>JAVIWB010002622.1:0-341069 GCA_031893035.1 Dermolepida albohirtum
AAATTTACTACCGAAATTCGGAGTCGGTGACCGCTACTTTAAGAGCGTTAACTCCGATTTTCGGTCGTAATTCTCGCCCTAGTAGACAGGCAGTAACAAGTTTAGTGCAAAAATTTGAGTCTACAAATTCGTTGTGTGATGTTGCCGTGCCAGTGAGACAACGGGTTGGTCGAAGTGTCGAAAATATCGCAGCCGTTGAAACGTCCGTAGTAAAGAGATCCAAATCAGTCAATTCCACGGCGTTCTCAAGAGTTGGGCATCGCCCAGACCACTTTATGGTGAATTTTGCGTAAATATCTTGGTTTACACCCATACAAGATCAAGCTGACTCAAGAATTGAAGCCGATAGACCATTTGAAGCGACGTACGTTCTCCGATTGGGCTCTGGAAAAGATGCGCCAAGATGATCAATTTCATCGCAAAATCATTTTCAGTGACGAAGCTCATTTTTGGCTCAATGGGTTCGTCGATAAGCAAAATATGCGTTATTGGTCGGGTGAAAATCTACATGTGCTTCATGAAACACCACTTCATCCACAAAAAATAACTGTTTGGTGCGGTTTGCATGCCGACGGCGGCATAGGGCCATATTTTTTCGTCGACGATAATCATCGTCACGTTACTGTGAATGGTAGTCGTTATCGCGCCATGATTACCTATTATATTTGGCCCGAATTGGAAGATATGGACATGGACAACATGTGGTTTCAGCAGGACGGTGCCACAAGCAACACAGCACACGTTACAATCGATTTATTGAAGAGTAAGTTTGATGAGCGTGTTATCTCAAGAAATGGACCAGTCGATTGGCCGCCTCGTTCGTACGATTTAACGCCTCTAGACTTTTTTTGGGGGGCTATGTCAAGTCATTGATCTATGCCAACAAGCCGACAACGTTGGAAGAGCTCAGAGCCAACATTGAACGCGAAATAGCAGCCGTTTCGGCCGAATTGTGTGGCCGAGTCATCGAAAATTGGGTCCAACGAATCGACCGCTGCAAAAGTGTACGCGGTGGCCATATGAACGAAGTCGAGTTCCATTCATAAATGTTTTGATTGTGCTTCAACCCGATAATAAAGTTTTGAAATATCTCAAATGGTCTGCATTTTATTTTGAAAAAAGGTTGTCCAGTCCTTATTGGAAAACCCTTTATAATAGCTTTCGTGACTTGATTTATGATCCAAAGCAATCACATTTGAAAGTTCCGACGAAGAAGTCTTTAATAGACTTACCTGAGTTATAAAATGGTCATTGTCGATAAGTTAGTTTTAAAATGCTTAAATACATAAATAGCGAATAATATGCATTTATTACGTTTATTTTTTAATTAAAATTTAATGACGTTGGTTTAAGTTAGGTTATAATATTGTTTATTTGAATAATATAAAAACATACACGTAGGCAAATACTTATGGCCGGTGGTGTATATCTAAATTTAACCTAAATAATATATTCACTTGACTTCTTTCACAATACTTTATTAGATTTTTTTATTTTAACAGCTTATGGATTTTATTTGTGTCTTGTTTATTTGTTAACATTATAGTAATGTCAGGGTTAACTGCCTAAAATACTCATTAATAAACCATGAATACAAATTTAAGGAAAAATATTAGCAGGAACTCAATGTTCTTTTTTATTGTTGTCCATGAATGCAAGGTTCCATTCGTAGCTATTCAAACTGGAGATGTAAAGGAAACTTGAAAGCGAATTATGTTTATTGCATTTTTATTTCTTTCTAACGCGTTGCGTGTATTTGTCTGATTAAGGAAGTATACATGGTGTCTATGCAATTATGGAAGAATTTAATTAGAATAATATTTCCCCACATCTGATAAAATAATAGATGTTTTATACTACGTGTAATACCTTATCTCTTGCATATCTTTAACGCCCAAGTTTACATAAATGAGGATTATACTATTCTTAGAAAATTCTGTCGCAAGTGAACTAACTGTTCTTTTTACATGCCTCTGGATGTTTAATTATATCTACCATCTCTTCTTTACAACATAAGTAATTAGAAAAGAAATATACATTTGCATTAAAATATTACTTTAAAAACTCATGACAATATAGCATGAAAAATATTTCCAAAAATATAGATTGCCCTTATAAATTTCGCCAGATCTTACAACAATAATTTCTACTGTTGCAATTTACAAAAAAGCTTTATAATTTAAAGAATTTGCCCTAAAACTACTTATAAATTTCACTTTGTAATATGAACAGTTAATACGAATCGTATATATAGTATTTTACATTCAAAATCTTACAAATGCTATTCAATATCATTTTTAAAAATGCAGGCTTGTTAATGTTATTCTGATTTGACTAATTTGTACTCTGATTGGATCAGAAATAAAATCGAATTATTAATTAATTAAAATGAAAAGTTATCTGAAATATCCCATATATCGGGTGTTTTTTTTATGTCCGCCGCGGCTACGGTTCATTACATGGTCCATTCGATCAGTTCAATTTTTGACTACTTTTTCCAATAAATCTGGCCGTACGGCGTCAATGGTGGCTTGAATATTGGCTTCCAATGCTTCAAAAGTTGCTGGTTTATCGACATAAACCAATGACCCCTAGCCCCATAAAAAGTAATCCAGAGGCGTTAAATCGAACGAACGAGGGTGCCAGTGAACAGTACCACTTTTGGAAATAAAGTTGTCACCAAATTGATTTTACAATAAATCGATTGTTAAGCGTGCTGTATGGCAAGTTGCGCAGTCTTGTTGGAACTAAATGTCGTCGATGTTTAGCTGATTAAGGACCGATGATGCCGCCAGCGTGTAAACCGCACCAAACAGTCAATTTTAATGGATGTAATGGTGATTCGTTAACGGCTCGAGGATTGTCTTCGCACCAAATACGGCAATTTTGCTTATTGACGTAGCTACTTCATAAAACCAAGAAAATATACAAATGACTGTTTGACTAGTTGGTACAAACTGTTTGTGCACTATGCTTTTCGAATCATAAAAACAAATCAACATTGTCTTCACTTTTTACTTCTCCAAACGGCTTTTTTTGGGTCTTTTTTCGCTTGGATGCTTCCATTCAGAGCTTTGATGATTGGTCTCTGAATCATATTGAAAACACCGCGTCCTATCGCAAGTTACAATAGAATACCTGAAATTTTCGTTCTTTTTTGAGTCTTTAATCAAATCTCTACCATGTTGAATTCAGTTAGCTTGTGTGGTACAAACCTAGCACAAATCTTTGTCAGTCCCAAATACTGTGTCAAAATGCGATGCAATTGAATCTTTGGAAATATTTAATTTCATCCCATTATATCGCAATGAAACAGTGAACAGGGCCACTTCTGGAAATAAAGTTGTCACCAAATTGATTTTGTAATAAATCGATTGTTAAGCGCGCTGTATGGCAAGTTGCGCCGTCTTGTTGGAATCAAATGTCGTCGATGTTTAGCCGATTAATTTTTCGAAACCAAAATTCAGTCAGCTTGACTCGATAGCGCTCGCCATTCACCGTAACCGATTCGTTAATGGCTTGGGGATTGTCTTCGCTCCAAATACGGCAATTTTGTTTATTGACGTAGCCATTTAAACAGAAATGAGCTTCATCACTAAACACAATTCTTTGATTAAAATGCTCATCTTCGGCCAGTTTCAAATGGACCCAATTGACAAAAAATGCGATGCAAACGATGGTCTTTGGCTTCAATTCTTGCACGAGCTGTTTTTATAGGCACGTAAGCCAAGATCCTTACGTAAAATTTTCCACGTAGTCGAAGGACAAAGGCCAACATGTTGAGAACGACGACAAATCGACATTTCGGCGTCTTCTTCAATACTTCGCGCCACAGCAGCAATATTCTCTTCGGTACGCACATTTCTTTGTCTTGTTGATGGTTTTGAATCGGGAAGAGTAAAGTTAGTGCGAAAACGATCAATAACAGCACGAATTGCTTGCTCACTAGGCCGATTATGTTGACCGTAAAATTGCCGAAGTGTTCTATGAACTTCGCGAACAGATTTATTTTTTTCAAAGTAAATTTCCACAATTTGGAAGCGTTGTTCTGGCGTTAAACGATTCATGATGACTTGCCAAACCTTACTTACAAAAATGTCAACACAGTTTGACATTATCAGCTGTCAAACCATAGTTATCGATATCGATAGTTCTCATACAGCTTAAGAAACTCATTATAAAAAAAGTTAAGAAAGGATTTTAAATAAATGCAACTGCTTAATGCAATAGTGAATTTCTTGTAGTTCTCTGGTATTAAAAAAATATGATTGTTTCTTCAATTGTTTCCGATCAAAAGTGAAGAAAATGTTGATTTGTTTTTATGATTCGAAAGGCATAGTGCACAAAGAGTTTGTACCAACTAGTCAAACAGTCGATGCTGTATATTACCTTGGTGTTATGAAGCGTCTTTTGGCGCGTGAAAATTGTAGCTGGCGTTTATTACATGATAATGCACCATCGCATCGCTCGACGTTTATCATTGATTTTATAACTACAAATGGCATTTTAGCCATCAACCATTCATCTTATTCGTCGGATTGACCCCCTGTGATTTCTATCTGTTCTCCAAACTACATTTGCCGATGAAAAGACAGCTAATAAAACGGAGATCTCTAAAGATGAACTTAAAAATTCATTCTACATGCTAATTGACCGTGCAAAACGTTGTATTGACGCCGAATGCGACTACTTTGAATGAAATAAATGAATTTTACCAAAATAGTAAGCTTTTGCTTTTATTTTAAAAAAGTTCGAATTTCTCTGCGATAGACTGTGTATAGTATATACTTGTGCCTGTATTAGGAAAAGAATAAGAAATGTGATAAGGAAAATGTGATTAGTAACCTCTACGTTTCTCTATAATTAATAAATCGCATTGAGTAATTTACTTTAAGGAGAGCATTAAAGAAGAAAAAAACGAATACAGAAAAATCCACGTTCAGTAAAAGCGAACTCTCGAAGAAAACGTAGAAGGAGATGATAATCGAGGAAACATGACCGGAGCTGGTTCGACTTTTGTGTACGGTGCCCCGTCAAGGTTCTAGTGACTTTGGCCGTATTGGCAGGGAATTGAACCATCAGTTGTTATTGTGAGGCCATTACCCTTGCCTCGGGGCTCGTCTGCCCGCACTTTGACCGCCGCTTCGGATCCCCCGACTCAACTGACGACGATTATCCTCTGCTCTACGCACAGCGTACACGACTAGAACGATTCACCATCGATGCTTCAACTTTTCCAACGGTGTTCGTCGCTCCCTTTGTAAGGCGTTGCGCTGGCTCGCCAGCCTGTTTGTTGCCTGCGCACACTAATTATAGTACGGGTACAATAACATAGTAAACAACTTGCATACGATTGTAAGCAAGAGAAAATAATAAATCCACAAAGGAATTAGTAAGCGCGTGTATGTCGTCAGCTGTTTTAACAGAGAAAAAATGTGTATTATTGAAACTGGTTTTCCTTCATTATTAAAAACGAAATTTAAAATACAAAATATCATCTCATTTAGGAAAATTGTTATTTTTAGCATTTATAAAGTGTATACACTACCGTCCATATTAGTTCGAACATTCAAATAAATTTAAAAGAAGGGAAAACTGTTAAACTATTATAATTTATGTCAAAACTTAAAATTTTTATTGCATTATTGTTTATAGATGTTCATAAAGTATAATAATAAAAATTAAAGTAATTCTAACGTTAAATAAACAAAGATATCTTAAACATTCCCTTCATCGAAGAAACCCCTTTTTGCGCGAAGAACAGCCCGTACAATTCGAGGCATCCGTTTCACGAGTTTTTCAACGACTCTATTCGGTACTATTCCATTCTTCTTGCAATATGTTCCACAACTGATTTGTTGGGGTTCGGACCCTTCTGTCCAATTCATTCCAATTCTATGGGGTTTAGGTCGAGGCTTTGCGGTGGCCATGTTGTTATTTGTAAGCTATTATTGTTTTGTTCGCTATTTAAGAAAATCTTACCTGTTACTGTTAAGTGTTTGGAGTCGTTGTTTTGCATAAATACAAAATTTTCGCCGATTAAACGTAGCTCTGATGGTATTGCATTTTCTTGTAATATTTCTAAATAACCCTCCTTTCGCAAATACCCTCGATTCACTTCAAGTCTCCTATGCTGGCGTAGCAAAACCAACCCCAAACAAGCACAGAACTTCTTCCTTGTTTGGCGGTTGGCACTATATAATCCCGCAATATTCTTCGACCACTCGCTCATCTTACAAAAACACGCCTTGATTGTCCAAACACTTCAAACTTGATTCATCAGTCCATAAGACCCTTTTTCAGCCGTCCAATGTCCAATCTCTGTGTGTTTCTGCCCATTGTTGTTGTTTTTGCCTGTTTTCCCGTAGAAGTAACGGTTTTCTTACAGCAATGCGGTCGTGAATATTTGCAGATATTAATCTTATTTTCACCTCTTTGAAAATGCCGAGTTTCGTGCCTGAAAATGTGCATTTGTGCATTTTCTTATTTAATCAAAAGAAACAAGCCACTAAAAGTCATCCTTTGGTGGTAGAAACTTACGGTGAGCATGCTCCAACCTTAAAAACATGTGAGGCGTGGTTTCAAAATTGAAAAGTGGTAATTTCGATGTGCAAGACAAAGAACGTTCTGGTAGACCGAAAAAGTTGGAAGATGCGAAACTATAGGAGTTATTGGATGAAGACCCAATCCAAACTCAAAAACAATTGGTAGAATCGTTAAATGTGGCCCAAGAACCGATTAGCGACCGATTGCGTGCAATGTGAAAAATCCAAAAGATGGGAAAATAGGTGCCACATCAATTGAATGACAAGCAAACGGAAAATCGAAAAATCGTCTGTGAAATGCTGCTTCAAAGATATGATCGGAAGTAATTTCTACATCGAATAGTGACGGATGATGAAAAATGGATTTATTTCGAAAACCCTAAGCGCAAAAAATCATGGTTATCACCTGGCGAAACCGGCCCATCGATTCCAAGGCCAAATTCTTTTGGTCGGAAGACAATGATTTGCTTTGATGCGTGGTGTATTACGAACTGTTGAAACCCGGTGAAACAGTTAATACAGATCGCTACCGACCACAAATTATCAATTTGAACTATGCGTTGATAGAAAAACGTCCAAAATGTGCCCGAAGATACGATCAAGTGATTTTACAGCACGACAACGCGCGGTCTCATACAGCAAAACCGGTCAAGGAAGCGTTGAAAGCATCTGAATGGGACATAATATCGCACACGCCGTACTCTCCAGACCTTGCCTCGTTCGACTATCATCTTTTCGCATCAATGGGACACGCACTTGCAGAGCAGCATTTTGCCAATTTCGAAGAAGTTAGAAAATGGCTCTCAAAGGACAAACAATTTTTTTGGGATGACATCCGTAAATTGCGTGAAAGATGGGCAAGATGTGTAGAATCAAATGGCCAATACTTTGAATAAATAAGTTTTTCCATTTTCTTGGAAGTTGTGTAGTTCTTTTACGAAAAAAACGGTATGGCTTTCCGGTAAACCTGGTACTATCAGGAGTTGCAACAGAATCGTAATTTCATCTCGATTTCTGATCGCAGAGAGATCACAAGTGCTAAATTTATGTTTAATCTGGTTAACAATGGCTTCGACGTTCCGAATCTTCTACCTGTTGTTGATATCAAGATGCTAAAATATGGAACAAAATCCAATTCCACTGCAATTAGCCAGCATCGAACTTGAATTATCCTTGAAAACACTTAGTAATAATATTTAAATGTGTGTTAAGCTCTAGTACTTCGTTTATATGTACTTCATTTTTTTTAAGTCTATTTTCAACTTTTCAAATTTATTTTATATGGATTACAGTTAAATCTAACACTGCTTTATTATTGTATTGTCCTATAATAGAGCAGTTTAATGGACCAACAATTACTATATGCATATATATATATATATATATATATATATATATATATATATATATATATATATATATATATATATATATATATATATATATTATTAACAACTATTGGGTTGGCAACTAAGTACTTTCGGTTTTGTAGTATAAAATAAAACATTTTTTTTAAACAAAGAATAGTTTTTAATCAATTATATATTTTCCGTTTTGCTCAATGACCTTTTGCCATCTTTCTTTCAGCTGCATGATTCCGCGCTCATAAAATTTCTGGTCCTTATCAGCAAAAAACTGAACCAGGTGCGAGTGAAGGTCATCGTCATTTGTGAAGTTTTACCATTCAAAGAATTCTGCAAACTTCGAAATAAATGGTAATCAGATGGTGCAAGATCAGGGCTGTATGGGGGATGTGGCATCACTTCCCAGCCAAGCTCCAATAGTTTTCCACGAGTTGCCAAAGATGTGTGAGGCCTTGCATTATCTTGGTGGAAAACTACACCTTTCCGATTTGACAATTCTGGCGGTTTTTCTTTGATTGCTTCATCCAGTTTTATTAATTGTTGACAGTAAACATCAGAGTTGATCGTTTGGTTCCTTGGAAGCAGCTCAAAAAACACAACACCTTTGTAATCCCACCAAACTGACAGCATGATCTTTTTTGAATGCAATTCAGCTTTCGATGTGGTTTGAGCTGGTTTATCGTGTTTGCTCCATGATCGTTTTCGAACTATGTTACTGTACAGGACCCATTTTTCATCACCAGTGATGATTCTTTTTAAGAAAGGGTCGGTTTCATTTTGTCTAAGGTGCATATCGCAAAAGTTGATTCTTTGTGTTAAATGAATTTCTTTCAATTCGTGAGGTACCCAAATATCAAGCTTCTTAACTAGCCCAAGACATTTTAAATGTTTTTCAATTGTTGTGTGCGATACATGTAGCCTCTCCGCAATCTCTCGAATAGTTATATGATGATCCTCTTCAATTATGACTTTGATTTGGTCATCATCAACTTCAGTAGGCCGACCAGAACGTTGCTCATCTTTGAGGGAAAAATCTCCAGAACGGAATTTTTTATACCAATTCTGACACGTGCGCTCTGTTAAGCAATTAGCACCATAAACTTCACATATCTTTTTGTGAGCCGCAGCAGCTTTCTCTCCTTTACGGAAATAAAATAGTAAAATATGTCGAAAATGTTCGTTTCTGCACTCCATTTAAAATTAACCCACAACTAATAGCTTTAATAAAAATCACGCACTACTTGCTTCTGAAGTTACGTCAATGTGACTAGTATCACGCGACAAACGGTAAAGTACAGCACTAACATACGTTATACAAAAGATAAAGCAACGCTCTCTATCAGTAAAAACCGAAAGTACTTAGTTGCCAACCCAATACATTTATTAATTACTGCGCGTTGGCATGGTGTAATATTTTGTTTATGCAGGAAACTTGTCGATGCTAACTAGATATCACCCTCGTATTCTTTATTGTGTCTAAGCAAATTGCGTGCTTATTTTGCAAGGGGTGCTGCTAAAATTTCAAGATTACAGTTACAAAATGTTTAACATAGAACACAAATTCAGCGGTGTGATTATATTTGAAAGTTACAATAATCGAAAAAAAAATTGATTTAAATCAAAAGTATATTTATCATTTTGATTTGCATTAATTATCTGCGTTGAAAAAATTGATAACCGTTTCGAGTTTGGAGTATCTTAGTAAGAGAATTAGGGAGAATTTTTAAACATTTTGTGTTAAAATTCTAGTCGCAAAAGAATTTTACTCGAGGATAATGTCACTTACATTTCATTCGATTTTAATGGGCAGTATTTTTCAAACGGAAGTCCGTGAACTTTGTGGCTTCTGTACTTGTTAACTATGCATGAATCCGGTTCTCTTCTTGTTTATTTCGATAAATACAAAGAAAGTATTCGAATACAATGGCAGTCTCCAATATCGATGACAACAATAAGAAAGGAGACACCGACACTGACAAGAAAGAAATTTTAAATCATCCAATCATAAATAATCGTGAATTCTGGAATACATAATTGTAAAGGATTTTTTTAATTTTATTTTTGTCTACTCTGAACGAAAACAAAGTTAAAAAATCTAAAACCATTTTCATTAACTAAACAGATACAGTAACATGCCCTTAATAACGTACTGGTAAATTCTTTGGTATGCCTGATAAGAGTATTTTCTTCATCTTTAATTTGTACCTAGTCAAGTCATAAATACTGGTACACAACTGAACGCACTCATTACGAACGCAACACTGGGCGCATCCATTTCGTATTGATTGCGATTTGGCAGTTGACATTTATGCTTCATTGTGACGTAAAAAGTTTCTGACATTAATTGTTTACAATCATGGAATGGGGCGACATCGAAAATCGTATTGTTATGACGAGAAAATCTTCACCGTAGAAGAATCGATCAATAAACAGAACGATTGTGTGTATGCTCGGTTATCCAGAGAAGCATCCCAACTCATCCCGAGGGTTCAAAGAGGCCACCATCCCGCGTCTGTAATGGTATGGTGAGGAGTGAGCTACGATGGCGTTCCCAAGCTCCATTTTTGCGAGAAAGGAGTAAAAACATCGGCCAAAGTATATTAATCGACCGTCTTGGAACCCACTGTGAATCTTAACCAATCAATACTCACTAATAAGCCATCGACTTTCCAGCAAGACTCTGCTCCAGCTCACAAAGCAAAAACGACTCAACTGTGGCTCAAAAACAACGTTCCGGACATCATATCAACGGATGATTGGCCAGCTGGTAGTCCAGACCTCAACCCGTTGGATTACGAGTTGTGGTTTGTATTAGAGGGCATGACTTGCTCTACTCGACACCCAAATATTGAGTCGTTGAAGCGAGCCCTTATCCGTGCAGTGGACAATTTACCCATGCATGAAGTGCGTCTCGCGATCGATGAGTGGCCACATCGTCTCAAGTCGTGCTGGAAGGCAAATAGAAGTAATTTCGAATAAGTTGTTCTAAGATTTGTAGCCATTGAATAACCCAATAAAAGCAAAAAAAATTTTTTTTTAATATTAATTCATTTTCATTTGGCGTCGATTTTTCTTTGTACCAGTACTTATGACTTGCCTAGGTATATTATTATGTGTTAAGACATAGGAGAAATATTAATTATTTAATCCTGTTGGCGTAAATATTCTGGATTATTTTTTTCTCTGAATGTTTTTTCCGCGCAAATTATTTTGTATTTTATTTTCTTCCAGCTCTATCTTTCTTATTTATATTTCTGATTAAATGTAGATAATCTACTGTTACTCTATGAGAATTTTCCAACACGTGTTTCGCTAAACTGTAATTCTCAGGTCGATTAAACGATGCGTGCAACGCGTTGTTTATACCGGATTCCTATCGAACGTTTAATTTGACCGATGTATTGCTTATTACAATCCAGGCATTTTATTTCGTAAATCTTCGATTTCTTTTATATATTCAGTGTTAATTTACCTTGAAGTTTATTGTAACGCGACGTCAAATTCAATTAATTTTAATTAATTGAAATATTACTCCTAATATTTTTTCTGCTCTTCTGGCACAATGAGATTGGATCATTTAGCATTGTTTACTTTATTAACCACCGTGTTTAGATTACATACAAAAAGCAACGTAATTTGATACTCTCATCCTGCTAGCGTAAATATTCTGGAATATATTTTTTCTCTGGATGTTTTTTCCGCGCAAATTGTGTTGTATTTTATTTTCTTCTGTCTCTATCTTTCTCGAGCTCGTCCACGTATTAAGTGACTACTTCAGAGAATTGAACGCTTTCAAAGGAAACAGTCCCGGTTATCGTGCACGGAATAAGGTATTAATAATAGAGGTGCATAACATTCTCTTCCGGCTACGTAAAAGGTTTATTTGCCTTCATTTCGTCCCAGTCTTACGTATGTACATATGTTGTGTCCTTTGTCTTCTTGTGTGTGTTTGTGTATATAAATGTGCAAACTTTATATGCAGCGTCCGTGGCCCTCTATTCCAATTATTGTGTAAATAAAATATTAGTTTTATTATTTGTAAATATATCTTTAAAAAGATAAGTAGATTTAAGCAAAAGAATTTCTTAAATTCTTTTTTTGGATCTAAAATTGTCGATTGACAACAAATATTGAAATTTATGCCGAATTTAGACTTAAAATCTACAGTAAAACAGTTGAATTCCTCAACATTTAGCGAAGAATTTTAAAAATAGTGAAAATTAGAGGCGCCAGAGGACATTATTAAAAGTTATCGTGGGTTCAATCCTCACCAGAATTTTCTCAAAGATTTCTGCAAAGTACACTGCTCAAAACAATTAGAAGATATTTGAACAAATAACAATAAAATAAATAAATAAATAATATAAGACACGCAAATATTTTTATATTGTAACTATAACGCTTTTAAACAAGGAACAGAATGCATTGACTGGTTTCAATTTATACAGCGCCTGCGCCACTGCTTATGGGTATAAAAGCGCGTATGCAAGCGATCTCGACTACAGTTAGATTTTACCATTTTCTGTATCATAGCTAATTTTTTAACAGTAATTATGGGTGATAATGGAAAGGCAACCGCTCGGTCAATTATAAGGTGGACGGAGACAGCAAGCTGTTGCTGAAGTTTTTGTAGTTAGTCAAAATGTGATTTCGCGTTTGTGGAATCGGTTTTTAAAAACTGGAGATGTACAGAGAAGACGAGGACAACGCAGCTTAGAAGTGAGCTTGCTGCTGCTACGGGAAGAGTAGTATCAACTCAAACAATAAGAAATCGTCTTCATAACGTTGGCATGTATGCTCGAAGACCCATAGTATGCGTTCCACTAACTGTTCTTCATAAAAGGTCATGAAGAATATGGGCTGGGCAGCATAGAAATTGTAATCATGATGACTGGGCACAAGTATTGTTTTGTGACGAATCCAGATTCGGCTTAAATCCAGAAAATAGGCGTATTTTAATTTGGCGTGAACCTGGAACACGTAATCAGCATCAATTTGTTCGAGAAAGGCCGCAATGTGAAGGTGGGAGTGTAATGGTATGACCTGGGATGCTTATTAGGAGGTCATACACACCTTTATGTGATATAGAATGGCAACCTGACTGTTTAGAGGTATGTAGATGAAACTTTGAGACCCATTGTTCTTCCGTACGCTGGCGCTATTTGTGAAGGATTCATTTAAATGCTTGTTTTAAATGTTTTAAACACCGTGGACGACTAGATCGAACAATTTGGAATCAATAGAATGAACTGGCCAGCAAATTCTTTTGATGGTAGTCCTATCGAACATGCGTGGGATGCTTAGGAAGACGTGTTGCAGCTAGAAATATGCCACGGCATACAATTCAGGAACTTCAAATTGCTCTGATAGAGAAATGCAATAATATTCCGCAAGAATTTTTCAATGTCTTGATTCATTCAATGCCGATGAGATGTCAAACCTTTATGGCCGTTCGTGGAGATCATACACACTATTAACAATAGATTTTTCGTCACTTTATCAATAAAACTTCTTATAAAGTCTCATAATTGTGTATTCATTTAATGATATTTATTCACTCTAGTGCCTTAGTAGCTTAATAATGTGCACAAACAAGTTCAAACGTGTCAATGCGTTCGGTTTCTTATTTAAAAACGTTGTAGTTAAATATAAAAATATTTGCGAGGTGCTACATTCTTTATTTATTTATTCTATTACCATTTTTCCTAATATTCTCTAATTGTTTTGACCTGTGTGTTATTATATTTTTGAAGGTCCTGAAAAGACTTCGAAGTCAGTATTTTTGTAGCTCCAGTGGTTAAATCCTGAGAGAAGAAGCGACCTGAAAAACCACTTTCAACTACGTATGTGGCGTATGTGGATATCTCTTTGAATGATTTTGCTTAGGACGAAAAAGATTCGAATTCTGTAACTTTATCACTATTACTTTACGTACTTCAAAATGCGAATTAAAATAAATTATTTCGACAAAAATTTCAATTTTTTCAACAGGGCACTCGCAAAAATTGTTAATTTTCAAAAGTTATCGTAAATTGACAAATGTTCGTGTGTTGACTCTTTCGAAAGTCCCAAAAACGATTACGATTCTGAAGTCAAAATTCGTCTAACTCCTTTGATTAATTCCTGAGAGAATAAGACAGTTAAAAACCATGTCAAAATGTGAACTTTTGACTGTATATGTGGATTATCTCTACAGTTTGAATAATTTTGTTGCCAGCAGTAAAGAGTTCGTAGTCTGTCAGTTTAGCACTTTTATTTTGTGTCCAACGAAGCCCGAATTAAAAAAAATATTTCCACAAAAATATCAATTTTTTCAAAGGGGTAAACTCGTAAAAAATGGTATATTTTTAAAAAGTTATCATAAATTAACTAACGCTCGTGTGTTGACTGACACTTTGGAAGGTCACAAAAATGAAAGCTCAAAATTCACTCCTTTGGGGGGGGGGGGTCCCCCTTTTTATTTTTTTAACTTGCAATACATTTTATATTTACATATTTCTATTTGACGTGATTTTAAATTAATTTTTTTCCTACTGTACCTTATTTCATACTGTAAAATTTGCAATTACACAAACATTTTTAAAATTAACGAACTTATAACGTGTTTCTTGTGGATATACCTGTTTGAGGACGTAATCTTTGCGAATGTTTGATAAGTACTTTTCTACACGTGTGTTATTTCTTTCGTTTTCATTTATCTCTCTTGCCAAATGTGTATGTGCTTGTAAATTTACTTTGTTGAATATTTGTATATACAGGGACTTGTAGACAATTTATTTTATAAGAATTAAGTTAATATAAATGTCATTAAGATTGATAATGCCTTTTCTATCGTTTTTACTGTATTTTGATCTTACAACCATGCTCAAATGTATTAGACACCTTACGAATTTATGTACATACATACATACATACATATATAGTTTATATAGTTTAGTCAAAAGAAAGGTGAGGAAAATAAAACTTGTGAAAATTATGTACAAAGTGTTATTTAGTAATATAGTACAATTTATCAATATTTTGTCGCTCCGCCCTTGGCCTTAATGACAGCTCGCACTCGTCGAGGCATACTTGCTACTAAACTGTAACACTCCGCCGGTGGTATTGCAGCCTATATTCGCGAATTTTTGTTGATAATTCTGCTTTTGACAGGCATTTATGTTCCGTGATCTTAGTTTTTAAGATACGCCACAAATTTTCAATGGGCGACAAATCGGGACTTTGTGACGGCCAATTCAACACCTCCACTGTGTTTTCCTCAAACCAACGCATTACAGCTCCCGATTTGTGGCAGGACGCATTATCTTGCTGCAAAATGTATTGTGGAATATCCTGGTCGAATAGTTTTAACACAGACGGTTCTAATACTTCCTCCAACATGGCTAAATAGCGTTGGCTATTCATCCGTCCATCGCACAGGTGCACTTCTCCAACACCGTATGCAGACATACAACCCCAAACCATGATACTACCACCTCCAAATTTTACTGTGGGAATGATACATTGTGGTTCATAAGCTTCCCCTTGCCTACGCCGAACGTATAGCGTCCCAGGTAGTCCCCAAAGCTGCCAGGCAAAAGAAGAAAGTTAGCATTTAGACAGGATTAATTTTGTTTAATGTTACATGTAGACTGAATTGCATACAACGATAAGAATATTAGTCATGAAGATGTACTTACATACCTCGATATTCGATTCATCAGACCAAAGAATCTTCGACCACTTCTCGATTGTCCAATTTTCATGTTGTTTGGCCCATAAATACCGCTTCTTTTTATGAGCGTCAGTTAAAAGCGGTTTACGTCGCGCTTTACACCCTCGTAAACCAGCACGCTGGAGACGCCTTCTCACTGTTTGCGCAGAAACTGTTGCGCGATAACGCTGTTTCAGCTTACTGGCGAGCTGTTTCGACGATTTTTCCTATCACTGAGAGCCAGTCTTTGTAAAATTCTGTCTTCTCTAATCGAGGTACAGGGTTTTCTGCCACTTTTTGGTCAAACGACCCACTCTCCTGATAGCGACTAATGGTTGTACGGACTGCACATGGCGAACATTTTTTCTTGCAATTGCAGCTATTGATAACTTCTGGGAATGCAGTAGCACTATTTGGGCGCGTTCCCCTACCGACAACTCGCGTATTTTAGGCATTTTTCTTCAACAAATAACTGACACAACGTGAAAAAATAGGATAATCTAATTGATCTCTACCACAAACTCACAAACTGCTAGAATGACACTAAATTTCTAAAATCCACAATTTCCCCTTTCCACCTATTCTTAAGGGGATTAACTAGGGTATTCAAAAACGCATTTCTGTAAATACCATTAACTATTTTTACGGTTAATTTCCGTCAGACTTGGATAATACCGAGAATAAGGGTTTTTACCTGGGGTGTCTAATACATCTGAGCATGGTTGTATTTTATGTACAGTATTTCTTTAATTATATGTTTATTGTAGAATTGCTAAGGTTGAAGTGTAAAATTTGGTGACATAGGGTCAAATATTCTACCTATACTACAACCAATTCAATTTTGCCAGTCAAGCAGCACGATCGTTTTAAAAGATACAGTCCAAGAAGAAAATTTGGGGCGCTTAATTCAAACGTTTGACATGTGAATGTGAGGTTATGACTGCAGCCTATTAGCCTACAAGATACACACAAACTAACCTATGAACTCAAACAAGAAATAGATCAAAATAGATATGATATTGTACTTGACTGTACTCAGCTGAATATATTGGTTAAGGAGGCGCGTGGTAAAGAGTTTCGCGTATTAGTTCACATTTTTTCCGCCGCCCAAATAAAATTGGTCGCACTATAGGTATAACAATAAAAAAAAGAATACGTAATTAATATTGCCTTTAAATGATAAATTTATATATCATTTATGTGAGAATATTAAAATGTAATTTTTCCAATAATTATCCGTATTTACATATATAATTTAAACAGGTGTAAATCGAATATGGCCGTTCTCTATAGTCGAGTGGTTTAAAAACATGCTCGTTTTGCATGAGGTCGTGAATTCAAATCCCACCCGAGAGCAATAAATTTTTCCCAAATTTCTGCATTACAAATACATATACGATGTATAAAGCGGTAAAAATAATAATTTTTCAGTTTCACATAGTAAAAGCGCATAATTATATGCAGTTGAAAAATATCGCGGATTTCACCTCTGTTTTCATAATGCAGTTTGTGACATTTTACTAGATTTCAATATCACTATTCTTTGTTGTTGAGTTATTTAGACGGATGCCTGATAAGTATGAGATCACGAGTTCGAATCTGACCCTAGGGTCAGATTCGAGCAGTAAATTTTTTCAAAAATTTCTGCATTATGTGTATATAAATTCTAATGTTTACAAGTTTTTTCGATCTTATGTGTGTGTATATATATATATATATATATATATATATATGTATACACACTACCGCTCACGGAAGTATGGACAGCAACTATATCAAGCAACAACAAGAAAGAAAAATAAAAAATATCAACGAAATTGAACAAAAATTAATATTTATTGATTCGTTATATAATAAAAATTAAAATTACGGTTCTTTAAACTTATTCCTAATATAATTATATATTATACTAATTATACTTTCTTTTCGTCGAAGAAACCACCGTTCGCGGCGATTACAGCTTTTGTAATTCGGGGCATTCTTTCTATTAATTTTCTTATTACATCTGGTGTAACGTTATTCCATTCTTTTTGTAAAATATTCCAAAGTTGTTTCTTCGATGTTGGACATTTCTTTCTAACTCTTCTATCGAGTTCATCCCATAATAATTCAATGGGGTTGAGGTCCGGACTCTGAGGTCGCCATGTCATTACTTTCAAAATATTTTCATTTTTCTCCGCCTCAAAGTAATTTTTACACAA
Source organism: Dermolepida albohirtum (assembly GCA_031893035.1). Taxonomy (NCBI): domain Eukaryota; kingdom Metazoa; phylum Arthropoda; class Insecta; order Coleoptera; family Scarabaeidae; genus Dermolepida; species Dermolepida albohirtum. The sequence continues at coordinate 17,804 of JAVIWB010002622.1, forward strand.
CAACGTGTATTTGGGGTCATTATCATGCATAAATTCAAATTTATTACTGATTAATCGCAGGCCTGACGGTAAAACGTGATTTTCCAAAATTTCTCGGTAATTCTCCTTTCTCATAATCTATTGTATTTTTATCAAATTTCTCATTCCGGCTAATGAAAAACAGCCCCAGACTACAACAGAACCACCCCTATGTCTCACCGTTGACGCTATGAAATCTGGCAACATTTTTTCTCGCGCCGATCGTCTGACGCACTTCAAATTTCGATTGGTCACTCCACAGTACCTTCTTCCACTCATCGATTGTCCAACTACGGTGTAACCTTACCCATTAAAGTCGTTTCTGCTTATTTCCACGTCGTAATAATGGTATCCGTGAGGCGACGCGACCGTGTAAATTTGCATCCACTAATCGTCGTTTTACTGTACTCAGAAATTTTTTAGCACGGCCCCAATTAAATTCGACTGTTATTTTAGGCGCCGTGAATTTTCTATTTCTTTTGCTAATTAATTTAAATCTTCCGTCGTCAGCTTTGGAAGTACCTCTCGATGGTCCCGACCGATTACGGTCTTCCAGACTGCCAGTTTCTTGAAACCGACAAATTGTGAGATTCACTGTCGATTTTTTCACTTTTAATTTTTCGCCAATACCGCGAACTGAATACCCCTCACGATGCTAAGTATCGTTGATCGTATTCCACTATCAAGCGACTTTCCCCGTGGCATTTTGTAAACAGAAATTACACTATTGGCTTACAAAATAGACAACTTCACACAAGTACGTTTTGTGATCTACTCATGGGCACAAGGAGGTAGTAATAGGGTAACCGACTCATTTCAGGTAAATTTCTAGACTTTAGTCCCTTCTTAATGACCGTACCACTAATCTTGATTATAGTTGGAATTATTGTACAATGCTATTGAGATGCAATATCAGGTAATTATAGTTATTGTTTGATAAAATTCTTTCTATCATATTTGGAGAATATATACAAATACAATACTTATTTGAATTATAAACCTACTTAAGAATAAGGTGTAATAATACTATCGCTATTTATTGTCATTAATATAATTTTTATCATCGTTATATAAAATTTAATCAAGTATACATACTCCCATGAGCGGGAGTATATATATATATATATATATATATATATATATATATATATATATATACACATAAGAGATATAAAAAGTGGTAAAAATTGGAATTTTTCAGTTTCATATTGTAAAAGCGCATAATTATATGCTATTAGGAATTTTTGTTGACGAATGATGTAATATTTGTATTTACATTTTTCGCTTAAACGCATAAGACGAATCCAACAAACGTCTAACAGTACACCAAATATAATTTTTAAGAAACAAATAGACGGAAGTAGAGAATGGTTTGGAATACACGAGAGCAAAGTACGTTAATCATTATTTACAACGGATGTACCGGTCATATGAGCGTAAAAATAAATAGAAAATTCGCTTGGCGTCTCAACGTGAATAATAATACGATGTTTTATTTATCAACTGACTAGATGATGTTTTAAAGTACATATCTTTGTACATTGTAACAATTTGTTTCAAAATGTTTTTCGTATGTTTACAATCTAGCTTATGAAAGTCATCACACCGTTATTATAGCAAATAATAAATATAAATTAACCAAATAACTGATGGTTAATAATGTATGCATTTGTATACAACAATCTTTAGAAAAATAGTTGAAAATCAATTGCATCGTGAGAGGGAATATCTACTATTGTATTTTGATACGTGTCCCTTTACAAAGCTGTTTCAAAACGATCAAAATGCAGTGTGAAATAATGAATTCATAGAGACATGAACACCGGGCTTACAATTATATATAGATGGTTTTAGTACGGTTAAACTCGTAATGGATGTTTTTTAAGCTGCACGAGAACTATCGATATCAATAACTATGGTTTGACAGCTGATAATGTCAAACTGTGTTGACATTTCTGTTCAGTGAGGTTTGGCAAGTCATCATCAATCTTTTAACGCCAGAACAACGCTTCCAAATTGTGGAAATTTACTTTGAAAAAAATAAATCTGTTCGCGAAGTTCACAGAGCACTTCGTCCATTTTACGGTAAACATAATCGGCCTAGTGAGCAAGCAATTCGTGCAGGTATTGATCGTTTTCGCACTAATTTTACTATTCTCGATTCAAAACCATCAACAAGACAAAGAAATGTGCGTACCGAAGAGAATATTGCTGCTGTAGCGCGAAGTATTGAAGAAGACGCCGAAATGTCGATTCGTCGTCGTTCTCAACTTATTGGCCTTTGTCCTTCGACTACGTGGAAAATTACGTAAGGATCTTGGCTTTCGTACCTATAAAATACAGCTCGTGCAAGGAAGCCAAATGACCGTCGTTTGCGTCGCATTTTTGCTGATTGGGTCCATTTGAAACTGGCCAAAGATGAGCATTAGAATTGTGTTTAGTGATGAAGCTCATTTCTGGTTAAATGGCTACGTCAATAAGCAAAATTGCCGTATTTGGAGCGGAGACAATCGTCAAGCCATTAACGAATCACCATTACATCCATTAAAATTGACTGTTTGGTGCGGTTTACACGCTGGCGGCATCATCGGTCCTTATTTCTTTCGAAATGAGGAAGGAACTACCGTTACGGTGAATGGCGAGTGCTATCGAGCCATGCTGATTGAATTTTTGTTTCTAAAAATTAATCAGCTAAATATCGACGACATTTGGTTCCAACATGACGCGGTACAACTTGCCATACAGCGCACTTAACAATCGATTTATTGCAAAATCAATTTGGTGACAACTTTATTTCCAGAAATGGTCCTGTTCACTGGCTCCCTCGTTCGTCGCGATTTAACGCCTCTGGATTATTTTTTATGGGACTATGTCAAGTCATTGGTTTATGCCGACAAACCAGCAACTCTTGAAGTATTGGAAGCCACCATTGAAGCCATACGGCTTCATTGGAAAAATTAGTCAAAAACTGATCGAATGAATCATGTAACTTGTAGCCGCGGAAATCATATTTAAAAAATAAATGCCATGAAATTATCTGCCAGATTATAATAAAAAAAATTTATTTCAAAAATATTTCTGTGTTGTATTATCATTTAAAGTTCTCAAGCTCTTAAATAAACACCCGTTATATGTTATATTTATGATTTAAGAATGGCAACAAAATTTTCTAGTATATGCAACTGAAAATAAACTTGACAATGCCTATTGTGAAAGTACACCTACCATATGAATATTTTAAAATTATAAATATTTATAGTTTCGCTCATTATAAAAACTATAAGCAACTTAAATACATTCAACATACATACATATGTATCTTTCAAGAGATTATTCTGTTTGAACACGTGTATATTAAACTACAGATTAAACAGCACAAATACACTTCATCCACTAACATTTTCTATTAAATATTGTAGTTTATTCGAAGGAAACTTATATCAAGAGTTACATAATCAGTGGAAAATTTTGGATATTTTATCTTCACTTTGCGAAATACCATATCAAGTCTATCATTTACGCACACATGTGTATGAGGATAGAAGATGCTTACATTCTATATGATAAAAAGCAGTCTAATATTTTTACAAGAAAGAACTCTAATTGAAAATTTTTTACAAGAAAGAACTCTAAATACAGTAATCCCCCTATAACACGGTACTCTTATAAGCCACTTTCATATTACGCGATTTCAATCCCCCGTATGACACGGGCATTCCCCCATATAACGCGGGAATTTCCCTCATTATATTTCTGTACTGCGAAATTTATAACGATTTGTACAGTTCATAATTAGTTTCGCACGTGTGTGCACGTGTGTCAATTGTGTTGTTATAAAATTAAAATAAATTATTTTATTAAATTTGTGTATTAAAAGGTGTAGAAATTTTATTTATATAAATTTTATTTTAAATAAAATATTTAGTTTTAAGCCATGACAAGTGAGAAGGAAGCAAAACCTAAGTTAAAAAGGAAATTTATACGTAACGCGTTATACGGGGTCGTAAAAACGCGTTATACGGAAATACTCCTACAACGCGCTTTCCTATAACGCGGAACCAATCTACCGTGTTATAGGGGGGATTGCTGTATATCGTTACAAAGTGCATCTTATATGTTCATACATATGCTAATATTTAATATGGTTTCCATTCTCCATTATTTTCAAGAATAGTCTCACATCGATTTACCATACTTGTGATCAGATTTTCCATATAATTCATACATAATTAACGCTATCTCCTTTATACTGCGACATATTTTCTCTTGGGCTGGAGCCTGGGCACTGGAAAAGCCAATCCATTGATGCAATGCAGCCTTCCATTTCCTACACATTTTGCTTTGTTCTTTTTATAGGATCCAATTTGAACCATCATCTTCACACCACACTTTTATCAATGTTAGAAGTCCTTTTTGGTACAAGTTTATTATTCCTTTAGTGTTTAAAATATCGGTGAAAAATTCGTTTCAAGAAATTTTTATTTGACTAAGTTGCAGGTAAGTACTTTTATAGCACTCACTGCCGTGAGGGTTTAATGAAACGTGAACATATATAAGACGTGAGCTGTTCTTTATTTTAATAACCAGAGCGGTATTAAATAAATAGTCTAAGTAAGCGAGCTTGACAAGTACTTTATTCATATTGGATTATTGTTACCGTTACCAATTATTATATACGGTTGTCTTTTAATTTTGAATATAAAACTGACAAAGATAGCTTTTTGCTCAATTTCAATTGGATTGAGTTCACAGTGATATAGTGGTAACCTCAATACAGGTTTATTTGCAGCAGCTGCCGTTAGATCAGTTACATATATATTATAATATATTGTTCCTTATGAAGACGTACTAAATGCAATAATTCAGCACGTAACATTTCTGCATTATACTCAATATTTTTGGAACATAACCAGTCTTGGATTGCAGCTTTCCCCCATGAAGAAGTTGGAAGACTTTCCACTCTGCGTGAATGATATGATGCATTGTCCTTTATGTTAACAGCATTATCTGGCAGCCTAGGCAATACTTGTTCAAATCATTCCTCAAAAATAATACCATTCATTTCATCATGATAATCAGCTATTTTTCTACCTTCAAAAAGCAACAGTCCATCCTCCACAAATCCGAATTCAGATCCTATGTCGAGTATTATTAATCGCCGGCCTTTACCACTATGGCTCTTTAATCCTGTGGATAATCCTTCAACGAAAGCTTGTCGTGCACTTGCTATACTTGCATCAATCCAAACTTTTACCTTTGTATATCCTTCATTTAACCATGTTTCGTCTAGGTAAAATATTGGGCGACCCACATCTCTGTAATGTTTTATTGTTGTCAGATATTTTCTTCTCCTCCTGATAACTTCATCCTTTTCTATTAGCATATTCTTCTTGTTACGGTTTACATATCTGAAATATAAATTAAATATGAATATGTTATAACACTGGCAATTTGTCATTAACACTTACTTGAAATTAATGAGTTTCAAGAATCTGGGTAGAGTTGCTCGACTCATTTTTGATATGGACTCATCTCTAGTTATTTCCAATATTTTATTAAATGTTGGAAGTTCGTTTTTAAAAGAGAAACCATGCACCATCTACCGTACAGTACTTTTGACAGATTCATCACATTCTAGAAGCCTAGAATACCTGCCGACTCGTTCTTTAGGAGGGCTGCCTTCACGCGTTTGTTTATATTCTTGGATAACTCTATATACAGTTGGTTTTTTCCAGCTCTATAATACATTCCTTATAATATATTGTTATAGAAGTAATACCTACAACTTACTTAGCGTTTCAGAGTTGTTCGTTACAGTTGCTGTTGTTCCCATTGGAGTTTGCTGCGTTAACATTTTATATATATTCAAAACTTTGTTTTTCTTCATGCGTCAGGTGTCCCAGTCGTTCACCCTTTCTGGATGGTGATACTAACTGTTTGCTAGAACGTTGGTGATCGCCCATTTTATTTTTGTATCATACTTAAAAGTAGAGATTTTGTTAAATAATACAGAAAAATATAGTAAAACAACGTAAAAATGTAATTAAACTTTTACAGTTTATGAAAAATGGCGGATATCTGGCATTCATTTATCCATATTAAACTTGCTTGTTCAATAACCAATGAAATCTCCTAAAAATATGTAGTATTTTGGCGCAATATTTGAATAACTCCTTCTTATTCTGAGACAAAGTATTGTAATAATCAAATAAAGGAATAATGATAGAAACTATAATATAACCTCAAACTTGTTCAAAACAAACTCAGCTGCAACACATGTAGCGCTTATGTGTAAATAAGACTTCAACTTCGCAATGTTTATATGTGTTTAAATAACCGGAAAACGATCACGTTCTGCTCATGAATATTTATTAGTCTATCTGTTCGTGGTGCGGACTATTGTTGCTATTTAGGAAGTTTAAACAAAAGAAATAAATTTGAAAGTATTTTAATCATTTCATTTACAATACCTAATTATGGATATTTTAAGGAAATAATAAATTATTCGGAAAATGTATACCCTAAAGTGTTTGCGTAATTTCAAATTCGTTCCATGATAGAAATAATAATTATCTTAGAGACATTAATGATACTATGAGTATTCAACGGATAGTATGCGAAACATTTTCGTTTATTCGCAAAATAAAAAGACAGTTTAGTTGAATTTCTACTTAAAATTCCAAACAATAAAAGCCCTTAAATCTGTCCCTCTCTCTGATAAATTTATATTAAAGAGGGGCCTCTGCGTATACCATCCAATCTCCACGGTAAATAATAGGACAGTATCGGGTGTGCACGAACCATTCGTCCTCGACATTGCGCCAATAAATACGCCGTCTCTCTCTATCTCTTCTGCCTACTCCTTCGCACTCCGCTCGCTGTTCCTCTGTTCCTCCAAACAAAAATCTTCATCGTCCTTGCACTTCGTCGAGATAATCGATCAACGGGACACAAAAACGTATAAACAGACAACAGCTGATATTTTGAAGGTCAATAACTCATCGCCTCCTTGCGCAGGTATATGTATATATGTGTATGATACGTTGTTGTTGTTATACTGCAGTAAATGGAACCGAGGATCGTTCTGAGGCAACAACTGGTTGTTCGGCGGCCAAACGAAAGAAAAAAGGACGACATGAGAGTAACCAGGCGAGACAACCGCAACAGACTGAGAGATAATTTTGATTCGACCGGCTATGTGACTGGGTACGTGGCGAAAGGGGAGGCAGAAGGGTGGTTAGTTGTCTTCGTCTTTGCTCTCTTGTACATTAATTTAACAGCCTTGACTGAGAGTTGAAGGAGGTCTAGTCGCCTGTGGTTCAAGAAACTGTACAACACCTGCGTATATATATATGACATATGGTTAAGGTCTTCAGATGACTGTTTACAAAGATAAATTTAGAATTTCATGTTCCTCGATTTTATTTTTCGATAATAAAATAAAAAATAACAAACATAAAAGAATATTATGTGCTTTCTGGCATTCTTTATAACCACTATTCGAAATAATCAAAAAAGTAATTAAAACCCCTTTCTACAATAATTTTCGTATTCTGTATACGCATTTCGACAACTGTATACATTTTGATAACTAAGTTGTCGAAATGCGCATGTAAAGATGTTTCAAATTTAGCGGTTTTTAAAAGAATAAGTAAAACACATAATTTGATTTACTTTCAAAAACTTTTTATTGGTAATTGAAGTATCACTTATGACATTTATATGCGAAAAATAATATCTGCCAAATGGCCTCCTCTTGTAGCTCCACAGACGTCCACTCTTTTGTTAAAATTTTCAATGACATTTTGACATAATTGAGGCTCTATCTCACCAATAACACGAACAATTTCATCTTTCAAAGCAGGAACCGATTGTGAATTGATTTTATAAACCTGACTTTTCACATAACCCTAAAGAAAATTGTCTAACGGTGTCAAATCACATGATCTTGGTGGCCAATTAACATCACCGTTTCTTGAGATTACACGTCCAGGAAATTTTTCTCTCAATAAATCAAGTGATTCGTGTGCAAAGTGAGGTGTAGCGCCATCCAGTTGAAACCACATATCTTATAGATCAATATTCATTAATTCAGGCCACAAAAATTTGGTTATCGTCCGACGATATCGATCACTATTGACAATTACAGCTTCACCAGCAGCATTTTTAAAGAATTACAACACCTGGCCATAATGCACACCAAACAGTAACTTGTTTAGGATGCATAGATTTCTCATGAATAATTCATGGATTTTCCTCACCCCAGATACGGCAATTTTGTTTATTAAGATAGCCACCAAGTTCAAAATGTACCTCATCGGAAAACATAATTCTTTGAGAGAAATTAGCTGGTTGTTCATTGATGAAATTGACAAATGAACGGCGTTTTAAATGCCCTAATGGCTTCACTGCCTGTGCTATTTGAACCTTATATGCTTTCAGAGGTAAATCCTTGTGTAAAATACGCCATGTTGTTGATCCACTACGTCCAAGTTGTTGTGAACGTCGTCCAATGGACATTTCAGGATCTTCAGCAACACTTTCACGAACCAAACCAATATTTTCTTGTGAACGACCACTACGACTGTATTTTTCACTTTTTGGATCTTCCACGGAACCGGTCTCTCGAAATTTTTTTAGTAATTCGACCAATAGTGCTTTCAGGTGGACGATTATGTAAACCCTAAAATTCACGTAATTTTCTAAAATCTCTTTTCACAGAATGTTGACTTTCATAAAATAATGCAACAATTTGAACGCGTTGTTGTACCGTGTACGAAGCCATTTTTATAAATGTCATACATCACACTTTTTAAATGCCCACATACCCAGACAAATTCAATGCACCATCTATATTTTTTTATTCTTAAAAAAACCGCGCAATTTGAAACACCTTTAGAATCCAAACATTATTGTGGAAAGGGGTTTTATTTACCTCTTTTAATCAATTCGATCAACCATAGTCTCCATTAAAATGTACCACTATTCCAAATACTTTCATAAACATATCTTTAAGGTTTACAAGCATATTGAAAAAGTCAGTAAGCACAAAGTTGTAATAATTCGCAGTGACTTAATGAATCTGATGCCAAATTAACACACGTCCATATATGATTTGATGATAATATAATATAAATTCTTATTGGCTTTCTGAAAAAATCAAATTTGTTGCCCAACTGATCTGTAACGTAATAAGTTTGTTTGCTTGGCATTTTTGTAGATTGGAACCGAGGATAGCGCACAGTACCATATAGCGAAACAGTGTGTGTTTTGTTGTTAACGGAAAAAGGTGTATGCATTTAATCTGTGCGAGTTTTACCGCGAAGTCAGGTGCGACACTGTGAATAATTACCTGCTTTTGATGACAACTTGTTGTCGAATACGTATACAGAATATAAACATTGATTTGGTAAAAGGGTTTTTGTTTACCTTTTCTTTATTATTAATTACACGTTATATACAATATAATTAAGAGTTAAAAATAAAACTAAAACTTGGATAGCATGAGGACAATGAAAAGAAGCCTTTCTTTGCGTTTCTCTATCAATTCTTTACGCCAAAGTTATTTTTTCAAAGTAAGAACCAAATTTATTTAAAGAAGAAAGAAAATAGAAAACTAATAAGATTTCATAGCAGTAAGTGGCTTTAATTATAATATCGTATATAAATTGACAAATAAAAAAAAGAAATCTTAATCAAAAAGCATTTCAGACGGCTTATTTATCTTTTAATTCTAGCTTAATATGCTGGGACAGTACGAGGCTTATTTCATAAGTACGTTTGTGCCGTATACCAGGTATCCGGGAAAGTCATTGCCGGTTTTTTCGTAAAAAAACTACATAATTTTCAAGAAAATGGAAAAATTTGTTTATTCAAAGTAATGGCAATTCGATTCTACACATCCTAACAAAACTGTTTGTCCTTTGAGCAAAGCCATTTATCGAGCTATTTTATAACTTCTTCGAAATTGGCGAAGTGCTGCTCTGCAAGCGCGTGTCCCATTGATGCGAAAAGGCGATAGTCAGACGAGGCAAGGTCTGGAGAGTACGGCGGGTGCGATATTATGTCCCATCCAAGAGCTTTCAACGCTTCCTTGACCGGTTTTGCTATATAAGATGGCGCATTGTCGTGCTGTCAAATCACTTTACCGTATCTTCGAGTCTATTCTAGAAGTTTTTCAATCAATGCATGGTTTAAATTGATAATTTGTTGTCGGTAGCGATCAGTATTAACTGTTTCACCAGGTTTCAATAGTTCGTAATACACCACGCCACTCTGGCCCCACCAAACACAGAGCATTATTTTGCGACCAAAACGATTTGGCTTTGGAGGCGATGGGCCGGTTTCACCGGTTTCGCCGGTTTTCGAAATAAATCTATTTTTCATCAGTCGTCACTATTTGATGCAGAAATGACTTCTGGTCATACCTTTGAAGAAGCATTTCACAGACGATATTTCGATTTTCCATTTGCCTGTCATTCAATTGATATGGCACGTATTTTGGATTTTTTCCCATTGCTCGTAATCGGTCGCTAATCGTTTCTTGGGCCACATTTAACGCTTCTGTCAATTGTTTTCGAGTTTGGGTTGGGTCTCCTTCCAATAACTCCTGCAGTTTCGCATCTTCAGAACGTTCTTTGTCTTCCACATCGAAATTACCACTTTTCAATTATCGAAACTACGCCTCACATGTTTTTAAGGTTGGAGCATGCTCACCGTAAGTTTCTACCAACAAAGGATGACTTTTAGTGGCTTGTTTCTTTTGTTTAAATAAGAAAAGTAATGCACAAATGCACTACTTTCGAATTGTCGAAACTACGCCTCACATGTTTTTATGGTTGGAGCATGCTCACCGTAAGTTTCTACCAGCAAACGATTAATTTCAGCGGCTTTTTCCTTTTGATTAAATAAGAAAAGTAATGCGTGCCGCAATTGCATTTTTTCTTTTCAGACACGAAACTAGACATTTTCAAAGAGGTATAAATCTATGACAGTGTTACTTTCGCAAAGTATAACATGCACGGTTTTGAAGCGATGTCAGTAGAATAAAATAGCATATAGTATGTGTAAAATTATAATACTGCATATTTAAGCGACATCTGTTAGGGAAACTGATAATGACTTTACGGTACACACTCTTCATTTTCTTGCACAATTCCGAAAGTAGGTGTTTTTTATTTGTCGTGTCAATATATTGACACGACAAATAATTTGACAGTCGTTTATAGCTTAGAGGATGATAAAGGTATTAAGTAGGTGGACAAGTTCACCTATGGTCACCAGAAGTTCTACAAGAAGTTAACTGCGAGGCCATTTGAACGTCAACATATCGTCCGTCACGACTTAGAACTTGGGCGGAGGCACCGACAAACCAATGTTACTTATCACTTCAAAACTTATTTGAAAACAAATTTGAGTTGCCGCCTCTACAAAATAAGTATTGTATGCTTCGTTCATATTTATACGTTTTATTTATACTTCTCTTATTTGTAATAAAATTGATTCTAAAGGGACCAATAAAGCTTTATAGACACAAAGTAAAACATTCGACAAAATACAAAATTAACACTTGTTATATTTAGGGAACCGCAGAAAACTCATTCATCTCTATATGCCGCGGTCTTTTTCATATAACTATTAATACCACCATTCAAGAAACTAATTGGGAAAATGGCAAGCTATTTTTAATCATTCTGTTAAAATTTATAGGTCATTCTTTAAAAAAAATGAGTTATTTGAGCGTGAGATTAAATTAAAAGTTCAGTCCGTGACGGCTTACAAATCTAGGTAATTTTTACATGTACAGATATAAAAATATATGTTAAACTTTGTCAAATAAAATCTAGTCGTTTTGTAGCGATACGATTGTATGTTTATTTTAAAACTTATTTTAAAATTTCACATGTAAATCATTATCTAACAGTAATATATTAGTTTATATTATTTACTTTTTATACGTGGAACAAAAACAGGTTAGTAAACCAATATATTGTTTACTATAAATTCTAACTCTTAATATGCACAAATCCATACATTTGTGCCAAGGACTAAATAAAACACCGTCTAAATTTCACACTACGAGGGAGCGTTTTTATATTCGCGGAATGAGCGGGTTGTAGAGGGATGAGTAGGCGCATTGGGGGCGTGGCCTGTGCAGCGACTCATGATTAGTATAAATACGAAGTTTCATTGTTATTAGACAGTTAGTCTTTGAGCTATCGTCAACCAAGTAACATAATCAGGAGTGAAAAGTGAAATATGGAAAAAATCGAATATCGTGCCGTTATAAAGTTCCTTACCAGGCTAGGTAAATCAGTTGCGACCATAATGAATGAGATGTCATTGGTTTACGGCGACTCTTGTCCAGGAAAAATCATGGTGTACAAGTGGCATAGTTTATTTAAACAAGGAAGGGAATCCCTTGAAGACGACCCGAGACCGGGCAGAAGCATTGAGGTGACCAGCACTTATCCAAAAAGTTGACAAATTGTACTCGAAGATGCTCGACTAAAGAAGAAACAACTCGCAGAAATGGTTGGAGTATCCGATACAACAATTTTTAAAATCCTACACGATCATCTCGGCATGTCTAAGGTCAGCGCAAGATGGGTGCCGAGAATGCTCACGCCGCCGCAAAAACAACAGCGCGTAGAGTGTTCGCGTGCATTTTTGGACCTCTGTAATGAAGACAAGGATGGTGTATTGAGTGGAATTGTTACTGGAGACGAAACTTGGGTTCATCATTATGAACCTGAGTCCAAACAAGACTCCATGCAGTGGCATAAAAAGGGCACAGCACCTCCCAAGAAATTTAAAGTGTCACAATCAGCTGGGAAACTCATGGCAACGGTATTTTGGGACTCGGAAGGAATATTGTTGATTGATTATAAAGATAAAGGTGTTTCTATAACCGGAGAATATTACGCTTCAATATTAGAGCGACTAAAAGAAGCCATTAAAGAGAAAAGACGGGGAAAATTGACAAAAGGTGTTCTGCTTTTGCACGACAACGCGCCCGTCCACAAGAGCCGCGTTGCGTTAGCTGCCCTGCATAAGGTGGGCTTCGAAATTGTGAACCACCCACCGTACAGCCCAGACCTGGCCCCGAGTGATTATTACCTGTTTCCGAAAATGAAAAAAGAGCTGCGGGGTAAAAAATTTACTGCCGATGATGAAGTCAAGGAGGCAGTTTCGGCGTATTTTGCAGATAAAGAGAAATCATTTTTTTATGAGGGTATAAATAAATTAATTGAAAGATGTGAAAAATGTATCCGTCTTGCAGGTGAATATATTGAAAAAGAAAAATAATTTGTTTTTTTTATTTCCACCCCTTGTCCCCCATTCCGCGAATATAAAAACGCTCCCTCGTATATTATACATTTACTGCTATTACCTTCGTCTGTTAAGACTAGAGTTTTCCCGCGGACCAGGGTCGTAACAACGCGAGTGTATGATTAAACGGGCAACCTTGCGATGCATGCATTATTTATATCACTTATAAAAGCTGCTGTTGTGTAGCGCCAAACAGGTAAGACTGACAAAATGTCTGCAGCCTGACGTAAGTTTCCACTCGAAGACCAACGTACGGCGTGCTGAAAAGATATTCTTATATTTAGCAAATGACTGTTTGACATTTACAGATGAAATAAACGCATAATTAAAATAATTTTTAGAAATAGATGACAGATCTAGACACGCACCATCACAAATTTGTCTTAATCTAGTAAAATCGAAATCTTTGTTTATAACACATGAAAACGAGTAAAACGAAGTAGTGACAATTAATTTTAAGGATAAACAATGATAGAATCACATTTTCTCAACCTTGGGAGAAGGAGGAGTACAATGTTTTAAACATGAAGGGGAAAGTTTTAAATATATATTTTATTTAAATAGATTTCCAGCAGCCAGCTGTACCGCCTCATACATTTCTCTTTTGTAGAACCTTATAAGTGAGATATCTTTTAAATTTTGCATAGTGGGATATAGAGGCCACCACTAATCAAATATCAGTACTAAAAATTAACCTCCATCTTTAGTTAACCTAATTCAAAAGTTCCAGTGCAGTGTTGTAGCTACAATGAACTGTCAAACTTGAAGAATGGAATTAAACAGGCCTTGCAGACTAAACACTGGTTCAGAAGAAGACTTACATCATCTCATTCACACTCTTAAGTAAAGTACATAAATCTGTTTGCTTCAATATTGGGATGTCCGTGACACGAAATAATGCAGATTTAACAAATATTTTACTACCGCACTTATATAAAATTGATTAGTTGTTCCATAAAATGTCTACCTTGAAAGTTTAATGAAATGCAAAAAATATCCATAACAGGAATTTGGCAATAAATACCATTTAAATTATAATTCTAGATTTACTTAATTTTATTTATAGTCCTATAGAGGATGGCAGTTTTCTCGATTTACGAAGAATGCCTTCTAAGTTGTGCATAGTGAGATATAGAGGGCATTATTAATGAAATATCAGTACTAAAAATTAACGTCCATCTTTAGTTAACCTAAATCCAAAGTTTCATTGTGATGCGTGTAGTGTTGTAACTACAAGAAACTGTTAAAATTGACAAGTTAGTTGAAAAATGGAGCTAAACCGGAATAACGCGGAATAATTTTTTATAATTTTCGAAGACAATTATCTCAACAAGAATCCCTTACCAAGTTGTTTTCCGTTTTCGGCAATGAAGTACCACATCAGTTAACAATTTCTCGATGGTATGGAGAATTAAAACCTGAATGGATTAGTCTAGCAATGATCCAAAAGCAGGTTCACCAAAAACGATAGTGACTCAGGAAAACGTCGATGCTGTGCGCAATATCATCAACGAAGATCGACATGTGACATATTGAAGCATTACTGGGGATTTCAAAGACCTCAATTCAAAAAATTTTGCGTAAAGAATTGTGTGTAAAAGAATTAGTTTCCCGTTGGATACCGCATCTGTTGACTGAAGAACAGAAAACAGCTAGAATGAATTGGCGTCTCTAGACCACTTCAACGCTGGAAACTCCAAAAACGTGTACAACATTGTCGGTGGTGATGAATCTTGAATTTACTCATACGAGCCAGAAAATAAACGCCAGTCGTTTGTTTGGGTGTTTCAAAGCGAAGAAAGGCCGAAAAAAGTCATCTTCTTGGTGTCTCCAAAAATATGGTCGCGACATTTGTCTTTAAAGCTGGCCATGTAGCAACAATTCCTCTACAAAATCAAAGAGCAGTTCCTGCCGATTGGTATGGAACCATTTGCTTGCCGCAAGTCATCGCTGAACATTGAAAAACCAGCGAATGACGAATCATCTCCACGAAGACAATGCAAGTTCGCACACAGCACGCATGACAATTGAATTTTTACCGCATCAAAACGTTGAATTATTGAACCATCCTCTGTACAGTTCGGACCTAAGTTCCAACGATTGCTATACCTTTCCAAAAATCAAGGACTGCGTAGTCAAAAGTTCCACGCAATTTTGACTATACCATCAAACGAGTGGAACAACTGCTTCCATAGTTGGTTCGAGCGCATGCAAAAGTTCATTAATCTTCCTGGAGAATATTTCGAAAAGCAATGAAGTCTTTAAAAACTATCTACTGTTTTATTCCAGTTTTATATGCAAAACTTAAAAGGCAACCCACGTATTAATTACAATAGTATGTTACTGAAAATAAATATATATGTTAAAATTGATATTATGTGGATAATTAAAAATTTATTTGTGTTGCTGTGTAACAAATTTGCATGTATTGAATATTTAAGTAAGTAGAAAGAGGTATCTACGTGACTGTTTGAAAATACAAATACATATATATATATATACATACATACTATAATATTAATCACATAGGAACTGAGTGATGCACATTGTCTGAGTCAGTAAAATACATTTCTGCCATTTTTTCATTCCGCTAACAGGTGAAAATTGAAATACCGCCGGTCGCTTTTTAACATCGTTTTGTTTCGTTTTTCATCATCACATTATCTCTTAATATTTTACAATAACAGAATCCATTTCGTTCTCTCTGTGTTCATTTCTTTTGGATTTCTTTTTGTTTACAGACTGGCGAAATATAAATTTCTAGTAGCTCATCAGCAACAATGAACAATTATTTTTTATT
Organism: Dermolepida albohirtum; assembly: GCA_031893035.1. Lineage (NCBI taxonomy): Eukaryota > Metazoa > Arthropoda > Insecta > Coleoptera > Scarabaeidae > Dermolepida > Dermolepida albohirtum. Next base: position 33,954 of record JAVIWB010002622.1, read on the forward strand.
GTTATGAATATCTGAGCATTTAAATTTACAGAGAGATGGTCATTTATTTTAATTATTAAAGTAAATATAATCTTGTATTAGTTAGCTACGTATGTACCTTATCGGCTGCGAATATACGCTCGTTTCATAATTATTCGTATTCAAGAAACTTAAATACTATGCGTCATTTTAATATCGTAATTTACTGTGGACTAAAATGTAGGTAGCTTTAAATGTTTTGCGGTTCAGCTATTTTCCGTAAGATGACGCTGTAGAAAATATTTTTGTCGTATTCTCTGCGATTTTTAAGTTTGAATAGAATTTACAGATTGCTAGCATATGCTGTCGTCTCTTTTTAGTAATTTTTCAAATAAAGTGAGTTTTGTGAAAATATAATTATCATTCGTAAAATTTCAAGCCATGATTTTTTTTCTACGATTTTAAAGACGCTCTCGCCCGATAAGTGTTCGCAGAAAATCAAGCCATTGTTTGGTGATGAAGCACCATCCTTGGCAACTGTTGAACGGTAGTACAACGTGTTTCAGTGTGGACGTGTTTCGCTCAAAGACCAGCATCGTGAAGGACAGCCTGCCATTGCAGTCACTTTAGAAAACATCGACGCCGTGTACATGATAAAGACAGGTAAGCACTGCACATATAGATATATTTGGGTACAGCTATGAACCAAATCAAAACTATCCTACATGATCATCTTGCCGTCAGAACGCTTTGAGCTCGATGAATACCACACAGTTTTAACGGTAGCTCAGAGAAGCGCGTATGGACTGATTGGTGCAAAAAATGCTTAAATCGTACGACATCATTACAGGTGACGAAACTTGGATTTATTGTTAAGAGGCAGAAAGCAAGAGACAATCGGCTTAATGGGTCTTCAAGGACGAGGAGAAACCCACGAAAGTGAGACGCGGACGAAGCTCTGGCAAGAAAATGGTAGCTTCTTATTTCGGACGTACTGCTCGATAGTTGGCACAACTCTTACTATCGCCTTTCTTATACAATGATACGATTATTCCCAATTCCTAATGTTCCGGTATTTTTCCGTTTGTCATTATTTCATTAAATAGTTTTATAAATTTACAACTTATTATTTCTTCTATGTACATACTACAACGCGCGCCTAAATTTGTCTATTTTAGTTATCACAAACACACTTAGAGAGTTCTAACAATTTTGAATCAATTTTACCAGTATAACTCATTATACCACGCCATCACCTTCTTAGAATTTAACGAGCGCAGGTAAAAATTATGAGCTCGTTGAGGGATTAACGATCCCGAAGCTTAATGCTATAAATGAAATAAATAAACGTATGTATATTGTTTAATAGCCTGTGTAATTTAGAAACAAGTAGATTTATCTTTCCGAGAAGGTACAATAATATGTATTTAAAATATATTATTCATCATAACTGAGATGTGGGCTAATTTACTGTACCAGGTGTACAGGAAGGTCATTACCGATTTTACTAACAGATGCCGCTTGGCTTAAGTATGCAATGACACATATGTCCTTTTATTCTACTGACATCAAGCTTCAAAGGTATACATGTTATATTTTGCGAAAGTAACACTGTCATAGATTTATACCTCTTTGGAAATGTCGAGTTTCGTGCCTGAAGAAGTGCATTTGCGGCTCACATTACTTTTCTTATTTAATCAAAAGAAAAAAGCCGCTGAAAGCCATCGTTTGTTGGTAGAAACAATATATACTCCAACTATAAAAACATGTGAGGTATGGTTTCGTCAATTCAAAAGTGGTGATTTCGATGTACAAGACAAAGACCGTTCTGGTAGACTGAGAAACTTTGAAGCTGCGAAACTGCAGGAGTTATTGGATGAAGACCCAACCCAAACTCAAAAACAATTGGCAGAAGCATTAAATGTGGCCCAAGGAACAGCTAGCGACCGATTACGAGCAATGGGAAAAATCCAAAAGATGGGAAAATGGGTACCACATCAATTGAATGACCGGCAAATGGAAAATCGAAAAATCGTCTGTGAGATGCTACTTCAAAGGTATGATCGGAAGTCATTTTTGCATCGAATAGTGACGGGTGATTAAAAATGGATTTACTTCGAAAACCCTAAGCGCAAAAAATTATGGTTATCATTGGCGAAGCCGGACCATTGACTCCAAGGCCAAATCGTTTTGGTCGCAAAACAGTGCTCTGTGTTTGGTGGGATCATAGTGGTATCATGTATTATGAACTATTGAAACCTAGTGAAACAGTTAATATTTTTCGCTACCGGCAACAAATTAAAAATTTGAATCATGCATTGATAGAAGAACGTCCAGAATAGGTCCGAAGACACGATAAAGTGAGCAAAACCGGTCAAGAAAGCATTGACAGCACTTGGATGGGACATAATATCGCACCCGTCGTACTCTGCAGGCCTTGCCTCGTCCGACAATCACCTTTTCGCATCAATGGGATACGTGCTTGCAGAGCAGCACTTCGGCCAATTTCGAAAAAGTTAGAAAATGGCCTGAAAAATGGTCAAAATCTGTAGAATCAAATGGCCAATACTTTGAATAAGTAAATTTTTCCATTTTCTTTAAAATTATGTAGTTTTTTACGAAAAAACTGGTAATGACTTTCCGGTATACCTGGTATAATAGAGTAAATGCATTTGTCTTAAGTAAATCTTATATAACCACCTAAAATTACATATAACATTGAGATATTACTACCTGAATGTATGTAGTAATAAAGAATAAAAAGGCAATGTACTCTAACGATATATTACGTGCTAAAAGACACGTATTTTTATGTCGTACAATTATTTGACGTTTAAATAAGGTTTAGGAAAATTTCTCGTAACGAATTCCTAGTTCGAAGCACATCCTTTCACATATTGTAAAGCGAATCCACAAGAATTCCCGCCGGTGCGCATCTAAATGCCACAAAGATTCAAATATGTGCATCTTTGTCTCCTTTTCGAACAAAAACGTTTTTATTATTCGCGTGGAAGTGGAAAAAACTCGCGACTACACATATGATGATATTCACAGCGAGCTATTATCGTCGCGAAACAATGAGGAACTTTTCTTCTTCGTGCGCACGCTATCTTATCGTTGCCGTGTAAGTTCCTTCTCAATTATAAGGTACAGGCGAAAATACAGACCGAAACGGAGAACTTGGACTCGTCTTCTTCGGAAGTTAAACGGATATTCGCACATTCTCCCATTGATAAATAATTTAGTACAACTACAGAATGAATCATTGATGACCGGTGTATAAAGCGGTGACGATTCGGGTCGACGACGTGGAACTCGGAAACGATAAAGGACATTAATATAACGTGCGAGGAATGAAACTTTCTGTAATATCGAATAAATACTTGACGATGACACGTTTAGGACGCATAATTTACCCGATTAAAATTCACTGGATGTTGAATTATTTATTACTATTTAATGTTACTTTTACTATTTGAGTTTGTAATTCACGGCGATCAATAACTTATTGTAATTTCATTTCTGAATTGAAAATTATGCCCAACTCAGGTAATTTCATTAATAAAAGGTCACTTTTATAAGTAGGAGCCAAGGAACACTTTATTTCGAAATATTTTTTTACAGAAAATAGTTACTAGCGTAATGTTATAAAAGAGGTACAAAGGAAATTAGAAAAGCTTTCTACCTAACAATGAAACAAAGAACCTACGATTTTTTTGATAATTTGATTTTTCAAAGTAACTGTCTTTAAAATTTGTGAAACTGGATGGATAGTAAGACTTTTCTTTACTATATTTGATAAAAAATCTATTGTGTGGTGTATCTTTGTTGGTTGAAGCAGTATGTAACACAAGAGACTTTACAATGTATACGAAAATACAGGCTGACCACGGGAAGTATTAACATTTTGAAAACAGCAAAACGGTGTTAATTTTTTAAACAAAAAATATATTTACTTTTCTGACATGTTTGTTAGGATATGCCATTTAATTTAACTTGCAAAAATAAGGTCAGGAAGGTGACGGCCGTCTTCTCTGATGCAGTTTTCAATTCTGTTGAGGAAGCTCTGCCATACTAGCTGTAGTGTCTCCTCGGTGATTAGTGCCACCTCTTCACGAATTGCCTCTTTCAAATCTTCCAAATTACGAGGTTTGCGTTGAAAAACTTTGTCCTTCAAATGTTCCCACAAAAAAAAATCGCAGATGTTGAGGTCGGGAGAACGAGGAGGCCAGGGCACATCTCCAAATCTTGAAATGACATGACCTGGGAATAAGTTTCGCAGCAACGTCATTGAAACTCTTGCTGTGTGTGCAGTAGCTCCATCTTGCTGAAACCATATGTCCTGTTGCAAGTTGAGCATGTGCAGTTGTAAGAAAAAAAATCGTTGATCATACGCACGTACCGATTCGCGTTCACTGTCACCGCAACTCCATCCTCTTCAAAAAAAAAGGGGCCAATAACATGTTGTCTCGACACCGCACACCATACAGTCACACGAGGCGAATGGAGAGGTTTCGCATGAAGCTGCCTTGGGTTTTTCTCTGCCCAGTATCTGCAGTTCTATTGGTTCACCGTCCCATTTAGGTAAAAGTGAGCTTCATCGCTCATGAAAATCAGAACGTCAGGCTCATCGTGAAGGAGAACTTGCATTTGAGTAGCGAAATCCAACCGTTGGGGGTAGTCAGTTTCTTTTAACTCCTGTACACACACAATCTTGTAAGGATGAAACTTGAGATCCTGTTTCAAAATTTTTCGGACCGACTCACGTCCCATGTGTAGTGAAGATGCGTGCCGTCAAGCTGAACGACCAGGGCTCCTAATCATTGCTGTTCTCACTCTGTCAATGTTCTCCGGAGTCCTCACTGTTCGTGTAGCGCCTGGTGGTTTCTTCCCCATAATGTTGCCTGTGGACCGAAAACTTGTAACCCATTTCATAATCGTTGGTCGGGTAGGTACGGCTCCATGCCGTCCAACGTTAAAATGAATGCGAAAATCACGCTGAGCCGCTACCACTGAATCATTGTTTCTTACATAAGAATCGTACGTAAACACGCGATGTTGAACTGTCCACGACTCCATTGCGACTGGAGTACCTAAATGGCAACTGCTTGGGAGGTGAATGACCGCCCGCCCCTCCCCCCATGATTTGCCGAGGCCGAGTACAGTCGCATCAAAAATGTAAATACATCCCGTGGTTACCCTGTATATCTTCCGAATGCATGTAAAATGGTCTTTATAATACTGGTATGTAAACAAAATTGGCAGTCTGAGCATGTCTCATTCATAACATATGTAGATACAAAAACACATTTTTCGAACAAAGTTGTTAAGATTTGTATTCGATATTAGCAATACGCGTAATACACGAATAAGTTTTTCTCTGATTTTATATATATATACTGTAGGTTCTTTGTATAACAGTAGCGGTGTATATAAAACTATCCATTGTTCAGAGATGTCCATTGGTGGGAGAAAAAAAGAGTATAAATAACTATTAATTAATTTATTCTTACAATATACTGAAAACTAACTTATTTAAAAAAATCTGAAATTTTAGTTTGTTTTAGATTTTCAATTCTTCTTTTTACTATTTGTGTTTCTACATTGCATAATATCTCAGCGACTTTTTCTCCTTGAGTAATGTCGGCAGATAAGAAAAATAAGTTGAATATCCTTTAGCCTTTCATAAGCTTCGTTAATGTCTTTGGTTTCTGAAACAATATCATCATCCTCACTGTCGCTATCACGTACATTGGTACTGTTTTGAAATTCACGCACGCACTCTTGTACACTAATATCGGAATCCTCGGTATGTAAATTGTCATCAATTTGTGAACACGATAATATCTCAGGATAGGGTTTACAAAGTTCTGACAGTGGCACATCGTCTTCAGCACCGAAGTCTATATCCTCGGAAATATCTTTGGCATTCCACTCACCAAATCCGGCTTTAAGAAACCATTTGTTGATAGTTTCAGCGCTTACAATTTTCCAAGCTATATCAGGGCTGTACGGCGGATCGTCAATTCAATGTTTTGTTCAGTCAAATATTCAATTGTTTGAACCGATTTCTGAAAGCTTGCATTGTCATGGTGGAGAATAATCTGACGTTTTCGGTTTGTTTTCTTCATTTCTTCAAAAACTTCTGGCAAACAAATAGTTGTGTACCGTACGGAATTGACCGTTCTACAACTCTCTAGAGGCACGGTTAAAACGTTCGAAAAAACAGGTGACCATTTGTTTTGATGTGCTCCGAGAGCGAACAACTTTTGTTGGTTTTGGCTCATATTGGAATACCCACACAGTCCATTGCTGTTTACTATCGGGCTCATACGTATAGATCCAAGATTCATCACCTGTGATGACTTTATAAATGTTCTTTGAAGCACATTACCACTGTATTTTTTGTGTATTTCTTGGCACCAATCGACGCGAGTTTTTTTTTGAACGGTTGTCAAATTATGTGGTATTCAACGTGAACATAGCTTCTTAACGGCTAAATGTTCATGCTGGATCTTATGCACGCAGGTGTTACTAATACCTAGAGATGCCTCTATCTCACGGTATGTCACATGACAGTCTTGCATTATCAATTCAGACACTACATTAATGTTTTCCGACACAACAACATTTGTGGGACGACCTTCACGAAATTCATCGTACAAAGAACGCCGTCCAAGTTTGAATTCACTATACCAATGATATACTGCAGTTTTCGATGGTACTTCATCACCATATAAAGAATTCAGCTCGTCGATGCATTCTTGTTGAGATAATCCACGCCGAAAGTTATGAAAAATAATTGCACGAAAATGTTCGCGAGTTAATTCCATTTGTTCGCTGACATAAAATTTTCAAGGTACTGTCAACAATAGAAATAGCGATCAGATAATAAAACTGTCAAGGTAAATATGTTGTCAAAAATGACAAACTTCACGATGCAATCATCAGATTGGAGGCAATACTAACAGTGTTGCCAGTTCCCGAAGTATAAACGGCTACCCTTGTAATATAAAAAGCAGTAGTTCTGAACTGGCAGAATTCAAACTCATTACTTTTATAGCACAACCATTCAAACTTAATAGATAATCCATTTACATATTTAGAAGCTCACATTTTGACAAGGTTTTTTAAATTTTTTATTCTCTTGGGATTAAATCAAAAGCTTGGATAAGTTTTATTTCAGAATCGTTTTAAAGACCTTTGAAAGTGTCAGCACGCGAACATCTACTAATGTAAAATAATTTTAGAAAAATATCAATTTTTGCGAGTATACACTTTAGAAAACATTGAAATTTTTGTAAAAATGAAAAAGTTTGAACTTAGCCTTTGTAGTACGTGAAGCAGTAGTTCTGAACTAGAAAAATTCAAACTCACTGTTTTTTATATCAAAATCGTTCAAATTTTACAGATAATTCATTCACACTTCTAAAAGTTCACATTTTGACACATTTTCTCAAGCTTTTTTTAATGTCTTGGGAATAAATCAAATGAGTTCAATAAATTTTGACTTCAGAATCGCTTTTAGGGCAATCTAAAATGTCGGCACGCGAGCATTTATCAATATACGACAGCTTTTGAAAAATACCCAATCAGTCTGATTCTGAGTAGTTAAAGTGCATGAAACAGGCCAAATCAGTCACAGTGAAGCTTCCAGAGAACAAACCATTCTGACGTGGAGAAATATAGGAGCGGCTATTACAAAATATAGCTCAAATATCTTAGAAAGATTAGAAATAATTGCCACAGGATAATAATTGGAGAAACTTGATTTGTAACCCTTTCTAAGAACCGGACGATTATGACAGGTTTCCATGTAGAAGGAAAGACAGAAGTGGAAATAGGATTGACAATATTTTGCATCTTATTCATATTTAAGTAAATATTATTAAACATTTTTTTATACAAATATGTCTGAATTATTGTAACATCGTTGTAACATAATTTATTTTTAGTGTGTTAATAAATCTACCTTGTAATGAACATGACAAAATGTCATATTATTTTTGTACGTAATATACATACGCAATGTACACACGTTCAAGTTAGTGACACCGAACTGAGCAGCGTTAATTTGTGTTTATAAATCTAGAGCCGAATAAAAAAAAACTTGTAAACGCTCAATTCGAGCGAACTTAAAAACAAATGTGGCTGTGAATTGATGTTCACTAGAAAGGAGGGTAGTTTTGTTATAAAAATTTGTTGCCTTTTAATAGAACACGCCGTGTAAAGTTTAATTCAAATTATGAATGCAGAATAACTTCATTATTTACAGTCTGTACAGTATTTAAAAGAGGGTGATGATATTTTGAATACATTGAATAAAACAAAAAAAACAACATACATACAAGGTAGCATCCAAAAGCTACCGATATATTGCGATAAATAAAGTTTCAGAATACCAAGATTGCATACACCTCTAGCACTTTTAAAGTATCTCTCTTGGGAATGCAAATACTGATCTCAGTGTCTCGGCCGGAATCGTTGTTTGCCTTGGTGCCTATTCCAGAAACTTTAAAATATTTAGATTTATTTTATAAAAATAAGATTGAGCCGGAAAAAGTAAACGAATATTTGCGGTTGGCAACCCTTTTTATGTCTCAAAATTATTTCCAATTTGACGGTAAATTCTATGAACAGAAACAAGTAACAGCAATGGGTAATTCAATAGAAACTTTAAAATATTTAGAAGATTTGAAATTTATGCGAAGCTTGCGACCAATGAACAGGAAGTAATAAATAAATTAACGCCACAAGACAATTAATTACCCCAGATATGTTGTAACCTGTCCAAAATTCACTTTCACAAAAGCTACAGTTTTGTCTTCAAACCAATGGGTACCAGTTTCAGAATTAACGTTAATTCTAATTATTATTTTCATTAGAATTAAGTAATTTTGATGAAACCGGTGGTTGACTAACTTAATCAGTTAATGTTGATATATAACCCCTTTCCATATTCATTTTCGTATTCTCTATACGTAATTTCGACAACTAAGTTGTCATCAATCAATCAAGCCAAAACACGCACACACACTGCGTTTTGGCTTTCGACGTTTCAGATTGTGTATGAAATTTGTTTCGTGCGGGTTTTGCCGTAGCTTTCTAGGTGCGATGCTGTTTAATTAATTATCTGCTGATGACAACTTAGTCGTCGAAATATGTACAGGGGTTATACATATATCAACCTTAAGTGATTAAGAATTAAATAGAACTAGTGTTTTGTCATGTCATTCCTACTGATTTATTGATGGTTTTATACCATGTTGGCAAATCTACACCTTTTTTAAGCTACTCGTGTGGCTTAACTAATGACAAAACAATTTTTTTATATTAGGATTATCGGCTCAGGCCTGACGATTATCCGTGAATTTCTGACCACTCTGTATAAATTTGCAACTTCTTAAGATTTCAAATTTTTAAAATGCATGTAAAAATAAGAAATCGATTATTTTTACCCGACAAAATAGAATACTTTTGGATAAATGCTAATAAAATATAACACCGCGACACATACAGTACTGTGCAAAAGAAAGAAGTACCTAACAATATTTTCCAAAGCTTATTTACTAAAACGTTATTACTAATAATTATTGGGTTAATTTAATTTATAATACTTAATACATCTTTCCAAGAACGATTCACTTATTGGTAGAAATATAGTCACTGGAAATTTCCAAGTTTATAACATCATACTCCCGCGTAGAGGCGAGATCGGCCGCCTGATAAGAGAATTAAAGTAATAAATTTTATTGCACCACAATGTTCTGCAATAAAATTTCAAGGAAAAGTTATTTATTTATAAGATTTTGTTACGATACAGAGCGGTTCCATAATAAAATTTATTTAGATTCTTAAGAAACGCGCCTACAAGTGAAATTTTCATTTTAAGAAAAAATCGTGAGCTATAAATTGTTATAGTAGATAGAAAATGCCTAGAATAGCATTACTATACAGAAATAAAATTATTGTTTTACACCAAGAGGATTATAGTCAAGTGAAAATATCAAAGATAGAAAAATGTTGCCGGTATGCCGTGCAACAAACAATAAAAAGAATGACTGAAACCGGCAGTGCAAGTGATAGACCAAAGATTAGACGTCCAGAAAAGCTCAGTAAAGCTGATGCACAGTTTTCAAAAGTTAGTTCCTTAAGAAATCGTAAAAACTTAGCGCAAAATTAGCTCAAGATCTTGCGCGAACATATGGTACTTCGGTACATGCTTGAGCAGTAAGGCGATACTTGCTCAGATCAGGCTTGAGGTGATGCGTAGCTGTGAGAAAGCCCTCACTGCGACGAGGTGATAGAAGGAAACGATTAAAATTTGCCAGGGACCACGAAACTTGGGGCTATAATGAGTGGCGATAAGTACTATGGGCTGACGAATCTAAATATCAATTATTTGGAACGAACAGATGTCAGTATGTTAGACGACGCCCTAATGAATTGTTATTGGAACCATGTTTACACACTACCATAAAGCATGGAGGAGGAAATATCCAAGGGTTGTATTTTATTTAGAGGGTAAACTAACTGGTGAGAAATACAGTACACTCATAGAAGAACATGTCATACAATCATGGCAGCGACTTATTGGCAATAATTTCATTCTACAGCAAGATCATGATCCCAAGCATGCCTCAAAACTTGTGAAAACTTATTTAACACAGCAGGAAGCAAACGGGCTATGGTAGACTATGATATGGCCACCTCAAAGTAATGACTTAAATATAATTGAGCATGTGTGGGAATATCTTGACAAAAAAGTGTGAAAGGGGGCCAAAGAACAAAAGCGAACTATGGAACATACTACAGAAAGAGTGGTACAATATTCCTGACAATTTCATTAATTCATTAATGGAAAGCCTACCAAGGAGAAAGCAGGATACCATAAAAAATAAAGGTGGTCATACAAAATATTAAAGATTTAAGTTGTTTGTGTTTAAATATCGATATGTGTTAGTGTTTAAACATTAAAAAAAATTTCCACTTGTGTAAGATTATTATTTATCCTTTTATAATAGTTTCTTGTAACATTCACGTAGGTGCTTCTTTCTTTTGCACAGTACTGTAACTATAACGGGACCGTATAAAAATATACCGTCCTGTATAAATGTAAAAAAACATTAAATAAACTTGTACTGTACTTTCAAATAGTACTTATTTCCATTGAATCTTCATACAAACGAAAATATGTAAACTATGCATTAACCGCAATTATATTATTTGACATTCCGTGCACTGTTTGTCGACTATTATTTGCAATTGGTCGTTCGAAATACGATCGATGTTTTATTCATGAGAAAAAGGACTCTGGAACCCGCATACTTCAATATTTCTTCCCACCAGGTGCATACAAGGCGCTTATTACAGTGACACGTCACTTCAAACACGTGCAACTATATTACGTAGAATATATTATCAATTAAGCGCCGAATGGATAATACTGGCAATTTTGCTTGTACAAAATTGAGAAAATATACAAAAAATTTAAATTTCGTAATATGTATGGTAAAAATTATTTTGTTGTGGTTTATAAATATCGTTTGGCCATTGATAACAATTAGTTATTTTTATTTTAAGTTTGTTTGGTTAAATTACGATGTAATTATCTACACTGCTCAAAACAATTAGAGGATATTTAAAACAAAATAATAAAATAAATAAATAAGACGCGCAAATATTTTTATATTGCAACTATAACGCTTTTAAACAAAAAACAGAATGCACAGACAGGTTTCAACTTGTACAGCGCTTCGGTGCAGTGCCTGCGCGAACGGCCACTGCTTGAGGGTATAAAAGCGCGTATGCGACCGATCTCAACTACCTTCTACAAATAGATGAAAAAACACACCAACCCGACACTTACACCGATAACAGAATACACAACACAACACTCCAAATACAAACGACCACGAATGGAATTCGGAAGTGAAGACAGCGAATAACATCAATGGAGTCAAACATCAGGATGAATCAACGCAACGATTATGAATAAAAGGGTCGAGTCCTAACTCAGTCTAATTAAAAAGAAGTCAAGAAGTCGATCTCAACTACAGTTAGATTTTACCATTTTCTGTGTCATAGCTAATTTTTTAACTGTAATTACGAGTAATAATAGAAAGGCAACACTATTTAACTCATGCACAGGCTTGGAGAGCCATAGGTCAGCTGGAAGGTGGACGACGACAGCAAGCTGTTACTGAAGTTTTTGCAGTTCGCCAAAGTGTGCTTTCGCGTTTGTGGAGTCGGTTTTTAGAAACTGGAGAGGTTCAGAGAAGACGAGGACAAGGACGCCAAGCATCTACAACACCAAGAGATGATCTATGCCAAACTGTATTTGCACGGTGAAACCGCATTCATAACGTAACGCAGCTAAGAAGTAAGCTTGTTGCTGCTACGGGAAGAGTAGTATCATCTCAAACAATAAGAAATCGTCTTCATAACGTTGGCATCTATGCTCGAAAATCCCTAGTATGCGTTCCACTAAATGCTCTTCATAAAAGATCGCGAAGAATAATTGAAATAGTTAGCATATAGAAATTGGAATCACGATGACTGGGCACAAAGATTGTTTTGTTACGAATCCAGATTGGCCTTAAGTCCAGATAATAGACGTATTTTAATTTGGCATGAATCCGCAACAAGTAATCAGCCACAATTTGTTCGAGAAAGGCCGCAAGATGAAGGTGGGAGTGTAATGGTATGGGCTGGGATAAGCGCAGGAGGTCGTACAGACTTTTATGTGATACGGAATGGTAGCCTACCTGCTTTGAGGTATGTATGTAGATGAAATTTTGAGACCCGTTCTTCCGTAAGCTAGCGCTATAGGTGAAAGATTCATTTTAATGGATGATAATGCTAGTCCACATCGAGCAAACATCGTGAGCAACTGAATTAAGCAATTAGGAATCAATAGATTGGACTGGCCAGCAAATTCTCCTGATAGTAATCCTAACGAACATCCTTGGGATGCCTTAAGAAGACGTGTTGCAGCAGGAAATACGCTACCGCGTACAATTCAAAAACTTCAAATTGTTCTGATAGAGGAATGGAATAATTTTCCACAAGAATCTTTTAATGTCCCGATTCAATCAATGCCGATGAGATGTTAAACTTTTATTGCTGTTCGTGGAGATCATACACATTATTAACAATAGATTTTTCGTCATTTTATCAATAAAACTTCTTATAAAGTCTCATAATTGTGTATTCATTTAATGATATTTATTCACTCTAGTGCCTTAGTAGCTTTATAATGTGCACAAACAAGTTCAAACGTGTTAATGCGTTCGGTTTCTTATTTAAAAAGGTTGTAGTTAAATATAAAAATATTTGCGGGGTGCTACATTCTTTATTCATTTATTCTATTACCACTTCTCCAAATATCCGCCAATTATTTTGAGCAGTGTATCATATTCCTGTAAAATGTGATTTTATATTGAAACATTCTTGTAATTAGGAATAACATTTATCTTTTTAATTTTAAATTTAGTCGATTCAAATCACTATTTCTTCAAAATTATGAAAATGGTATTTATATGGGAAGGTTACTTTAGGTACATATTTTATAAGAACATTATTGTCTTGAAAATAGAATTAGTTTAAAAAATCTCCATCTGTTGTATTCGTGCTTTTCGTATTCTTGAATTTTTTTTGTGTGTATCCTTCAAGGCACATGATAACGAATATATTACGTTACCTTTTCTTCTTTTTTCTCCTAAGGAAATTGTATTTGTTATAAGACTTTCATTTTAATTCGCATGCTTTGAGACACCGTTACATATCTCGAATTTGTATGTATTTTACCTACTAGATTTTTGTAGATTTCTACAAAAATTCCTAAAATAACGAAAGCTCCTCAACTTCAAGAATGTCGCAGACGAATACATTGATCTAATGGGAGAAAAAAATGTTCCGAATATATTAAACAAAAACAAGCATACAGTCTTAAACAAGAGGATTATATTTATTTCAAATAATTGATTGTTGAAATGGTTACTTTGTGAAATTTCGTTACATTAAGGAATAAATAAAATACTAAGGAATAAGTAAGACACTGTCTTAATTTCACGCTGTATTGTACAGGATGTTTCAAAAAGAATATACATACGTATTTCGAATGCATATATTTATTAAACTTTAAGACATACAAATATGAAACTTTACACACATATTTACGAACCTCTCAAGTTCAGATTACAGATGTTCAATATGTCATCCATCAGCGACACGAACAATATCACATCGATACTCAAATTCCTCCCATACTCGGGCAAGCATGTCCTTCGTCACTGATGTTATGGCAGTACGGATTCGGTTCTTCAACTCTTCCAGGTTCTGTGGGAGTGGTGGTACATAAACGTTGTCTTTAACGAAACCCCAGAGGAAGAAGTCACAGGGTGTCAAATCCGGTGACCGTGGAACCCAGTTGTGATATGCTAAGTCGCCAGCTCCTTGACGACCAATCCAACGGTTCGGTAGAGTTTCATTCAGATATTCACGCACTTGGCGACTCCAGTGAGGGGGTGCCCCGTCTTGATGAAAAATGAAGTTGTCTTCGTGCAGCCTCGGAAACAATCAATTTTGTAACATAGCGAGATACTGCTGACCGTTAACCGTGTTTCCATCAGAGAAAAATGGGCCGTAAACAGATAATCGGGATATCGCACAAAATACATTGATTTTAGGCGAATCTGGCTGCATGTGGGTTCTGTAGACCCTAAATTCGAACATTGTGTTTGTTTACCAGACTACTAACATGGAAAGTCGCTTCATCACTGAACACGATGCGTTGTGCGAAAACGTTATCATTGTCAATAGCATCATGAATCTCGTCATGTCACACGTTTCCGTTTGTCATCAAGACGCAGAGCTTGTAACAACTGTAACTTGTACGGCTTCATTAGCAACCGATGTCTCAAAACAGGCCAAATTGTTGTTGTATTCAGTTGTAACTCCCGACTGGCACGACGAGTTGATTTGAATTCGTGCAACATTACGAAGTATTTTGAGTAAATGACAACAACATATTTATGTCTTGAATAAAATGCGGGAGAGAGAATGCAGAAGTGTTAACGTTTTTTGTTACCAGATCGAAAATGTACGCAAACTCGTATTACTCGTATTACGTTGTTCGTTTTTTTCTAATTTAAACATACTAGAGCTCTTTCTAGTTTGATATTGTCACGGCTCGACCTAGAAATATAGGCCAAAACTTGCGATTTATATCGTAAAGTTTTTTGTAGTAGCAACTGTATATGACCCCCTTGCTGAACTGGACGCCATTATACTACAAAGTAGGAAATTTATAAACACCTGTCACGAAAAAAATATTCGTCGTTTACGAGGCATTTTTATATACGATCACATCCAACAACGTTTCAAAACAAACTGTTTATTAAGCATGTCACCAACGTTGACGTTTGTCTGAGCATCCGCCCGTCGACATTTACATGACACCCATACTTTTATAAACTTACTTATCATACCGCCCTCGTATTGTGATTCACACTCCAATAAAAAAAATAGTAAACTATGCGTAAATATTGCATACAAATTTTCCACGACAGCATGTTCTTTGTAATTCTCTATATAAAAAATGCATCATATTCATGTTTACTTTTTTGTGGTGATAATATGCATATTATTTAGATATTGGGACACATATTACAGTCGGCTATTTTTCGTATTGCATAAAATCAGTAAGTAAATAATTGGTGCAACAGCCGATTTGGCGATGATTAAGAAAATTAGTTTCGCAAGTTCGTTTATTAAAATCAGGTCATAATGCCAAGGCAAATATAGTAAGAATGACCTAGAAATTTGCCAGATCGAATTTCATGTTTGACATAGTTTTCTTTTTAATATAAATTTAAATAATTCCTAATCGTTTGAATATTACATGTATTATACTCGTAACATGCAATATCTTCGGCAAAAATGTTTTTCGAACATATACTGCCTGCTGATTGATTATACAGGGTAGATGGATTGACTATTTCACAGGTGCAATAGCTTGTAGTGGGCAGCGTCGATGGGAAAGGTAGAGGAATGAACGCTATTTAATATAGTCAGTCGGAATAGAGTGTATCTCTTTGAAAATGACAATGAAGAGACAGTAACTGTTACATAATTCAGAACGATATGTTGCTGTGTTGTAAAACTTTGTAGAATCTTGCTTTCGACCGTTTGGCATTAATCCGAAATCCCTTTATTTTCGATAAAATGATGCAACATCTCACGCGTAATTGTAGACTGTGTAAGAAGACTATCTCTCGTTTAGAAGACATCGTTTAGCGTACCTGGTCAACCGATCATACTATCCAAGATTTCTTCCTATGTAAGCATTCAAATAGCCAAACCATTGCTAACCATAGCAACTATTGATGGGGTAGACTATGGAAGCACCTGTACAGCAACTTCCAGAAGCGCTTACAGCAGTGCATTTATTTAAATGAAGGCCATCTTTCTGAGAATTGTGAGAAAAGCAGATTTTCAGGATTTTTTCGCGTTGTAAAAATTCTTCGGACAGTCCGATTAGTACGCATTCCAGAAGAAAATGCCAGCGAGACCATTGAAATGTTGAGAAGTCAACCAGCTTTTCTCGTAATGTGTATAAGTACACAGTCTGTCGCAGAGAAAACCGAATTTTTTTAAAATAATAATTTTTAGTGGCGCCATCTATTAAAGATCTTTCGCCACTATTATGTTAAAATATCATAACATTTGCATCATTAGAAGCAGAGAAAGGATCAAGCATAAAGTAAGTGTGTATTTGGCATTGGTCGAAAAATGAATTTTGAACAAAGAGCAAATATCAAGTTGTGTTTTAAACTCGGTAAATCGTTTATTGACACACTTAATTTGACGAAACAAATGCATGGTGATGCGTGTTTATCACGTACGAGTGTGTATGAGTGGTATAAACGATTTAAAGCCGGTCGTACGGACATAAATGACGACGAACATCCTGATTCAAAAAAACCTATGGCTACAGAAAGTAACATCGAGCTTGTGCGTGAATTTATCAGAATTGAGCCAATTCTCATTGCGATACGTGGAAATGGAATTAAATATTTCCAATGATCCATTTCATCGCATTTTTACACAGCATTTGGGACTGGGAAATATTTGTGCAAGGCTTGTACCACACAAGCTTATTGAATTCAACATTGTACAGACTTGATTAAGAACTCAAAAAAGGACGAAAACTTCAGGTATTCTATTGTAGACGTGGTGTTTGCAATATGATCCGGAGACCAGGCGCCAAAGCTCTGAATGCAAGTATCCAAGCGAACAAAGACCGAAAAAAAGCCGTTTTGAGAAACCGAAAGTTTATAATATTGATTTGTTTTTATGATTCGAAAGGCATAGTACACAAAGAGTTTGTACCAACTAGTCAAATAGTCAATAGTCTTTTGGCGCGTATTCGTCGTGTGCGCCCTCAACTTCGTGAAAATAGTAGCTAGCGTTTGTTACATCACATCGCTCGACGCTTATCGCTGATTTTCTAACTACAAATGGAATTTAACTATCAACCTTTCACCGTATTTACCGGATTTGGCCCCCTGTGATTTCTATCTAGTCTCCAAACTACATTTGCAATTGAAAGGACAGCGTTATGCCAACGTCGAAGCCATTAAAAGAGCGTCGACAACGATCTTGAAGGACATCTCTAAAGATGAACTTAAAAATTCGTTCGACATGTTAATTGACCATGCAAAATGTTGTATTGAAGCCGAAGCCAACTACTTTGAATAAAATAAATCAATTTTACGAAAATAGTAAACTCTTGTTTTTATTTTAAAAAAGTTCCGTTTTCTCTGAGACAGACTGTGTATATATTCCGAGAATAGCTGGTTTTCAGGTTTCTTCTGCGTTGAAGAAATTCTTTGTACAGTCCCATTAATACGCGTTTCAGAAAAAAATGCTCGTGAGAGTGCTGAAACGTCAAGAAGTCAACGGTTTGTACCAGAACCAAAGATTTTTTACAACACGGAAGAAACCTCAAAAACCAACTTTTATCGTTCTTTCTTTTATACCTGGTATATAAAGTATACAAAATACAATCATCAAAATTAGGAATACTGTATATAAAATGGATTTTGAACAAACCTGAGTTTTATATATTGGGTCTGGGAAAAAGTTCGTGGCGTTTTTCCCGATAGATGGCATTGGTTGCCGATAACTAAAGAACAACAAGTCACAGCGACACCACCGAGGGCTCGTTTTTAGATGACCTTCCGAACGTTAGTTTGAGCGTAGAAACATTGTAATCGGTGCAGTGGTTGGAAAGTTATTCGCACTTGAAAATGGAGAAGAATAATGAGAAATTTCGCTATATTCTGCAATATTATTATGATAAGGGGAAGAACGCTGCGCAGGCTTGTGATAAAATTTGTGCTGTGTACGGTGAAGGTACTTTATCGAAATCTGTTGCGCGGAAATGGTTCGCTCGCTTTCGTTCTGGAAATTTCAATGTGAAAGATGAGTCACGCTCCGGTCGTCCAATCACTGAAAAATCTGATGAAATTCTTGAAAAAGTCCAACAAGATAAGCATATCAGCAGTGTCGATATTGGCATGGAGCTAGGCATTGACCACAAAACTGTTTTGAACCATTTACACAAAGCTGGTTACAAAAAAAAGCTTGACGTATGGGTTCCTCATGAGTTGAGCGTGAAAAACATGATGGACCGAATTAACATCTGCGATGCGCTGCTGAAACGGAATGAAATCGAGCCGTTTCTGAAACGTTTAATAACCGGAGATGAAAAATGGATTACGTACGATAATCGGAAGCGTAAAAGATCGTGGATAAAGGATGGTGAGCCGTCACAAGCGTTCGCTAAGCCAACATTGACGCCAAAAAAAGTGATGCTGTGTGTATGGTGGGACTGGAGGGGAATCGTCCACTACGAGCTACTTCCAACTGGTCAGACGATTGATTCTCAACTCTACTGTGCACAACTAGAGAGATTACGCCAGGCGATTGAAAGAAAACGGCCCGAATTGATTAATAGGAAAGGTGTTGTCTTCCATCATGACAACGCCCGACCACACACTTCTTTGATGACCCGTCAAAAATTGAGAGAGTTTGGTTGGGAAGTTTTGATGCACCCACCTTACAGTCCGGATATAGCACCCTCTGACTATCATCTGTTTCGATCTCTGCAGAACTCTCTCAATGGAATTAAGTTGGTTTCAAAAGAAGCCTGTGAAAACTACTTGATTCAGTTTTTCGACCAGAAACCACAGAAGTTTTTCACCGATGGGATCATGGATCTACCAAAAAAATGGCGAAACATTGTCGATAATAATGGAGCATATCGGTTTAAATGAATTCGTCCACGCGCCATGCGGGGACCAGTTGAATTTTACTGAAAAAACGCCACGAACTTTTTCCCAGACCCAATATCATACGTTGAATAAATATGTCAAGCATTATTCTCACTTGCTTTTGATACATAGATTTTTAACAAATATTGTAAAAATGTATTACTTTGTGTCGATATATAATAAAATAAAACCTTATATTATTTGAGAGTAGTGATAACCATGGTACATATGGAATAAATAGTAATTTTCGATAAATTGTTCATAGTAGCCATTACATCCAAAATAATATAAATTTTTTGAATAGAATTAGTGATCGTGAAGATATGTCAAAGGATTTTAAATAATAAAGGCTGTTTCAAATTTCACGTTTTTTCAAAGAATAAATAAAACACATAATTTGCATTCAGTTTCAAAAACTTTTTATTGGTAATTGAAGTATCAGTTATGACATTTATTTATCCCAAATGGCCTGCTCTTGCAGCGCCACAGACGTCCACTCTTTTGTTAATATTTTCAATGACGTTTTGACCTAATCGAGGCTCTATCTCACCAATGACATGAATAATTTCATCTTTCAAAGCAGGAATTGATTGTGAATTGTTATTATAAACGTGACTTTTCACATAACCACAAAGAAAATAATCTAACAGTGTCAAATCACATGATCTTGGTGGCCAATTAACATCACCCGTTTCTTGAGATTACACGTCCAGGAAATTTTTCTCTCAATAAATCAATTGATGCGTGTGCAAAGTGAGGTGTAGCGCCATTCTGTTGAAACCACATCCTCTAGATCAATATTCATTAATTCAGGCCACAAAAATTCGGTTATCATCCGACGATATCGACCAGCGTTGACAGTTACAGCTTCACCAGCAGCATTTTCAAAGAACTAAGGTCCAATTACACCACCTGACTATAATACACACCAAAGAGTAACTCGTTTAGGATGCATAGATTTCTCATGAATAATTCGTGGATTTGCATTATTTTTTGAGAAAAATGAGCTGGTTTTCATTGATGAAATTGACAATGAACGACATTTTAAATGATCTAATGGCTTCAGTTCTTGTATTATTTGAACCTTATATGCCTTCAGAGCTAAATCTTTGTGTAAAATACGCCATGTTGTTGATCCACTAAGTCCAAGTTATTGTGAAGATTGTCTAATGGACATTTCAGGATCTTCAGTAATACTTTCACGAACCAAACCAATATTTTCACCATTAACAGTTACAACTTCACCAGCAGCATTTTCAACGAAGTAAGATCCAATTACACCACCTGACCATAATGCACACCAAACAGTAACTCGTTTAGGATGCATAGATTTCTTATGAATAATTCGTGGATTTCCTCACTCCAGATACGGCAATTTTGTTTATTAACATAGCCACCAAGTTCAAAATGTGCCTCATCGCAAAACATTATTTTTTGAGAAAAATCAGCTGGTTGTTCATTGATGAAATTGACAAATGAACGACGTTTTAAATGATCTAATAGCTTCAGTTCCTGTGTTATTTGAACCTTATATACCTTCGGAGCTAATTCTTTGTGTAAAATACGCCATGTTGTTGATCCACTAAGTCAAAGTTGTTGCGAACTTCGTCTAATGGACTTTTCGGAATCTTCAGCAACACTTTCACGAACCAAACCAATATTTTCTTGTGAACGACCACTACGACTGTATTCTTCATTTTTTTGATCTTCCACGGAACCGGTCTCTTGAAATTTTTTAATAATTCGACCAATAGTGCTTTCAGGTGAACGATTATGTAAACCATAAAATTCACGTAATTTTCTAAAAACTCTTTTCACAGAACGCTGATTTTCATAAAATAATTCAACAATTTGAACGCGTTGTTGTACTGTGTACGAAGCCATTTTTACAAGTGTCGTACATCACATTTTTTAAATGCCCACATACCCAGACAAATTCAGTGCGCCATCTATATTTTATTTATTCTTTAAAAAAATCGCGCAATTTGAAACACCCTCTATAATAAATTTTAAAATAATTATAGTAAGAATGGTTAAAATTTATCGACTTAATGAAAAAATATTTAGAGTTTTATAAGTTCATTTGTAAGGGAACGATAAGAAATTGAACAATTTATAATTTAATTTTAAAATTATATATTTTATGAGAATAAAAGAAATAGGAAATTAGAAAATAAGTAGAAATTAATGATTTATTATTAAATGCAATTCACTAACTGTTAGCAAGTTTAAGAAGGGTTATTTTTTTGTTTGTTTATTATTTAAATCTTATTGGAGGAAAAATGTTTATAACACGATGTTATAAATAAGACCGGAATTCAAAGTCGGGATATTCTCTATTAGTCTATTACTTGGTAAACATGTGCTTTGTATCAATAATTAGAAACAAACGATATACGTATATGTAAAGTAAACAATTTTTTTAAAAAATATCAAAAAGTACGATATTAAAAAGTAAAATAAGTATAGTATTTATTTCAAGAGAATAATAGATTATAAATAAGTGTTAGTAAAATTGTTTAAATTGAGTAAACTATTTTTAAAACTATTTAAAATGACCGTGTCAAAATTAGTTAAAAACAGATGTCAGATTACAATCAACAGAAAAAAATTTAATTGTACGCCTGTTATTGTTTATATGCAATAAAATTGTTTTTCTTGCTTTTAGAGAATAATAAAAGATAATAATTTATAATCCGCCTTTATAAAAAATAATTCTCAAACCATTTAATACATCAAATACCACATCCAAAATTTTTTTCTGTACCGTTGCACAATTGAGAAATCAATAACTTTCAGTATTGTAATATTCTACAGTCTGTATACATTAAATAATGATCAATATTATATATTTTTTGGAAAAAATACATTGTTCATATACATAATTTTCACCCTATTGGGGAAGGCCAAAATACACCACACTCTCGGGACGTAATACCGATATCAATAGAGATTAAACCCAACAGTCGATGCAGACAATATCGGAAAAGCAATAAACTTATGCAAATATGTACGCAATATTCGAACTATAAATATGAATCAATAGTAGATTACCTGCTTCCTACATGCTTCTGTACAGAAATTGAAAAATGGAATTTTTACGTCGAATAATCAGTAGATTCTATGTTTAAATTCCTATGGTTTTTCTCGAAAAATATCTATATATACGAGGGTAGCCGTTTATATTTCGGGAATCGAAAAAAAAGAATTTTTGTTATCGAAAATAGTTTTATTCCTGTTCAAAATATTCTCCTTGAAAATCAATGCACTTTTGCATTCTTTTGAACCAATCCGCGGTATCTCCAAAATACGAGTTTCGAATGCCTCAGCTGCCTCATCCGGCGTAGAAAACCGTTGACCACAAAGTTTAAGGGGTATGCTTCATAGAATATTTATAAAGTCGTCATAGGTGATGAATCTTGGATCTATACGTATGCGTCCGATAGTAAACAGCAGTCGACTGTGTGGGTATTCCAAGATGAGCCAAAACCGGCAAAAGTTGTTCGTGCTCGAAGCACATCGAAACAAATGGTCGTCTGTTTTTTTCCGAAAAACCGGTCACATTGCAACCGTGCCTTTAGACAGTTGTAGAACGGTAAATTCTGAATGGTACACAACTATTTGTTTGCCAAAAGTTTTTTAAGAAATAAGGAAAACAAACCGAAAACGACACATCATTCTCCACCATGACAATGCGAGCTCTTACAAGTCGGTTCAAACAATTGAATATTTGACCGGGCAAAACATTCAATTATTGAGCCATCCGCCGTACAGCCCTAGTCTAGCACTCTGTAATTTCTTTTTCTTCACACACGTGATGAATAAACTTCGTGGTCAACGGTTTTCTACGCCGGAAGAGGCAATTGAGGCATTCAAAACTCATATTTTGGAGATGCTATCTTCACAGTGGCAGCTATGCTTTTCGGATTGGTATAAACAAATGCAAAATGATAGAATCTGTACTTTTAAGCTGAAAAATAAAATGAGTAATAACCAAGGTTTTGGCAAACAGTTAGTACGAGGGTAGCCGTTTATATTTCGGCAATAGCAAACAAAAATGTTTTTTTTGTTTGCTATGACGAATGCGAGCTGTCATTAAGGCCAAGGGCGGAGCGACAAAATATTGATAAATTGTACTATATTACTAAATAACACTTTGTACATAATTTTCACAACAATTTTATTTCCCTCACCTCTCTTTTGTCTAAATTATATAAACTATATATGTATGTATGTACATAAATTCGTAATGTGTCTAATACATTTGAGCATGGTTGTATTTTATTTAAAATACGTAATATTGCCGACAAGAAAAATTACAGATAATTGTAGTAATGAGCGTTAATACAAGAGTTTTATCTAGTTTATCTATTTTAATTAATCCAATTCAACAACTTCTTCAACTATCACTAATTTAACATCTTTGTATTTAAGAATTTTAGGTATGCAATTTACATTTTCAACTTACAGTTAGTATTTTGTGTTACCCATTTCTAGCGAAGCTTACTGTCTCCACAGTTAGGAAGTACAATTTTAGACAAAATACAGAACTCTCATTAATATACAACTTTTAATTGCTGGATTTCTTAGTAAAAGCATCTTATAATAAAATTATGTACCGACTTGTACTGCATCTAATATAATTTCAAATTAATAATCTCAAGTATTGATTACCTTTATTAACGAAATAATTTAGGAAGAAGGAAGTTTTCTTGCTTCGTTAGTGAATTTGAAATTATAAAGTACATACACAACGAATTTCTGATCTTCATTTTCCGGTCCAGCTCATTATTAGAAGTCAGCCGTTTGGAATTGCTCGTTAATTTGTCACTCGTCGTTCTTTGAAGATCACATCAATAGTTTAAAATAAGTCCAATCATATTCTTTAAAAAAATTATAACAAAAAAGATTGAATGGTCTTTATTTATGAAAATAAAACACGCTGTTACAATGATGCGGATGCAGGCCTTCTAGGTTATTAGTCAATTGGGGAAAAAAGCACTTAATTTTTTTACATATCCTCAATGACAATAAATCACTTATGTACAGTGAAATGTGGCTATTTTGCAGACTAAGCACAAAGAGCAAGATCTTGAAGCCCCTTTCAACTAATTCTTCAGTGGAGCACTTCATTCAAAATAGTCATCAGCTGACAATCATGTTTAAAAATGAATCGACCTGAACTATCTCGAATTTTACTCAAACGTAGCATGGATTCCCTCCACTTGTTCAACCAAAACTCATCGTCGACCTAGACTTTTTCCTTTACATACCTACTCTCTATAAACTGTGGAAGCCACATGTTCTTTCTTCAGAGAGGACGGTGTAATTTCGAATCGCCTTCAAAAAGTACGCTGCACCGTAACAACTGAATTTTTTTTTCGCGAATTCGAGAAGATGTAAAGCCTTTCACTATTGACTTGCCATTTTGCGTGTAAAGAAACGATGTTATGTAACTAAGACACCAGCAATGACCGTGTAACAGCCATTCGAAACTTAGAAACCGCCTCTTCACTCGTTCTAGAACAGTGCTTGAGATTCCAAATATTGCGTTAGGAAATCGGTTTATTTTTTTAGAATAATCTGCTATATATATTTGCATAAATTAAACAATTTTTCAGAATAACCTTTTTCATAAACTTTTTCACAAAATATTGATTATACGTCAGTATTTATAAACTTACTGGGTACACGAGGGTGGTCCCATAAGTACCCGGCCTGACCTAGAGATGGCGGTAGTTGTTTGAAAAATATCACTGTATTAGAAAGTACACAATCTATAAAGCATATGTTTCAAGTTTAAAGACGCCACGTTGTTTAGTATTTGTTTGGCAGCCATCAATAGTGAACGTTTTTAGTGAATCTGTAAAAATGGAGAAAATTGGTCATCGTTACGTGATACATTACTTTTATTTGAAAGGCCTCAGCCCAACCGATATAAAAGCTGAACTGGATTCTATTCTGGGTGAGTCTGCTTCTTCGTTTACAACAGTGAAATATTGGGTAGCAGAGTTTAAACCAGGCTGTACGAACTGCCAAGATAAGCATCGCATTGGTCGACCAAATGAGGTGACTACTCCAGAAATGGCGAAGAAAATCCATAAAGCGGTACTGGATGATCGTCAACTGAAAGTGCGCGAGCTAGCAGACATAGTATGCATTGTAAAAAGTGCGGTACATCGCATATTATCTGAAAATTTGGACATGAGAAAGCTGTGTGCAAGATGGGTGCCACATTTGCTCACACTCGAGCAAGAACAGTATCGCGAAGACGTTTCAATTGAGTGTTTAGCGAAGTTTCACAGCAACAAAGTAGAATTTTTGCGTCGTTTCATGACCACGGATGAAACATGGATCCATCACTTCACACCCCAGTCAAAAGAACAATCAAAACAATGGACTCAAGAGGGAGAACCGGCTCCCAAGTAGGCGAAGACCGTTTCATCTGCAGGCAAGGTCATGGCATCGGTTTTTTGATGCACGTGGAATAATTTTCATTGACTATCTTGAAAAAGTAAAAACTATTAACGGCGAGGTTTATGCGAACTTATTGCAACGTTTGAGCAAAGAAATCAAGCAGAAACGGCCGCATTTGGCTAAGAAGAAAGTGTTGTTTCATCAAGACATTGCACCAGCTCACAAACCCGTTACTGCAATGGCCAAAATTAATAAATTAAAGTTTGAATTGCTACCTAATGCACCCTATTCGCCAGCTTTACCCCCTAGGATTATTTTCTGTTCCCAAACTTGAAAAAATGGCTTAGTGGTAAAAAAAAAGGTATCGAACTTATTGAACATCGCTGGGAAAAGTATATAGAGCTGAAAGGAAATTATGTTGAAAAATAATTATATTTCTTTCTAAAATTTTTGTGTTTTCTTTGTTGGATCGGGTTCTCCTGGGACCACCCTCGTACAATAATTGCATATGAATAATATTAAAAATTATGAATATAAGGTTGCTGACAATGAGTAGAATATCTCGGAAATAAGAGATCCCGCAATTACGGAAAGAAAAGATTCAAAACTAGGAAACACATGCGAAATATCAGACCAATTATCATATTAATTCCCGCAACTAGCTCTGCGGTACAAACTTAAAACAAAAAGAGTTGTATATTTTAGCAGTATTACAAGCAAAATATCTTCTATATAACGAGAGTTTGTGGAGTGGTGGTGTCAGTAATCCCCTAAATCTCAGATGAAGCTCATGAACATCAGTCCTAAAAGTAATCTTGTCGTGGGATAGGCAAAAGCGGGGTTAATAATGATATAATGATACAAGCACGTGCTTTATAAAAATTACATTCTTTGGTATTCAACTTATTAACATTTTTTGGTCTATAAGAAATTCTATTATATTTATATAATATTTATTTATTGCCCTACAGTAATGCCAATACTAGACAATAATAAATATTTAGATGAATATATAAAGAGTTACATTACATAACTTGTACATTCTAATGTAATGATCATCAGTAAATTAACTAAGTTTATAAACTAAGTTGTTCAAAAACTACGTAATGCTTGCATATCAAAGGGGGAAATGCACACTTTTATCTTGAAATATTTTCATTTTTACTTTAATTTAAAACAGATATGTTTCTCATTGTAAAATGTTTCTTTACTTCAAAAGATTGATATCGGTCGAGAACATGTTTAACAAAATGGAGCTATATCACGTTCAACTAAAATGAAGATTTGCTAGAATTATATCATCATAAGGTCAATTATCTATGACATCGTTCAATATATAAGGGATGATTCATTTGGAGGTACTTTTTCCAATTATCGGATATTCTTTGTTCTCATACAAAAGAATCATTCTAGATATTTATTTTTTAATAATTATTTCCTTCAAATGTTGGCCGTAACTGCGCCTAATATTGTTCACTCTGAAGTTCCAATTTTCGATGACTCTTCGAGCATTTCAAATTGTATTTGGTGAATAACGCGAGTAATGTTGGCTTCTAATTACTCAATCGTAGCTGACTTATCCATGTAGACTTTGGATTTTACGTAGTTCCAAAGGCAACAATGTAAAGGTGTGATATCACACAAATTAGGCTTCTATTGTAAGGTCCATTACGTGAAATTAAATGCTCACCAAATTGTTCTCGCAATAAAGTCTTGCTTCCATGGGCTGTGTGGCAAGTTACGCCATGTTCTTGGACCCAAATGTCGTCGAGATTACTGGTTCCAATTTTAGTCAGCAAATAATCCATTATCATGGCGCGATAACGGGCGCCATTCACAGTTACGTTGCGATTGTCTTCATTTTTGAAGAAATATGGACCGATACTTCCACTTGCACATAAACCACACCAAACTGTGGTTTTGTTTGGATGTAATGGCAGCGCTTGAACCTCTTCGGGTTGCTCTTCACTCCAAATACGGTAATTGTACTTATTGACGTAGCCATTAAGCCAGAAATGAGCCTCATCGCTGAATAAAATTTTGGTCGAAAACAGTGGATCTTCTTCAAGATTTCAAGAGCCCAAAGACTGAAACGGTAACGATTCGAAAGGTCGAACGGTTTCAAGTCTTGAACGAATTGATTTTGTATGCTTTTAAACCAAGATTCTTACGTAAAATACGCCAAGTTATGACATACGACAAGACACAAACTGTTGAGATTTACGTCGAATCGATTCCTCATGGTCTTCAGATATACTCTCAGCTATCATCTCTGTTTTTTTCACTATGTTCCAGATGTGGTCTATTTAGTCGCGTATTATCTGCCAAAAAATCGCTATTGAAAAAAGTGCTCCCATTAATTTTTAAGTTGTGCAATTATACCACGAGATTTATTTTCAATTCACAAATATAACCCCGTTCATTAAAGGGATACAAATTGTAATACATAGCAAGTATGATTTTCATTAAATTCTATTTGAAGACTGAGTCAGGATAACGGAATCCAGAAGACTGTTGAAATATGCTTCCACGGCTGCTATTAGCTGTTCGTTCGAAGAAAATCGTTTTCCACGCATGAATTTTCTGGGATGTGAGAAGTCACGGCAGCTAAATCTAGCGAATAGGGTGGATGTTGCAACAATTTGTACTTTGATTTTTGCGATGGTTTTTTGAGCAGTGTGAGAGGGTGCGTTGATGAAAAATGATTTTTTCTTCTGTAAACCAGGTCTTTTCTCGAGAGTTTTTACATTCAGCTGGTCTAAAAGGTTACTAGAATAATCTGAGTATATTGTTTTGCCAAAATAGAGGTAATCCACGAACAAAATTCCTTTTGCATCCCAAAAAACAGATGTTAACACTTTCTTGGCCGATTTCTGAACACTAACCCGCTATGGAACCTAAATACCGGGTTTACACCACTCTTTGTTCTGATTGAGGATCATGGTAGTATACCCAAGTCTCATTTATGGTGATGAAACGATGCACAAAATCGTTTTTATTCTTTACATGCCGCACCTACTTTGCGCACAGCTTTTTGAAACCCAAAACTTCATCCAAAATATTGCTCACACTGCTTAATGAGATTCCTACGACTTCTACTAAAAATCTCTCGGTTAATCAACGATCTTCCAAAACCATGTCCTGTATTTTTGCTACGATTTATGGTGTCGATGCACTTTTTGAACTTCCTTGACGTGGAACGTCTACAAGATTTGTACGATCACATTTAAATTTAGAAACCCATTTTTCTACTGTTTTAATCGAAAGTGAAGAGTCCTTACGCACTTTTAACAATCGTTCATGAATTTGTTTTGGTGCTACACCTTCCAAAAATAAGAATTTAAGAAAAAACCACTGCACGATATTAATTTTTTTCCATTGTAAAAAAATACTGTGACACGTGAACTTTCAATACTTGTAAATATACGAATAAAAAAATATAAAATGAGAAAACATCACACGTGTTCATAAAAAAGTAGTACAATTTTCGAAAAATAAAACGACGAATCTAATAGCGCCATCTCTTATGGAGCGACAAAACTTATTGAACAACCCGGCGTAGCATTGACTTATTAATAAACATTCTAGTAACTTGAAATCAGTTTTTAAAACGGCGTCTTTTACGATGTTCATTTGTAAGTTATAGATTTCAAAACCAGGTAGGATATTTCGTGAATTCGGGTAATAGTATTTGATGAAAAAAGTGTTTTACACTTTAAAAAAAATAAATTTTCGTGGAAATAAAAAGTTATGGATTTGGCCTTCGTTCTATGTAAAAGATTAATTCTGAACTAGCTGTCAGAATATGAACTTTCCACTGTTCATAGTAAAATTATTCAAAACTTCTTTCAGGATTACCTCTTTTAAACGTTTCACATGGCATCTGGTGTTAAGAGTTTTTTTTTTCGTGTAATTATCATCCTTATATGCACAAACCTTTCGTTCCTTTTCAGTATCCAGTTACGCAACAAAGAAATCGTATTAGGAATTAGATGTTCCAAGAAGACACGATCCGGAAAAAAAACACCGTTATTACCTTATCGCGAAAACCATAAGAGAAACAAAAGAAGTGCACAACCAGATTCCACGTAGAGAGGATGCTCCAAGAATTGTAAAGAGACAATTAGTTCCATTGTGTGAAGCAAGCGTCTAATAATAATTTACGCGTATGAAGCGATGACTCTCGCGCTGCATGTGAATAGTAACTGTAATAGTAAAAAAATGTAAATAAAAAATAGCGCGTTCGTAATGACTTCAGTTGCATTATGATTATTACGTACAAGATGTCCCGCACGATATGGATGACATCATTGCTACTTTAGACGGAATGGAAGTCCACTACCGTGGATCGCATTGTTTTTATAGCTGTAGTTTATGACTCACTGAGATAATAAGGCATTAAATTTACATTGCATTATAATACACGATTAGCATTACATATTAGCGAGTTCTGTTTTTAATGGAAAAAATCTTTTCATGAATGAACGCCATGTTTTCGAGGAAAATTGAATGATGAATTGAAACGTAAAATGTTTTTTTAAAATTTTTATCGAGTCATAGTTTTCGAAGTAAAGGTTACGAAAAAATAGTAGTTTTAATAAGTAATAAGACTCCACTTTTATATCCAATTCTCAATATAAGATTTATGCGCGTTTCGTACACTGTCATAAAACCTTCTCGTTTCGTACACTAACCCGATAAGCTGTAAAATTTGACTTAATCATATTCTCGTTTCGTACACTGGCCATATGGCGACAAAGCAGGTAAGTATAGCAAATTAAGAATTTCTTTCATAAAGTGATTTATTTACATTACATAATATTACATATATACATATAAGGTCTAGTAAAAAGAAATCCATTATTTTTGCATTAAATTGAAGGTTTTATTTAGCATAGTTAGAATGATCCGACTTAGGTCAAATATGCACCGTTTTGTTCGATAACTTGTTGCCATTTTGAAGGTAATTTCATAATGCCTTTCTCATAGAAACCCTCGTCCCTATTAGCAAAAAACTGGGACAGTCGATTTTCACAAGCTTCTCTTGAGGCGAATTTTTCACCAGCAAAATCATTCGCCATAGACAGGAACAGGTAGTAATCACTTGGTGCTAGGTACGGACTATAAGGTGGATGCATAAGAACCTCCCAACCAAACTCCCGGAGCTTCTGGCGAGTCACTATCGATGTGTGTGGCCTGGCGTTGTCCTGATGGAACACAATTCCTCTCCTATTGGCCAAAGCTGGCCGTTTCTGGGCGATTGCTTCCTTCAGACGGTCCAATTGTTGACAGTACAGGTCCGAATTAAGAGTTTGGCCGTAGGGAAGCAGCTCATAGTAGATAATTCCTTGCCAATCCCACCAAACACACAGCAAAACCTTCCTGACCGTCAAGCCTGGCTTGGCCACCGTTTGCGCCGGCTTACTACGATTCGACCACGACCGTTTCGCTTGACGTTGTCGTAAGTGATCCACTATTCATCACCAGTAACCATTCGCTTCAGAAACGGACCGATTTTGTTGCGATTCAGCAGCGATTCACAGATGTAAATTCGGTCCATGAGGTTCTTTTGCGTTAACTCGTGTGGCACCCATACATCAAGCTTCTTTTTGTATCCAACCTTATTTAAATGGTTCCTAACGGTTTTTTGTGCAATGTTTAGCTCCTGGGCAATCGAAACAGTGCTTACATGACGGTCGGACCCGACGATTTCCATTATTTTATCGATATTTTCGACAATTGGCCTTCCAGAGCGTGGTGCATCTTTGACATCAAGATTACCGGAACGGAATCGACGAAACCAAAATTGGGCATGATTGACTGTTACAGTATCAGAACCATAAACACTATTCACATTTTTAGCCGCCTGGCTTGCGTTTTCGCCTTTATCGAAGAAAAACTGTAAAATATGGCGTATTTTAACTTTGCTGGTGTCCATCTTTGACGCGCGCTCAAACAATATTAAGTCAAGTAATCACAAAACTGTCTGAGAAGTTCGTTTAGTACGAAATCTTATCTTTCGAACGCCATCTAGCGGAACGCGATCGCACTTATACAACGCGAGATAGAGATTACTAAAGCCATCTATTGGAACAATAATGGATTTCTTTTTACTAGACCTTATATATTGTCAAAAAATATTAGGGAAATAATAACTATATTAAAATAAGTTATAAAGAGCAGTTTTGTAGAGACTTACACATGTTTCCCGATTAAAACAATAATTAGTCAAATTTTACAATATAAATTAGACGTTTTAATGCATCCAGAATTGTTATTTTGCCTTCTAAATTATCACTAACAGTTTTATTAAGAAGGTTATCTAAGTCACTATACTTTTTGCATCGTTTTGGTGTAGAAAGGTAAAGCTCACATCTTCGTTGTACGATATCGTAATAATTTATTTCTTCTAACAGGACAGTCATAAGTTCATAAACATTAGGATGTGCCTTGCCAACACGTTTATTTAAACGGTTATGCCACCCTTCGACTGAATTTGTAGTGCGGTGCCTTTCATTGTAACACACCCATATCGAAGTACCTTCCAGCCACTGCTCCACAAAATAGTCATTGAACTTGGTAAGAGCCTCCATGTTTGGTGCATTTTCCATTATTTGTAACCACGCATCACTTACATCTTCTTCTGGTAAATGTGCCAATGCTGCACACATACGAATGTGATCCCGTACATCCTTTCGTTCCTTGTAATGTGTTACTAACTCCAGTTGTTGAACTTTTCTCCAAATCGCTTGGTTGAAATGAAAGTTGCATCCTTTTATAATAACTCCGGGAAAAACATGTTGTAGGGCATTTATCGCAGCTTGCTCGAAATCTACCACTAACAATTCGTAATCTTTACGTTTATATATCCACCAGTTCTACCCATCTGCAATATCATATTTATATTATTCTATTGGTTAGAACCCCTTTGTGACCGCGGTAGGGGTACCATTTCTAGAAATATTACCCCTAATATTTCTAGAAATTATCCATTATCATTACATTAGAGAACGGGACTCAAGTTGACAATACCTGGAACTCATCTCGACTGTAATTAAGTAGGATTAAAATATTTCGGACCGCACCGTTATTATAAATCGATTGGACAAAGTGTACGAAGCAAGAAACCATAAAAGCGATTATTACTTCGGTGTACGAAAGAAGAAAATATCAGGTAAATTTTAATAGTGCACGAAACAAGAATGCACGAAACGAGAAAATACCCAATGTAACCTCAGTACCCCTCCAATAGATACACTATCGGCCATAAATACAAAGAAAATGGTACACTTTTGGTAAAACAATATATTTATACACAAATAAAAATGTAATTACTATAAAAATAAACTGTATATTTTTATAAAACAGAATAATATCATTAGTACTATGAAAAATTTGCACTTCTTATTTTATGCGACTTTCGTCAAAATATCCACCTTTTCACTTAATAACTTCTTCACAAATTTTGGGTAGTCTCGACACAAGTTTTTGAAGAGTTTCAAGTGGAATATTGTTCCAAGTATTTGGAAGGTGTTCTCACAGCTGTTGCTGCGATTTTGGGCAGTGGTCTCACACTTTTCTGTCTAGCTTATCCCACATCAAGTCGATAGGATTCATATCGGGCGATTGTATTGGCCAAACCATATTTACAAGAAGTCCTTCTTCTTTCTGTTTCACGTAGATCTTACAAAATTTAGCACTGTGTTTGGGGTCATTACCTTGTTGGAAATAGAAACCTTTTCCTATCAATTTAATTCCGGATAGAATTTCAAAAATTTTCAAAAATATCCTTCTCTTCCTAAAATTCTATAAATTCTGTACAAATCTCCAACACCATTTAAAGAAGATGATCCTCAAACAAGAACTGAACCTCCACCGTGTTTAACTGTTGGTACACATTTTGGTATCGTCCTTTCGCCAACTCGTCTGCGAACAAAAATGCGCCGATTACTTTCAAATACTTGGAACTTGGATTCGTCCGTCCACAGAACCTGCTTCCGCATTTCCACAGCCCAACATTGGTGCTCCTTGACCCATTGTAATCGTTTTTTACGATTTTGTGACCGTAGCAATGGTTTACGAACAGCAAATCGGCCTTTTAGTCCCGCCTTTGATAAACGTCTTTTTACGGTAGTTAGCGATACCGGATTTTCATGATTTTTATTTAATTAACTGTCTATTCCTTTTAGATAACAGTTCTAGCCGCAAATCTTCTTGTCTAGTGGTCATCCTTGGTCTTTCGACACGTTTTTTTGACTGCATTGCACCCGTTGTTGTGTACCGTTTCACTGTAACTTGCACTGCATAAGTTAATTTTAATTTTTACGCTATTTTCCGCAGTGACAATTTTTCTTTGTGTAATGTTATAGCACTACGAATTTCTGTACTCAATTCCTTTCTTTTTGGCATTTTTATTGTTTGTTCACGAATACTAAATATTCCTTAGACTGCAACATTCTCTGTGGTACCACAAATTCCTATAACTTGTTTCTTAGAATTATTATAATCTTGTAATATAAAAAAAAACCTTTAAAATAAATATTTTCAGGAAAAGTATTAATACTGAATACAGGTTATAAAAGGATTAAAGGAAATTATAATATTTTGCACCAACAAATATGATTATGTAATGTAGGTAATGATCGGGATATTATTGGATATAATCAATGAACAATGATTATTCATTATTTTTCTGTATCGAAAAGATACGATGAACTCTATGAAGGAATCGTTCATTAATTACACAAGTCTGCCTGAAGATCGGTGAATTCCGTGAAACATATGTAGTAGATAGGATGTTATTAATAATAGAATGATTCCTTTTAACAACTATTTAGGCTTTATCCTAAGAGCCAAGAAAACTTGAAAAAAACATGTGAGACTGTGGACTTAATGTAGATGGATTATCTTCGAGGCTTTATGAAGTTCAAATTCGAAAGATTTTATTTCAATGAAAATTCCAATTTTCTCTAAGAATAAGCATTTCGCAAACATTATTGTAAATTTATGAAGTCCTAAAATTGATTTTGAGGTCTAAACGTATCTAACTCTCTTGACTTACTCCTGAGAGAATAAAAGATTTTATATATCATATCATTTTCAAAGGTATACGGTATTTGCAGTTTTTATATAATTATTTGTTAATAAAAGGGCAAAAAAACCTTTACTCATTAATATTGCATACGTATTTGGACAATTAAGTTGTTATCATCAGCACAAAATTAAACACGGTGTCTAAATTAGCTCGTGGCAAAGCTAGGTAGAATAAATCGCGAAACATTATACTTAAAGACCGCATGAGCGTTCTAATTATGCGCTGCATTATGCTGCATCTCCAATTCTTTGTTGTGTAAATAGAAAATATTTATTACTCTTTCTTAAAAGACGAAATGGCGGAGCATAGAATGTTATTACGAATCAGATATAAGGTGTCGTCAATTAAAAGAAGTTGTTGTGGGAAAAGTTAACCATAACTAAATAAAAAAAACATAGAGAGTTCCCCATAAC
The DNA here is from genome assembly GCA_031893035.1 of Dermolepida albohirtum. Lineage (NCBI taxonomy): Eukaryota > Metazoa > Arthropoda > Insecta > Coleoptera > Scarabaeidae > Dermolepida > Dermolepida albohirtum. The sequence goes on from JAVIWB010002622.1 coordinate 69,176, forward strand.
TTGCTCATTGGGTTGAGATCGTTTCAAGGAATGTTTTATTTTAAAAAATGATATAATACTGCCCTCGTATATTATTTCATTAATAATTGCATTGATTGTAACGCTATAATTATCGCTCTTAATTGACACACCAGGTACAGATAATAAGATAATAAATACACACTTTATCGAATTGTTTTTATTAATACCAATTAAGGTATGTTCATAAATAAAATTCTAAAGTAATTGGTACTGATTGGATATTGCGAATTCAGTTGTCAACAGTTTTGTAATTTATCTTTTGACCAATACGATGACAATGTTTTCTCTACCAACAAATCTATTATTAGACATTCATTATTTATTAAAAAAAACGTTGACAATCCCACATCTTATCTATTGTCCCCAATTTTTGAAACGCTTACGCATATTTCACAATCGCATGTCTATTAGCAACTCCTGTATGTGACACGTGTATGTATTTAAACCTCAACCACACTTCGTGTCTGTTGTTACAGACTTGGGTTATGGCATATACTGGTATCGTACACACAAAGAGTTCGGCTTTTTTATGTTCCGATCACTTTCACCTCGTGTCGTTTGTCTTTTGCACGCCTGCACTTCGATTTCCCCTCGCCCTTTCCCTCGTACATCACGCTCTTTACAGGGTATTAATTTAATATGGTTTGTTTCTATTGTGTTCGGTTAGATAAATGCGGGGGGGGGGTCTGTTGTTTCTTCGCTTAACTAATAATGTACAGTCGCAACTTGTACGTACATTATTGTCACAAAGTTTGCAAGCAAGAAGGAGTGCTCAAAAATGTTTGTATGTTGAAAATGAAAGTTTAATTGAAATTTGAAAAGATGTTTTTAAAATAAGGGATCTAGGAGGATCTAGTTCAGATGAACAATTTTCAAAGGCACGGAAGATTAACTAAATAATATAATCAATGTATGCAACTACAGTCAAAAAAAGCGTGACTGCGATGACAGTTTCTCTCAATTCATATGCTCATCAGGTAATTTGACTTTGTTCACTCTTGGTAGATGTTATCGACACATAATAGGAAGTAAAGAGAGACTCATGTCCGGAAGATGAACATATTGGTTCTCTAATATACTATCGTTGCCATATGTATTAGACACTCGGCGTTTTACGGGGTTTTTGGGAAAGTATTGCAAAGAAATATATACCACACATGTAAAAAGGCTTTTAACGTTAATTTATCAATACTTTCAATATTTTGAGGATGCACCACGTGTCTGTATTACAGCACAGATCCTGCGTGGCATGCTGGATACAAGATTGTAGCACAATTGTGCTGGAATTTTCTCCCATTCTTCCAAAATTTTATTTTAGATCCACATTTGTACCTGACACTCTTTCTTTAAATTCTTCCCATAAATGTTCAATAGGTGATAGGTCTGGAGATTGTGCCGGCCAGTCTAATACGCGCACGTTATTTTCAGCGAAGCAACGTATCACTTCGCGTGCTTTGTGCCAGGGTGCATTGTTCTTTTGGAAGTAGTATTCTGGATCGTCTCCATCAAATAATTTTAATGCAGACGGTTCTAGAATTTCCTCCAATACGCTGAGGTATCGCCGACTATTCATGATACCTACGCATACAAACACCTCTCCAACGCCTGAGGCGAACATGGATCCCATATCATCACACTGCCTTCACGAAATTTCGCCATTGATACAAGGCAATCAGGATGATAGGCTTCCGTTTTCCTACGTCGTTACGTGCTTTGCAACAAATTGGCCAAAAACCTGTATTTAAAAACGCCAAAGTTACTTTACTGTTTCAGTTGATTTCTGTTGAATTAAAGTACGTCGACAATATCGCTAATACAAACATCAACATTATTCATAACGTACCTGTATGTTGGGTTCGTCGGACCACGTCACCTTGGCCCAATCATCCACTGTCCAGAGCTCGTGTCTTTTTGCCCATGCTAAGCGCTTCCTTTCGTACTCCCAAGAAAGGTAGGGTTTGTGTGGGAGCTTGCAGCTGTTCAGGCCTAATTCTGTAAGACGTCTCCTAACGATACGAGCAGAAACAGTGGTATTACTCCCTTGCCGTTGTCTGGCGTTTTCGACCGCTCTTCGGTCTATTCTTGTATGAGCCAGTTTCCTATGACGTTTGACCGTAGTTCGGATGGCGCACATCGAACATTTCATTTATTTAGCAATTACGGAGAGTGACATTTCTTGTATTGCAAGCAGAATTATCTTACCACGTTCCGCTTCTGTTAATTCGCGCGTCTTGGGCATTATTTGATATTCTATGATATCAGAATAATGGAAAAAAATCACACACAAAATATCCCTTTCTTTTACTCTACAACCGCACCCTACTGCCGCCACTTATGCAGTAAATGAATATAAAAACAGGCCATTCTATAATTACACCACTATCCCATAACAAAGACTAATATTGAATCATAAAAATATTGTTATTCTGGTCTTATCTACATGTAAAGGGTTTTCCAATAAGGACTTGACAACTTTTTTCAAAATAAAATGCAGACCATTTGAGATATTTCAAAAACTTTATTATCGGGTTGAAGTACAATCAAAACATTTATGAATGGAACTCGACTTCGATTATATGGCCATCGCGGGCACGTTTGCAGCGGTCGATTCGTTGGACCCAATTTTCGATGACTCGGCCACACAATTCGGCCGAAACGGCTGCTATTTCGCGTTCAATGTTGGCTCTGAGCTATTCCAACGTTGTCGGCTTGTTGTCATAGACCAATGACTTGACGTAGCCCCAAAGAAAAAAGTCTGGAGGCGTTAAATTGCACGAACGAGGCGGCCAATCAACTGGCCAATTATTTTTTGAATTTATCACTTACCTGAGTACGAATGCTTGAACCAACGATACACATTTTATAACTGACTCGATGAAACTAATACTCAAATGTGCATATAGTTATAAATAAAATTGCGTATTGGGCGCGTTATTGTGCGCTGACAAAATCGACTATCTCTAATTGTTATATTTAATCCCCATTCACAGTGGAATCAGATTTATACCGAAATTTTTCTATGAAATGAATTTTTTTAAGAAAAATTGTTTTCATGTGATTTAAAATAGGGCTTAACCATTTCGCCATATCTTCACAGCCGTATGTTGGGTCGTTTGTCAGCTAGACTAGTTATTGATTCTGTAATGCAAACAATGAGACAATTCAATCAGTGCTCGACCAGCGATATTGGGAAAATAACACTTTTAATATTTTATAGCTACAATTACGTTGGACACTGTAATGGAATAAATATTGAAACAATGGAAGCTCCTTAGCGCACTAATACACTAAAAATGTCTTTCGACAACTAAGTTATTATCTTCAGTAGGATACAACGTTCGTCTTCCTGAAAATGACAACTTAGTTGTCGAAATACTGATCTTGGATACAAATAATAGGGTGGTAAAAGCTTTTTATTACCTGTTTAAATGTTTCATAACTGTAAAAACACTTCGTGCAATTATTTCAAATGAAAATATTGCCAGAAATTGAAGTATTGATAGGCACCCAAGATATTTCTAAATAAAGTATATCTATACATTTTGATACCGCACAAATATCTTGTTTTATTAATCTCAAAATTGATTTATCATTTAAAGTGGTACGCAAGTTCATACTCCAGCAAAATCTAATTCTTTGTATTTATGTAGATATCATCCTCACTATTAGATAATTTCGTATTTTACCAGGAATTCACGATAGATTGATGATCTCCGAGCAGATGTTACAAATATCACTACAAGTTTTTTTTATCTCACCATTTTCAAGGAACAAGCCGCATAAAAGTATTTTTAATTCGCAATTTTCCAAATTTTGTTTGTTATGTACAATTATATACAGGGTGAAATCATAATCGAAATTATCGGTCTGATTAAAAGTTGATAAAAACGGTTACTAAATGAAATAAGGTGTACTAAAGTCAAATATTGTGGTAGATGATAGCGATAGCCAAATATCTTAAATTGGATCACGAGCACAGACGTAACAATAAGCAATATAGCTAAACTCAAAAAGAAGGAAACAGAAATTTAATTTTGAGCATTCGACGATGTTGTTCATAGAATTACGAAACGTCAAGGAAGAAATTTTTTTAATTTTGAATTGTCTAGGAGATCATTATAGTTATTATTCTATAATGTTAAAATTTCAATGAAGCATTTGTATGTACAAAGGGTACTAGGAAAGTTTTGCAATACAGCTTTGTTTATTTGATTTTTTCAAAGTAATTTCCTCTATACTCAATCCTCTGAAACCAATCTTTAAACCAGTTCTGCCAAGTTTCACTAGGGAGTAAAGTACACTCGTTGTCCCAAGCCCGCAGAAGGTCTTCATCACTAGAAAACCGCCTCCCTTTTAGCTTCATTTTCACATGCAAGAACAGTGCAAAGTCCCAGGGAGCAAGATCTGGACTGTAGGGAGAGTGCTCGAGTTTCAATCTTGTCGTGGGCAAATATTGATGGTGTCCATTCTTGACTTTGGCCGCAGGTTTTTCATAGATCCAATAACATTAGGCAGGTATTGTTCAGTATACCACTTAGCTGTGACTGTCTTCTGTGTGTCCAAAACTATGCGTTCCACAATTCCACTCGATTTGAAAAACAGCTATCAATTTCTTCTTTACAGATCGGGATTTTCAGACAACTACGGGTGTGTTCTCATCATCAAAGACCCAAACTTTGTTTTGAGCTTTGGTCGACACATCGTAATAATACAGCCAAGTCTCGTCACCTGCACGATGTTGTTCACATACCGATATTGTCCCTTATTAAACTCTTTTAGAATCTCCCGGCACCAAGTCACACGTCGTGTCATCTGCTCTTCAGTCAGTCGATGCGGCACCCAGAGAGAACAAAGTTTCTTCACGAGCAAATAATCATGCAGATTCGAACGAATTGCTGGTGCATTTAGGCCTGAAGTATCCTCCATCTGTTGCTAGGTCCCTCGCCTGTCCTCACCAAGCATTTTCCTCACAGTAGTAACGTTTTCCTCCGTAACTGACGTTCGTGGCGTTCCCGGCCTCTCAGCATCTTCCACAGTTAAATTTCCCCTTTCGAATTCTCTATACCACCTGAATATCGTTGTGCGATGTGAACAAACATTACCTAGTGCAAGAGTCATTTCTTCGAAGCACTGGCCTATGTTTAAACCACGCACGAAATTATAACGCAAAACTGCCCTTATCTCATTTCTTGACCACGATGCCATCGCAAGCACTTTACACTGTCACTGTTAATGAATAACTGATCCCATCGACATGGTGCGGCGGCTACTATGCACGTATGAACATGTCTCAACATGTAGCAACAAGCAGCATCCTACGATTCATCGTTGCGTCATATTGCAAAACTTTCCAAGTACCCCTTGTATGTACTCAATGGTATGTAATTAGCATTTTATAAATGTGACAATATTTTTTGTACAAGGTGTATAATTCATGAAGCGGATAACAAATTGATTACCGGACCCATGACCTTTTCTTCGGATGAATATTACGAATCATCTGATAGCTAAAGCTTGTCGATAAACGGACATACGTTTATTCGTTTTTGCGGTTTCGAGTTAATCATGACTTCGTATAGAATCATGTTCGCATCTAGTTAATACATCATTACTTAAAAGTTAATAGTTTAATTTGAGTTTAATTTGCTTCGTGCTAAATCATAATCCGTTTATGGGATGATAATAATCATACGTTATACTCTAATAGCGTTAATTTCCGTCCAAAGTAGATCTATAAACTATACTTGTACACTGCAAAAAATATAATTTAAGTTGTTATAAATAATCTCATACATGCATATATGTATATCAGAGAGACAGGAAAATATACTGTTAGACGACTTAGATTATACGTCTCGATGACATGAGTAACTCACCCTAACCATTAATATGGAACAAACAATAAAAAGGAGTTTTTTATATTAAAAACTTTCTCGTATATTTTGAAGTTGTTTCGGTCTTTAAATTGTGTTATTATTCCTGTAATAGGTTTGTGTGTACTAAGTTTGACACTTTTTATTAAGCCACAGATTGCAAGCAAGTCTGTGGAGAGACACTTACAAATAAACACACCTTCACTATATAAAGTTTATTTAATATACAGTTTACCTGTCACCTTCTTAGTAGGTAAATAATTATTAATTCTAAGAATTTGACCAGCTTTTGTACTAAACTATCGATTAGTACAAAAGCTGGTCAAATTCTTAGAATTAATAATTATAGATACAAGTGTGAAACATGACTGCATAATTCCAGGGAAGAAGTAATAATATCGTTCCCCATTTTAACCATTCCGATTTTTTTATTTTATAACTTTTCTTTAGAAATAATAAATAAAAATAACGTTTCTTCGCAACGTTTCGTATTGTATTTACTTCATTCTAAAGTAGTACAATTTTTTTATGTTATAAAATTGCGAAACTTGAGAATGTAGTAAATACACAACGAAACAATGAAGAAGTAGTGTTTTTATTTATTCCTTTCAAATGAAAAGTTAAGAAATGAAATCACCGAAACTCTCAATAATAGTAAATGAAGCATCAATACTGAAACGGCCAAAAAAAGAAATAAATATAAATTAATAATCAAAACAAGGTAAATAAAAACCTGATTGCGGGTTATAACTATTAGACCTGTTTCCATAATGTGATTTATGGTGTGTTAAGACACTAGAAACTGTACTGCCTGGTGGCTTAATTGATAAGGCAGCCGTCTAGCAAACGGCAGATACAAGTTCGAGTCCTGCTCCAGCACAATTTCTGTGATTGTAATCAACGATGGCACAGTAGAAAATGCTAATTTTCATTAACTTCCCATCGTAGAGTGCTTAATTTTATATTTATACGTATTTAAGTATTAGTAATTGGAAACGCTCTACCACATCAATGATTGTATTCTGTATATGTATTTCGACAACTAAATTGTCATCATTAGCACATAATTAGTCACAGTGTCGTACCTGAATTTACGGTAAAACTAGATTTCTCAGACTGATTAAATTTGATATGAGGCATATGTTCTTTATACCGGGTTTCTATCGAGCGTTGAGTTTGAGTCGAGTCAAATCAGAAATCGGGGATTTATGAAATAAAGTGCCGAGATTGTAATAAAAAATACATCGGTCAAATTAGACGCTCCATAAGAATCCGGTATAAAAAACATATGGCGCACAAGTTTAATAGACCTGAGAAATCTAGTTTAGCAGAAACACGTGCTAGAAAATAATCATAGTGCAACTGCAGATTGTCTACATTTAATCAAAAATATAAATAACTACATTGTGCAAGATAAAAACCATTATGTTAAACACAGATAAAGGTCAGATAACATATCCTTGCCTCTTTGAAAAGGTCCGTAAATGGAAGCGGGGGTATACTTTAATATGAATGTGAGTTTTAAGTCTAGAAGGCATATTAAATGCGCGAAACAAATTTCAATGTGAGTTTGGTGTTTAGTGGTTAAAGTCGATTCGAAATTATTCTGTGCGGGTTTTACTCCAGATCCAGATGCGACACTATGATTAATTATCTGTTGATGATGACAACATAGTTGTCGAAACGCGTATACAGAACACGAACATTTATGTAAGAAGGGGTTTTACTTAGCTTTCTTTGTTTTGATTAATTCATCAATTACAGTCTCCATTAAAATTTACCATAAATTAATGATTTCCTACAAATTTGCATTATTTATTCATAGAAAAGGATTTACTAATATTCACGTCAGATAATTCTAATCGCAAAAACACCGACGGCCAGGCGCTACTATCACCGGATATTGCAAGTTTATAATTGTCAGTCGCTGATACGCGAGCTTAATGACCGACATTGGCGGACATGAACAGTTCGGCTGCTGCAAGCCAAAGCAGCGCAAATTGCAGTAGTCATTTGCACTTTCGCAACTTTGTGTTAATTACGTTGTCGATTTTTGCCGATCAGACCAAAAGATCCCTTGGTACATGTTGGAACATCCTTTGTCCACAGTTCCGGTTTCACGCTCTCCTTTCAAAACGTCTCTCGTTATATTTTTCTTTTGGTGTAACAAGTTTACAGAAGGTACGGTAATTAAGTAATTATGCCTTTACATCATTACCTGTTATTTATGTAAGGGGCTTGTCTAAAATGACTGATAAATTTGTAATGGAGAGGACTGTTTAAGAATAACTAATTCCTTCACTTTCTTTTAAATATTTTTAAAACCTCACGAATTTCTCCGCACTCTAATATAAGAGAGGTTATTCTGAAATAAATAAGAGTTGGGATATTTTTCCCGAGAACCAGGATCGTAACAAGGTGACTGTACGAACAAACGGGCGACCTTACGATGGATGCGTTATGTTTTTGTTTTATAACACACTTACATTATTCACAGCTGTTGTTGTGTAGCGCAAAACGGATAAGACTGACAAGATGTCTGCAGTATGACGTAAGTTTTCACATTCGTCTCGGAGAACAACGTACGGCTTGCTGAGTAGATTCTTATATTTAGAAAATGACCACTCGACTTCTACGGATGTAATACATGCATAACTAAAATAATCTTTCGATATAGATGGATCTATACACGCACCATCACAAATTTGCCTTAATCTGGTAATAGCGAAACCTTTTTGTTTATAACGCTGCCGAACTTTTCAACAATACACATATCTTTTTACTTCATTTGAAACAAATAGCAGTGTGTACATCGTTCACAATTTGCATTGACTCCACTAACGACAACCCAGTGGTTTGAAATTTTTCTATTGAATCAAATAAACCTTTATAATTGTCGTAAATTTGTTTTAAATCGGTTTCAAGGGAAGTATTTTCAAATCTTTTTTGGCTTTCCTTAATTGTTGCAGTTTCATTAGGTTTGAGTTCGTAGAACCCCAAATTTCATTTGTTGGAAATTGTCTCAGTAATAGAAAGCCGCTTTCAACATTACCCAACGTGTAAGAATTGGCTCTGGTGGGTCAGGAATACAAGAAGTACCATCTGGGATTATCTAATTCGTTTAGGAGATTTCAAAAAACACTCTTTTAGTATTTGAAATGAATCCATCCATCCATCTCTGGATAACATTGTCGGATACTTTGTGCTACAAGATGTAAAGCCTGAACTTTTTCACGTCACATGTAAAAGTCCATCAGATTTGTCTCTAAGGGAACAGCCTACACTACTCATTGACACTGCACCATCGCTCACAAACATCAACAGTTGGTCAGTTGAAAGTTGAAATTTCTTTTGCGCATCCAACAATATCTTCATAATTGCTTAGCAGTGCACCTTTCTAATCTTTTACTAGCCAATACAATGGGAATTATCGCTTTAACGGGATCTAGAATACTCACTATAATATTAAAAATAGAATGTTTTTTTCGATCTGTCGTTTCGTCGACACATAACCACAACTGTTTCTCTTTTACTACAGCTTTGATCATGTTTTCGGTCGTTACGTTGGCATATGGCTTTGTAACGCTCTCCGGGATGGTAGGGAGTTGGGATTGCATTTGTTCTAGAAGTCATGAAACGGTTACGTATCGAGTAGATGAGGTCTCAAATCAGGAGATTATCATGAACAGTAAATCAAACATAAATTGTTGTACACTCTTTACATGATTTTTACAGTCGCGTGTGCCCCAGCACATCAACAGTTGACGTAAACTTTACAGTGTATATTAACACCATTATTATACATCGGGAAATTCATCAATAAACTTTCGCACTGCATCAAGCAATGGCCTGGCAATGGAGTCCCGTCTTTTTAATAGAATTGGCTATGTTTCTCATAATGGTTTCATTCGAGTTGTTTTGTTGTTTCATGAGGTGTTCCGCAGGGATCGAATCTTTCGTTGCTTTTCTGTATTTATATTAATGATCTATCGTCTGTCATTGATTGTACAGTTCTAGCATATGCTGATGACTTAAAGATGTTTTCTTCCATTATAGTCACGTGTGCCCCAGAGTTGTTTGATCCTTCATGAGGTGTTTCGCAGGAATCGAATCTTCCGTAGCTTTTCTATATTTACGTTAACGATCTATTGTTTGTCATTGATTGTACAGTTCTAGCTTATGCTGATGACTTAAAGATGTTTTCTTCCATTACAGTCGCGTGTATCCCAGCACATATATCTTAACACTATTATAATATAAATCGGGAAATTCATCAATAAACTTTCGCACTGCGTCAGGTAATGGTCTGACAATGAAGTCCCGTCTTTTTAATAGAGTTTGCAATGTTTTTCATAATGGTTTCATTCGAGTTGTTTTGTTGTTTCATGAGGTGTTCCGCAGGCATCGAATCTTTCGTTGCTTTTCTGTATTTATATTAATGATCTATCGTCTGTCATTGATTGTACAGTTCTAGCGTATGCTGATGACTTAATGATGTTTTCTTCCATTACAGTCGCGTGTGCCCCAGAGTTGTTTGACTCTTTATGAGGTGTTCCGCAGGAATCGAATCTTCCGTTGCTTTTCTGTGTATTTATATGAATGACCTATTATCTGTCATTGATTGTGCAGTTCTAGCTTATGCTGATGACTTAAAGATATTTTTTTCAATTACATCTACTTCTGACTGCTTAAATTTGCAACATGGTAATATTTTCTTTTACGAGAACAGCCAACTGCCTGAGTGTGAAGCTCAATATTAAACTTTCGCACTGCACCAGACAATAGTCTCGTTTTTCCCTTAAGCATATCCTTATAATAAAATTAACAATATTATATCTCTTTACATTTGTAATTACACTTATTTTTTGCATTTATAATTATATTTGTTAGGTAAATACTGTTGGAGACTGTGGTTAATTGAATTAATCCAAATAAGGCAAAAAAACCCTTACCACCTCAATGTTCGTACTCAACTGATGATAACAATTTACTTGTCGAAATGCGTATACAGAGTACAACATTGATGTGATAATGATTTTTTTCGCCTTTTTTCCTTTATACCCCTATGAATCTTTCATATTCCTAATTTAAGACAGAGACCGTATATAAGTACCTCACGTACAGATTCAAGCAGAAAGGGAAATCCGATATTTTAGGAAGGGTTTAAGAACATTCCCTTCTTGCGAAGTTACCGACTAGATCTCAGTGTTTAGTTTGCAATTCCTCGCTTGTTTTCGTGCCTATTTGGTATTTCACTCTGGATTTACAGTCAAGCGAGTATCTGTTTATTATAACACCCCTTGCATGCTTATCAACTTCGCAACAAGCGAAGTCGCTAAGACACCGGGATCTTCAAGGGATTGAATTCAAATAAAATATAATAACACACAGCTTGTCTGTCTGTGTGCAAAATGTACACTAGGGGAATATTATTTTTGGGCGAAAACGTAAAATATACATGCTCTGGGTATGTCTAAATAAATATTCACATTTCATTCTGACTACGAACTGTTAAAAAATACATTTAGGAGTACACATTAATTGTTTAATGGGTTTTATTATTATTACTTTACGTTAGACAAAGGCGGTTCTCGAAAACATTGCTTGTATTTTCGAAGAAATCAGCCAGTAAAACTTTTAAGGCCAAAATCGTTAAATGACATTTATAGCAACTATAAATCGGTAAGAAAAATATTTTTCTATCTGAATAAATTGCTGTGAAATATGCACGCACCGTAAAATCCTGTCTTTTACCTATATGACGTTCCTAAATACTTATTTGTGCAGACAGTGTTAATTTATTGTAATTCTGTTAAGTGATTTTAGATTATTTTACCAGGAATATTTTTTACAGCATGATTCAGGTGTCAGCTCCAGATTGTGGTGTACCGAGAAAAAACTAAATGTTTTTCTATTATTTTCTGAAAGCAAAATTTTTTAAAAGTATATATTTCCCGAGATATTTGGTTGTTGGGAAAGCCATGTTGTATTTTTTTCATCCAATTTCAATTTTGCAAAGAAGATTATTATGATTTCATATCATTGATTTATAAACAGAGTTGGGATCATTTTTCTGCGGGCCAGGATCGTAACAAGTGTACGAACAAACGAGGGCCCTTGCGATGCATGCGTTATTTATAGCACTTATGTAGTTTTATATTATAGATAACACACTTACATTATTCACAGCTGTTGTTGCGTAGCGCGAAACGGATAAGACTGACAAAATATCTGTAGCATAAAGCAAGTTTCTACATCTGTCTCGGAAAACAGCGTATGCCGTGCTGAAAAGATGTTTTTATATTTAGAAAATGACCGCTCGATATCTACGGATGTAATACGCATTATTAAAATAATCTTTGGACATAGATAACGGATCTATACACGCACTATTACAAATTTGTCTTAATCTGGTAAAATTGAAATCTTTGTTTATAATATTCTAGAACTTTTCTACAACACACATATTTTTATGTCACTTCTAGCACATATACTACTGTCCATAAGTTTAATCGCACTACAGATCATTTTAATTGCGCAATGATATTAAAGAGACTGTTTATTTTCATGGCAAATTTATTTATGAAATACTAAATTAACATACAATTCAAGCAATTGACACTATTAATCTAAGTAATATTATAATAAGTTAGTTTATATTTTACTTTCGTCAAAGCAACCACCCCTAGCTGCGATCACGGCTTCACAAACATGTGGCATTCGTTCAACTAGTCGGTCGAGATATTCCTCATCGATAGAGTTCCATGGATTCCGCAATTTATCCCAAAGATCTGTCTTGCTAGTAGGAGGTATTTTACGTACTTCAAGATCCAAACAGTCCCATAACAATTCTATCGGATTGCAGTCCGGACTTTTGGGTGGCCATTGCTTTAGCAGAAATTGATCATGGTGAACAATAAATACAACAGCTCCGAAATACAACCTACTCTCTGAACGGCAATATAGTAAACGTAACGCATACATTACTATTTACCATGACTGATGGAAAGGTCTGCATTGCGGTCACGGAAACAATTTTTTGAGTGTTTGTTACACGTGGTGTATAAACTACCAACAAAACAATGGATGGATCGAGGTGATAAAGCGAAAAAAATTATATCACTGAATAAAAAGGACGTTCAAAAAGCTTTCAAGCATAGAATAGAATTGATAGCAGATAAGTCTAAAACCAGGGTACGGAAATACCAACGATAGCAATACAGCCCGCAGATTCTTCCAGAATCCTGTCGTCAGAAATTACCGTTATAGACGAAGGGCTACATTTAAAATTGTATTAGAGACTATATCTTGTGGTTATGAAGTAATTCAAATAAATTTAGGGAATATTACCACGAAACAGCCCGATTATATGTAAGTCTTTTCCACTTGTATAAATGACATTGCATGAAATTTTAATACATGGACCGGAAGTTATCGCATCTGCTCTATTACATGTTGGCCAACCAAGCGAGGAAGCACAAGAAACTCGCAACAAAGATATTAGAAGATATAGAGGGGAGTTTTCCAGAAAAATCTCAGGCAAGAAAACGTGTTCATTTGGTATTGATTTCCTCGGATCCCTTAATTTCTTCAGTTCGTAAATTGACTAGGAAAACCATGTCATCCTTAAGCGAAGAAACAATTCAGTTGCTGGAAGAGCCCACTATATTGCCCCTTGACGAAGGTCCTAAATCCACAGATGATGAAAGCTCGGACGATGAATTTTATCGCCACTAATCTTATTTTATTGTTCTATGTCTGTTATTACTTATCCATATATATGTGTTACAACGATATAATATACAATAAATTTTTTTATTAACAAACGCAGTATTTCTGCCAGTAACATAAAAACTTCTTCGTAATTTATGCCACATTTGAAAATAAACCTTTTTTTACTAATATATTCTTGCCAGATTTTGTGATTGTTGGAAAATTACGTTATAAAATCTGGTACGTAGTCTTCCGCGGTCGTGGTTCATGCTATCTGCTTCTGGGCTTCCGGGCTAGAACCGCGCCACTTTTATATCTGCCGGCGTTTCGTACCCATTTGTGCTACACTACTGCACTGAAACTCAATTTCATTGCAGTAGTTGAGCCCTGAAGATGTCCTATACAAATGGGTACGAAACGTCGGCAGGTATACAAGTGACGCGGTACCAGCCCGGAAACCCAGAAGCAGATACTTTATAAAACTTTAAAATAGTACGTGGAAAGAATTATGGCCAAAAAATCATGTGTTTATGCCCACTGTGCGGCGATCGCGTCCCAATGAATTAACGACATGTATAAAAAAGAACAACAACGGAGAGAATCAGTCCGACATGGAGAGCAAAATGCCGATGAAAACTGCCATAACACGGTGAAGCCCGCAAGAAGATTATATTACAAATTACACCAGCCGTAAAAGCCTACGAAACTTTAGCTTTTATAAAATTAACACTCAATAAATAGCTCAATTCTTTTCCAAAACGATATTAGAACTGTCCAGTCGTTATCTGGCATTGCATTTTATCAAGATAAATACGTCTTAGCACTTGCAAAAATGTATTATCGCCATCTATTGCAAGAACGCGTTATGACTTCTCCGACAACTCAATAAATCTAATAAAGTATGCGTCATAAACAATATTAGTTTCGCTTAATAGTTCAGACTATATACTGTTTATATTGAATTCATTCAAGTTTCCCCGTATTGATAAAATCGGTAATTCAACTATGAAATCAATTCGAATTCGTGTTTCTACGAATTATTTTCACGATCTTCGTCCTTTAATATGTCGAAAATTTGAACCTGCATTTTATTGTACATATATTTGTACCCGCGTGGTTATTTTTAGTATTGAAAATCATTGACCTTGCTTTTTAAATAGCCAGATCGCAAAGCCAATGGTCTAAAAAGGACCGTACATTTGCAAACAAACTGTCAAGACATAAAGTAAATATTTGAGAAGTCTTTGTTGTATCCTTACTAAAAGAGAATTAAAAAGAAAATGTATTGCTTTTACAGGTAAAGTAAAATTGAAACTATAGACAGAAGAAGACTTTACTGAACAAACTTTATTAAATAAATTTATTTGTTGAGAATTGTTGGTCAAGAAAGTCGGTCAAAATGATTTTTCATATACAGTGGTGTGCATAAGTAAATGACCATCATAGAAAATTGATCGTTCGGTCATTTTCAAAAAAATAACTGAAAGAAACTGCCTTTTTTACATACTAATTGGTTTTTTAGAATAATATGGCAACAAAAATACATAATTGCATATAAGTGAAAAATATTAAAAACAAAGATAACTATACCAGTGAAAACAATATCGCCCTCTACCATCCAAACTAATTTGTGTTTCGAGTATATCAGCTCTCTTCAGGCAAGCCGTGGTGTTATTAAAGAACTTATTCTCTATGAGTTATCGTGCCGTTAACCATCGATAAGGGACAGATTACCTATGTAGGATTAACTAAGAATATTTTCGGAAAAACTGCTTTCCGGTTTATTTAACAATACATTTTCAATCATAGAACTTTATTATGAGAATAAAAGTACAGGTTGGTAGAAAAGTTTTGAAAGCAAAAATGAAACAATGTGAATTTTTAAATGAAATTAGTTTTTTTATTCAATGTAATCTCCCTCAACTTCAATACCTTTATTCCAATGATCCTCCAATAATTTTATACCATCTCTGTAATGATTTTCTGGAAGCTCAGCAAAATACTGTTCCACGGCTGAAATAGCTTCGATGAAAAACGCTTTCCATGAACGAATTGTTTCAAGTTTCTGAAGGGGTAGTAATCACTCGGAGCCAAATCTGGTGAATACGGTGGTTGTTCAAGCAATTCGTACTTTAATTAATTCAATTTAGCCATCGTCAAAACACTTGCGTGAAGGCGCATTGTCTTGATGAAAAATTATTTTTTTTTCCGCTAAACCAGGACTTTTTTCACGAATTTTTGCATCCAGTTGATCCAAAAGGTTACAATAATACTCTGAGTTAATTGTTTTACCTTTTTCAAGATAATCAATCAATAAAATTCCTTTTGCATCCCAAAACACTGATGCCATATCTCTTTTTTGCCGATCGTCCTGACTTCACCTCTTTTTTAGTTGAACAACCAACCGCAGTCCACTGTAATCGTTCTTGTTTCAATTTAGGATCATGGTGGTAGATCCAAGTCTCATCCATAGTTATAAAAGGACGCAAGAAATCGGTTTTATTCCGCTTGAAACGCACCAAGTTACGCTGAGAAATTTGTTTTCGATCCAGTTTTTGTTCAATTGTTAACGAATGCGGCACTAACTTTCCAAACAGCTTTTTCAGATGTAATTCTTCATGTAAAATATGGAGTACTCGTTCGTCTGAGATGCCTATGGTATCAGCAATTTCACGCTTAGTCAAATTCGGATCTTCACTAACCATATTATGTACTTGCTCAATGATTTCTGCTGTTGTTGCAGTTTTTGGTCGTCCACTACGTGGTTCATCTTCAACGCCTGTACGACCACGTTTAAACTCTAAAACCCATCGATGTACTGTTGCAAATGAAGGAGCACATTCCTTTAACACGTTCACCATTTTTGTATGAATCTCTGTTGCTGATAAACCTTCCAAAACAAAGAATTTTATCACAGTGCGATATTAAGTTTTTTCCATTGTTGAAAAATACACCGACACGTCTAATTCAAATGGACTGCTAACAATGAATGAATTGACAGATCGAGATAAAATTTTTAGTGTGTTCATATGACACATGAAATATTAAAATGGCGTATGAATTTTGATTCCTCTACTGATTAATAGGTGTCGCTTTCAAAACTTTTCTACCAACCTGTAGAATAACATTATATGTGGAAACAATATTGTTAAGAAATTTAAATTTTTAACAATATTGTTAAAGAATTTTTTGCAAGTGATCACTTATTGAACTACTGTATCTTTTTTAAATCAGTAATAAACATCACAACTTAAATATGCATGTAACATAAGTATTTTAACGTCTCTTAAATACATTTTTAATTACTGCCTACTGCAAATTCTATTATTTAAAAATTTAAATTTAACGACAGTTTGTGCAATGTGCATCGTACTGTTTAATTCGCAATCGTGCGAGCTAAGTTAGTGAAAAGTTAATTATTACTGCTCAATTACACAGCAGTTGCTTTTGCTGGAGCGTAAATGCTAAGGTCTGTGAATGGGATAAATTACTGATATATGTGTGTAGAAAATATTGAAATGGAAACCCAAATTTACGAACGTCATTTGCAACGTCATTTGACTTAATAAGGTATTCATTTTCAGCTCGATAATTCATTTCGAAAGTATTAATTAAATCAGGCGAATTTCAGTGCTTGTGAATTGTATATTCTTTTTGATAGATAATCCGCGATAAGCTGAAAGCTCTTTTATTTGTAAAAAAAAAACTATTTCCCCAAGAAGATGTACGGAGTGTAATTAAAACAGGTTGGTTCGTATTTAATTACTTCTTTTTGTTTATTTTAGTCTGAGTACATGCAATATTTTTATATCAGTTGGTTCTTCAATTAACACGCGCATGAAAATATTAATATTCATTACATGCCAACGAAAAAGTCTATTTACGAAACATTAAATAAAATAAGGAAATACATCAAGAAACGTGTGCAGAATCTAAAAATAAAATTCTGGACACACTAAATATAAAATTATTAATTAAACACATCTTCAAATTGTAATTCAACTTAGTTACTTAAGTGGCACAGTGTATTTACTGTACGTTTTGGCTTTCGACGGTTCAGGTCGTGTACGGAATTTGTTTCGTGCGGGTTTTTGCCGTAGTTTTACAGATGCGACACTATTTAATTATTTGCTGATGATGACAACTTAGTTGTCGAAATGCGTATACAGAATACGAAAATTAATGTGGAGAGGGGTTATATATCAACCTTCAGTTATTAAGTTAATCAACCACAGACTCCATCAAAAGTACTTGTAATTCAACTGTTTAATCGGAAATGGAAAGTGGTTGAAAGACTTTTAACTTTTAAAGACTTTTAAATTTTAATCGTAGGTAACAATACATCTTGTCAAGTAGTAACTTAGTAATACTTTTTCTTGGAGAATTACAACATCCTCAGTCGAATATATCTTAAAATCTATTTTATTTATTTGTATAAACTAAAGCGATTGATAATCAATTATTAATAAGATGTATAAAAGTGAGGAACCAAAATTTAAACGTTGAGGTACTCTAAATTTGAAAGTAAATTCGCGTTATCTATATCCATCCTAGAAAATTCTAGAGATTCTATTAACTGTATATGAATGCTGCCCCAGTATACAAACTAAATTGAAAAATAAATTTTAACTTCTCTCTTTCCATATATGTACAGTAGATACCACAAAAAAGATTTAACATGTACATGAAAATATATCTGCCGAATTCATCTAACAGTCGAACTGAAAAGTCCCCGGTCTACCATAGTAAAACACAGTTTTTTGGCAAAATTCGATTTTATTATTCAACATAGTTGCCTACGAGGGCGATACACCGATTATAGCGTTCTTCCAACTTTTCGATACCATTTTTGTAGTACGAATTGTCTTTAGCCTCGAAATAGGCCTCAGTTTCGGCGATCACCTCCTCATCCCTGCTAAATTTCTTCCCGGCGAGCATTCTCTTGAGGTCTGCAAACAGGAAATAGTCGCTGGGTGCCACATCTGGAGAGTACGGTGGATGGGGAAGTAATTCGAAACCCAATTCACTTAATTTGGCCATTGTTTTCATTGATTTGTGACACAGTGCATTGTCTTGGTGAAACAGCACTTTCTTCTTCTTCATATGGGGCTGTTTTTTTGCGATTTCGTTTTTCAAACGGTCCAATAACGCTGTATAATAGTCGCTGTTGATGGACTGGCCCTTTTTAAGATAATCTATGAAAATTATTCCATGCGCATCCCAAAAAACTGACACCATAACTTTTCCAGCTGACTGTTGCGTCTTTCCACGCTTTGGAGCCGATTCATCGCGTGCAGTCCACTCGGCTGACTGTCGATTGGACTCTGGAGTGTAGTGATGAATCCATGTTTCATCCATTGTCACATATCGACGCAAAAACTCGGTTTTATTACGACTTAACAGCTTCAAACACAGCTCAGAATCATCAACTCGTTGTTGTTTTTGATCGAATGTGAGCTCGCGCGGCACCCATTTTGCACAGAGCTTCCGCATGCCCAAATATTCATGCACGATGTGTCCAATACGTTCCTTTGATATCTTTAGGATGTTAGCTATCTCGATCAACTTTACTTTACGGTCATTTAAAATGATTTTGCGAACTTTTTTGATGTTTTCGTCGGTGACAGCCTCTTTTGGTCGTCCACTGCGTTCGCCGTCTTCGGTGCTCATTGATTTTCCTGGCGCAGAGTCCGGAAGCTCCTCATCAAGCCATGCTTTTGCTTCAACGGTATTTTTTCCCTTCAAAAAGCAGTACTTTATCAGCATACGAAAATCTTTTTTTTCCATTTTTTTAAATAACAAAAGTAGCTTCACTTTTAACGCAATATCTCAGTACCTAATGGTCGGATTGCTGTCAAATTTTGACACGTTTCGTTTGAAGGTTAGTACTATCTAAAAAACATATGGATTTAATAACAGTAACGCCATCTATGTGTCAGACCGGGGACTTTTCAGCCGACCTGGTACGATGGTTTTTAAAACTTATTATGTACACAAAACTTTGGTATTCGGAGCATGTTTGATTCATAACATAGTAGGACAAAAACACATTATTTTCCGATGGTAGAAGATTTGTATTCGTGTAGATATACGAATAATTATGCATCGCAAGTTCGCTCGTTTGTTCATACACTAGCTTTGTTACATTCCTGGCCCACAGTAAAAATATTCCAATTCTATAACTTTATTTTGTAAAATTTTTAACAATAAATGAATGTTGTATTGTTGTCAGATAACCTGTTACCATTACCCAGATGTGATTGCCAAATTCCCAAGTTTTGGGAAGTAATATAGCATCTATTAATGACTTTCTTTTTTTTTTAATTGTATGTTTTTTATATCTATTTTGTTTTATACGATGACTGCTGTTAGGTGTTAGTTTGTAAGTCGTACTATCTACAAAGCGTTAAAATTTCGTTCTAACGTTAAAATTAATTGTGATGGCTATTAAAAATAATCGTTACCATATTCCCCGGATTTACCTTATTTAAGAGACAATTTTACATATTCTTGTGACTATTTTATGTATTTTAAATAATGGGTCTGGGAAAAAGTTCGTGGCGTTTTTTCAGTAAAATTCAACTGGTCCCCGCATGGCGCGTGGACGAATTCATTTAAACCGAATATGCTCCATTATTATCGACAATGTTTCGCCATTTTTTTGGTAGATCCATGATCCCATCGGTGAAAAACTTCTGTGGTTTCTGGTCGAAAAACTGAATCAAGTAGTTTTCACAGGCTTCTTTTGAAACCAACTTAATTCCATTGAGAGAGTTCTCCGGACTGTAAGGTGGGTGCATCAAAACTTCCCAACCAAACTCTCTCAATTTTTGACGGGTCATCAAAGAAGTGTGTGGTCGGGCGTTGTCATGATGGAAGACAACATCTTTCCTATTAATCAATTCGGGCCGTTTTCTTTCAATCGCCTGGCGTAATCTCTCTAGTTGTGCACAGTAGAGTTGAGAATCAATCGTCTGACCAGTTGGAAGTAGCTCGTAGTGGACGATTCCCCTCCAGTCCCACCATACACACAGCATCACTTTTTTTGGCGTCAATGTTGGCTTAGCGAACGCTTGTGACGGCTCACCATCCTTTATCCACGATCTTTTACGCTTCCGATTATCGTACGTAATTCATTTTTCATCTCCGGTTATTAAACGTTTCAGAAACGGCTCGATTTCATTCCGTTTCAGCAGCGCATCGCAGATGTTAATTCGGTCCATCATGTTTTTCACGCTCAACTCATGAGGAACCCATACGTCAAGCTTTTTTTTGTAACCAGCTTTGTGTAAATGGTTCAAAACAGTTTTGTGGTCAATGCCTAGCTCCATGCCAATATCGACACTGCTGATATGCTTATCTTGTTGGACTTTTTCAAGAATTTCATCAGATTTTTCAGTGATTGGACGACCGGAGCGTGACTCATCTTTCACATCGAAATTTCCAGAACGAAAGCGAGCGAACCATTTCCGCGCAACAGATTTCGATAAAGTACCTTCACCGTACACAGCACAAATTTTATCACAAGCCTGCGCAGCCTTCTTCCCCTTATCATAATAATATTGCAGAATATAGCGAAATTTCTCATTATTCTTCTCCATTTTCAAGTGCGAATAACTTTCCAACCACTGCACCGATTACAATGTTTCTACGCTCAAACTAACGTTCGGAAGGTCATCTAAAAAACGAGCCGTCGGTGGTGTCGCTGTGACTTGTTGTTCTTTAGTTATCGGCAACCAATGCCATCTATCGGGAAAAACGCCACGAACTTTTTCCCAGACCCAATATATGTCCTTCCATGCATTTGGTATTAAATTATGTTCCTGTATGTTACGGTATTACAAGGCGTGTTTTTTAAGGTAACGGCCGTTTGAAAATAAAAACCAAATGAAAGAAAATTTTCAAAAATCAAATTTATTTTCAGATTGTATATACATTTCTCGGTTTTTCAATAGAGCTGCCAAGTTTGTTTAAACACTTATCAAACCTTACAACTAGATTTTGAATACCCTCTTCATAGAAACTTGCTGCCTACTCCGATAACCAAGAGGTCACGGCCGTTTTCATGTCTTCGTCATCGTTGAAGTGGTTGCCGCCGAGATGATGTTTGAGATAGCAGAAAAGGTGGAAATTGCTCGACGCAAGATCGGAGCTGTAAGGGAAGTCGTTCAGAACTTTCCAACCAAAAGAGTTCAATAAAGCTCGTATCTGAGTTGCGGTGAGAGGCCTTGCATTGTCATGGAGTAGCAAAACTCCCTGTCAGCATGCCGCGTCTTTTTTTAAATCGCTCTGCGTAGCTTTCGCTGGGTTTGGCCGTAAGTTACCGCATTTATGGTGGTTCCGCGTTGCATAAAGTCGACCAAAAAAATACCATGCGTATCCCAAAACACAGACGCCATGATATTTCGCTGGAACAGAGTTTGTCATTGACCCTTACAGGAGAGGGTGTGCGCCTTCACTCTCCACACTGTTGCTTCGATTCGGACGTGATATGTAAAACCCACGTTTCATCTCCCGTTACGATCCGACACAATAAGATGTCACCTTCTTCGTTATAACAAGTCAAAAAATTCAGCGAATATTCAAATCTTTTGTACTTGTGGTCCATTGTTAAGAGTTTAGGAACCCAACGGAAGCACAGTTTCTTAAACTTTAATTTTTCAGGATCAATCTTGTACAGCACCGACCTCGACACTTCAGGAAAGTTGTTTGGAAAGAGTGCTTATGGTGACGCGTCTGTTCTGAAGCATTTTCGCTTCAACTGAAACCACCATATCGTCTGTGATCACAGATGGGCGACAGGAGTAGAACTCATCATGGATATTGTCCCTGCTAGCTTTGTTGCACGTTGCTTTCACACATGGCAGTAGCTCCGTAAACGTCACAAATCTGCCGGTGAATGTCTCCAGCAGACATGTTTCTTGCCGACAAAAAACGTATCACTGACCGTACCTTGCACGGGGCAGCAATTCGATAATCTTGAACATTTTAAAGACACAGAATAGACACGACGTAAGCACTCATTGCGGCGCGCGCACCTCCTATTAGTGCATACAACAAAACAGCCCTTACTTAAAAAACACGCCTGGTATTAGTTTTCTATATATTCTGTAAATGGAAATTGTTTCTTTATTGATCGATAAAATTATTATTGTTGCATTTTAAATTATCAAAAAAAAAATTGTACAAGTAATTTGGGCGTTTAGTTGAGTTCAATGAGTGCATAAAGCTGAAAACTTCCAAACATTTGTAAATATGTTACGTAAACTATCTCGCTCTTTATACTATTAATTAGAGAATTTAACGTCTGTTACACATTCTTTCTGAACTAATTTTAAACATTTTCTTAATTAATTTTTAATTAGCGATTCTAGCAACTCGTGCCAATTCAGTTCGGGAGAGCATCCAAAGTGTTCACTTAATTATAATTAAGCTGCTAGCATTACGTGTTAAATATTTGATTAAGTAGTCCTTTAATAAAAATAAACTTTTTCGCCCTCCTTTGTCGCGTGTTTTTTTTTAAATGCAGAAGGTTCACTGTCTCGATCTAAATTATTAAGCTTTTCATATTAATTAAAAGTAAATTTTTCACTTGGAGAGAGAGAGAGAGAGACGAAATACGTCCCAACTTAACGCAGATGCACACTAAGAGAAGAAGATACATTTTAAAATTTAAAATACACCGGAGTATTTTTTTGAATTATTTGGCCTTGAATTTGTGTTTTCATTTCTTTATTGAAACTCGAGTAGAGGACTTCGTTAAAAGAGTCAAGTAATGGTTTAGAAAGTTTTAACGATTTCTCCCTACAAAATTTGTTCTTAGAAGGGTTATTCAGCATTTACTGCTCTGGTGATTAATTTAAACGAATAATTATTAACAGTCGTTACTTGGAGTTCTCGCAATTGTTACGAAGATAGTCTGACAGGTATTTATAACAGATGCAATTAAATGGATATTCTAAGAAAGTGATTTTAGCCGACGAATGATTAATTAGATCTGACCTATTGTTGAATATTTAACAACACGTGTATTCCATTGTGTAATCAAATAGTAAAATGTTTTGTTTTGGTTGCTGGTATGCTTTATGTAATAGCTATTAGATTTCGTAGATCTGCTTTGTTACATATTCTTATCTTCTCCACCTTTCAATTTTTTGTAGTCTAATGAATCGAAGAATGAGACTTTTAAAGATGGAGTTTTATTTTTTTAAGATGGCGCAAATAATCGACATTATCCTTGCATGAGCTATACGAGGTATATCAATTAATAAAAAGGCTGTGCTCCTTCCATCGCGCAGCCCTATCAGGTAAGGCTGTAATTAGAACGTCATTGACATTGATGCTTCCCTAGCAACAACCCGTAGTTTCGTCTCTCTGTCTACTTTAGTTTACTTTCGAGCTTTAATTGTAAAGGACATTGTTATTTAGGGTGCCGTTGACATAAAAATCGAGCAGTGAATTAACTTCTTCGTCAAATTAAAAAATCGCCAATTACAAATGTTAAAGGTGATAATGTTATGTCACGTGCGCGGGTTTTTGGATGGCACAAATGATTTTCTGAAGATCGGGAAGAGGTCGAAGATGATGAACGTCCTGGTGGATCTGTGACTACAAGAACTGAAGAGAACGTTTAGAAAATTAATGGAATTTTGCGAAAAGACCGACGTCTGAGCATTCAGATGATTGCCGATATGGTAAACATTAACAAAGAAACAGTAAGACACATTTTGCATGGTGAATTAAACATGACAAAAGTTTGTGCAAAAATGGTGCCGAGAAACCTCACCTAGGAACAAAAAGATAATCAGATTAACATTTACTCTGATATCATGGGACGACTCACAGAAGAACCAGGCTTGCTCTCAAAAATTACTACATGTGATGAAACTTGGATTTTCCAGTATGACCCAAAAACAAAGCGTCAGTCGATGCACTAGAAGGCTGCTGGATCGGCAAGACAGAAAAAAGCACGAATGAGCAAATCGAAATTGAATGTAATGTTGACCGTTTTTTCGATATTAAGAGTTTACTATGACTGAGTGGGTGCCTAAAAGTTAAACCGATTATCAGAAATACTACAAAGAAGTCCTAATAAAGCTGAGGGTAAGATTAAGAAAGAAACGACCGGATTTGTAAAAGAACGACAAGTGGATTCTGCACCAGGACAACGCGCCAGATATATTTCTCTCTTTTCATTTTGAACAACGATCATATTGTCCCAGGTACAAAAAAATTGAAGAAGATACATCTGTTATACTTACATCCTTGCCAAACGAACCCAAAAACAAATATAGTTTTTAACTGTCACTGTTATCAATAATATAATAATAATTTGTTTCTCGATCCGAGTGATATACCAAAGTCTCATCGCCCATTACTATCTTAGAGAAAAAAATCAGTATCTGCTACCAAAAATGCCA
Organism: Dermolepida albohirtum; assembly: GCA_031893035.1. NCBI lineage: Eukaryota > Metazoa > Arthropoda > Insecta > Coleoptera > Scarabaeidae > Dermolepida > Dermolepida albohirtum. The sequence goes on from JAVIWB010002622.1 coordinate 94,203, forward strand.
AACTGTTTTAAGAAATTTGTTGCCCAAGCAGCTTTTGTACAGGACTTAATAGTATGAATATCCATCTTGCTGAAACTTTACTTGGTTCAGATATATTTAGCGCTTTAACAATGGTAAAAGCTATTAGAGGACGATCTTCTGCATCCATTGTTTTAACTTTCATGCAAACATCAGGCTTAGTTGCGTCCGAAGACCTTCCGCTTCTCGGGTCATCTTCAATGGATTCATGACCACATCGAAACTATTTTGACCAATATTTCACTTGAAAATGTAACAGAGCCTCGTCCCTACACTATATACTGCAATTATTCTTTCGTAAATAATATTAGAATTCTCCTCCTTTATCAAACATCCCTACTTGATAAGCGGACGCCAGAAATTGCGGAAAAATTTATAGAAAAGGAAAGTTTTGCTCCACCAGGACAACACTTCAGTAGTCCCCATGGCAAAAAATCGCGAATTGATTCACCGCATTCACCAGATGTGGCTTCCAGCAACAGTTTTCTATTTCCTAAGCCCAAAATTTCCCTTACAGGACAGAAATTTTCAAAGAATTAGTAGGCCATGACATTCGTAAATGCCATTTTCAGAACAAGATGCCAACTACTATTTGGGGTATAAAAAAGAAGGGCGCATCGTTGGGAAAGGCAGAAATAGACTTACAAAGAGACTATGTCGAAAAATGAAAGTCAATTTGTACATGTTTCTGTGTTGGATTGGAAACTTTTCAGACAGCTCTCGTATTGTGGGAGGCGCCCCCTTAGTTTGAAAATCACTACATTCACTTCATTTTAGGAAGGACACTGCCCTCTAGAATCTTTGATGTATATGAAATAGTATCTTATACGAGATTGCAATAATTAATTTTAAAAAATAATCGTGTAATAATTTCTTTGTATTCCATGCGAATACAAGGCACCTTGCATGATACAGTGCATGACCTTATTACTGCGGCTCTGCGTCAGTAGATGAAATTGCATCGTGTTTAATTACACGCTGACAATAAAGGCATCCCTCTGGGAGTTCCGATCAACAAACACGGTCCTGGGACGTGGAAGTGAGAGGCAGGTAAACTAACAGACAATTAGGAGACACAAATAATTGTAAAATAAAGTTTTGATTATTAAATACGTAATTGCACAATTTTAATTGCTATTCAAAGTTGACATTTCATTTGTTTTTATTGCAATTACCTGCGGTGCAAGTAATTACAATAAGAATAAAGGATATGTATATTTTAACATTGAAATATGTTCTTTCATTAGTACCTATTAATAGCTCATGCATTAATAAAAACGTAGATAATGGTACACAAGTTTTCAAAGAAGAGCTATTGATTTAAATTGAATTTAGTTCTTTCCTTAATATTTTTCCAACGTATGTAGCGATTAGAATATTATAATGAGCGGATATTTAAACAAAACAAGATATCAAAAGATTTAGAGTCTTAATCGACATCTATACTACCGCCCAAAAATGAGGGATCACTATAGGTAAAATATAAAAAAATGGTACACTTTTAGTGAAACAATATATATACGAATAAAAATAAACTATACATCTTTATAAAACAAAATAATATCATTTGTTCTATGAAGAAACACAACACAAGTTTTTGAGAGGAGTTTCAACTGGAATATTATTCCAAGTATTTGGAAGGTGTTCTCACAGCTGTTGCTGCGATTTTGGACAGTGTTCTCTCACTTTTCTGTCTAGATCATCCCACAGCAACTCGATAGTATTCATATCGAGCGAAGGTGCGGGCCAAACCATATTTACAAGAAGTCTTTTTTCTTTTTCTTTCACATAGTTCTTACAAAGTTTATCACTGTGTTTGAGGTCATTATCTTGTCGGAAATAAAAACCTTTTCCTACCAATTTAATTCCGGATGGAATTGCGAGTTCCTTTAAAATTTTCAAAAATATTCTACTTTCCTTAAAATTCAATCAATTCTATGCAAATCTCCAACACCATTAAAAGAAAATGATCCCCAAACAAGAACTGAACCGCCACCGTGTTTAACTGTTACTATTACACATTCTGGTATCGTCATTTCGCCAACTCGTCTGCGGGCAAAAACGCGCCGATTACTTGCAAACTCTTGGAAGTTGGATTCGTCCGTCCACAGAACCTTCTTCCACATTTCCACATCCCAATGTTGGTGCTCCTTTGCCCATTGTAATCGTTTTCATGAGTTTGTGATCGTAGCAATGGTGTAAAAACAGCAAACCGTCCTTTTAATCCTGCCTTTGGTAAACGTCTTTTTACGACAGTCAGCAACACCGGATTTTCACTATTTTTATTTATTTCTACGCGAAACTGTGGAGCTGTTAACTGTCTATTCCGTTTAGATACAGTTCCAGCGGCAAATCTTCTTGTCTAGTGGTTATCCTTGGCTTTCCGACACGTTTTTTTGGTTGCATTGCACCCGTTGTTATGTACCTTCTTATTGTACCTTCCACTGCATATGTTCATTTTAATTTTTGCGCTATTGTCCGCAGTGACAATTTTTCTTGGTGTAATGTTATTATAGTTCTACGAATTTCTGCACTCAATTCCTTTCTTTTTGATATTTTTTATGTTTGTCCACAAATATTCGTTTTACAACTTACTCGGACAGATTCTGGACGAATACTAAAATTTTCTTAGATTGCAACATTCTGTGTGGTATCACTAATTTATATAAATTGTTTCTTAGAACCATTATAATCTTGTGATACAAAAAAAAACATTAAAATAAGTATTTTCAGCAAAGGTATTAATACTGAATACAGGTCATAAATGGATTAAAAGAAATTATAATATTTTACACTAACAAATATGATTATATAATTTATATAATAATCCAGCTATTATTGGTAAACTTTCCCTTTCTCAATAATGTTAGAGATGGTTTGGAGTGAGTGTAATACTTACTTCCCAAGACTACATTTCTTTGCTTCCATTTCAAGCTATTTTTGCACGAACAGCTGTTACAATGTTAGACATATGTGTAAAGCCCAGACGATATCGCCAGTGCACTGTGGGCTTCCCGTAGGTCATAATTCCAAAATATTTATGTTAATATTCTTGCGTATAATTATGCCTGATACTCCCCAACTACCCCTACTTAATGCAGGTATAAAAATTAACCCTGTGAAATGGGTCCATTATTTGCATTTCGGCATTTGAAATAACCACATATCAATTACATAGAACGTGATCGTATTATCTTTGTGACTCATTAGCAACCCTAATTACCCTCTGCATTTCTGAGACTTGTTTGTTTTGATGATTGTTGCGCAATGGAATTCCAGGAAAGAATAATAAAATTTGAATTTTTTCATGTATTTCTTCTTTTCTGAGACCCCTAACTACTTTCTCCCGTGTTTCCCCGTTTATAATTTGTATGCATATAAACCTTACACTCTCAAGTATGAAAATCATAAAGTATTGTCGCCCACAAATGTCCTTCGCGCTTTCTATATGACTTCTTCGCCGTCGTAGGGCACCTATAGATAGTGTCTACAAACCGGCTGAAATGCAACATTTGTAATTATATCCTTTATAATTTATTTCAGACAGTGTTCGTAAATGTTCATTCACTAGAATGCAATTGTTCGACATCTGGCTGTTAAATTAAGGGCCGGATGTAGAAAAGGCTCGCCATGTGTTACACAGTGCTAGAACCATAACGTTTGCTAATTATGACCGCTTCTCGCGAAACCACAGTGTAATGTTAGAAATCTAGACAAATTGTTCGTTAATACTAAGGGGTGAAAAAAAGCACACTCTTTTAGACTATACAATACAATTATTGATAACTACAAAGGGTACTAGGAAAGTTTGGCAATACAGCTTTGTTTATTTAATTTTTTCAAAGTAATTTCCTCTACACTCAATATATCTCTCCATCCTCCGAAACCAATCTTTAAACCAGTTCTGACAAGTTTTACAAGGGAGTCTCTTCTGTGTGTCCAAAACGACGCGTTCCACAATTCCACTCGATTTGAAAAATACAGCTATCATTTTCTTCTTTACAGATCGGGATTTCCTGACAACTACGGATGTGACCCAAAATTTGTTTTGAGCTTTGGTCGGTACATCGTAATAGTACAGCCAAGTCTCATCGCCTGTTATGACGTTGTTCACATACCGAGATTATCTCTTATTAAGCTTTTTTTAGCATATCCCGGCACCAAGTCACACGTCGTGTCATCTGCTCTTCAGTCAGTTGATGCGGCACCCAGAGAGAACAAAGTTTCTTCACGTGCAAATGATCATGCAGAATCGAACGAATTGCTGGTGTATTTAGGCCCGAAGTACACTCTATCTGTTGGTAGGTCACTCGTCTGTTCTCGCCAAGCATTTTCCTCACAGTAGTTTTCCTCTGTAACTGACTTTCGTGGCCTTCCCGGCCTCTCAACATCCTCTGCAGTTAAATTTCCCCTTTGGGATTCTCTATACCACCTCGTTGTGCGATGTGGACAAACATCACCTAGTGCAAGAGTCATTTCTTCGAAGCATTGGTCTATGTTTAAACGATGCCGTCGCAAGCAATTTACACTCACTGCTAATGAATAACTGAGCCCATCGACATGGCGCGGCGGCTACTATGCACTTATGAACATGTCTCAACATGCAGCAACTAGCAGCTTCCTGCGATTCATTGTTGCGTCATATTGCAAAACTTTTCTAGTATCCTTTGTATATTGAACCACTAATACATAAAGGATATTCAGTGAACAGCTTTAAAGCAAGCGCTTACATAAATTCCACGGAGATGAAAACTTTCTTTTATTTTAATTGCAGATGTCGAATTACTGTGAAAATATTCCTTCAGTTTCATTACGTGCTTTTTAAAATATTCCAGTATTTAACTTATGCTTACTTACATAAATTACGCCACATTTCAATTCAGATTTAAAAAGGAAGTTTCTGAATTAGCAACATTTTAAACTAATGCGGACACGAAAGAACATCTATCTAATGGAACTACTTAACTAAAAGCGTACAGAAAGAAGCGATAAAAATTAATAGTCAAAATAACCAGTTCCACATTTTTACGGCATTTCTTTAGAACTGCATTAATTTTACGAGCAAATGCACTATACTTATATAACGGTCAGTGACATTTACTAGACGAATGGATAATCTAGGATTATGTTGAAGTACTTTTCAAGTTCTTTCTTTTCTTTGCTTTATTAGCTGGTATTACGAGACAAAGTTGTGACTTAGATTTAAAATTATCTATTCAGCGAATGCTATTAAAGTTATTATCAATTTGTAAATTGCAGAAGACGTAAAGTTGAATATTAAATGATATTCGTACTTTAACGTTGTTTACACATAATAAGCTGATAGTTGTTTTAGAAACTTGAGTAAATATTACGTTTTTTATTGACGATGTTCCGCTTTATACACCTCTTAGATGAAAGTCAACCTAGAAAATTATTATACACATATGTTTATAAGTAAAATAAAAGGAAATTGTACATTTAGCTTCTTTTTACATTCACATATTAGGTGCGCAACTAAGTTCTCGCTGTTTTTTAAGAGATGGCTCCAGTAGTAAGTGCTGGTCGATAACCAAAACGTCATGAACCAAGCTTAGACACTTGGTAAACAAACCGCTTTGACACATTAGTGATTTTGTTTTTGTGTCATATACTTTTGGTTGTGTGAAAATGTCTGATTTTTTGCCAAATAGTCGTCATTTGCGGGAAGTCTTGCTTTTCTTCTTTCTGAAGGGCATCGAGAACTCCAAAAAGGAGATGCTGCTCTAAGCGAAACAACGTGCCGTGATTGGTTCCGTCGCTTCAAAGACGGTGATTTCGATGTTGACGATCATTCGCGTGAAGGAAAACCAAAAAGCTTCTAAGACGCTGAATTGGAGGCATTGCTCGATGAGGATCCGTGCCAAACGCAAAAAGAGCTTGCTTCAGCAATAGGAGTTACAAGATTGCATGCGTTGGGAATGATTCAAAAACAAGGAACTTGGGTTCCTTATGATTTGAAGCCAAGAAACGTTGAGCGTCATTTTTTCGCATGTGAACAACTGCTCCAGCGGCAAAAAAGGAAGGGTTTTCTTCATCGTATCGTTACGGATGCTGAAAAATGGATTCATTACAGCAACCCAAAGAGAACAAAATCATGTGGACTGCCCGGTCATGCTTCTACGTCGTCGGTTCGGCCGAATATTCACGCTGCGAAGGTTTTCCTGTATATTTGGTGGGACCAGGGCGGTGTTATTTATTTGAGCTGTTGAAAGCGAACGAAACTATCACTAGGCAACGGTATCGCACTCAATTGATGCGATTGAGCCGAGCACTGCACGAAAAGCGGCCACAATACGAGCAGAGGCACGAAAGAGTGATTCTACAGCATGACAACACTCAACCTTACGTTGCCAAACCCGTTAATACCTACTTAGAAACGCTCAAATGGGAGGTCCTATCCCACCCGCCATATTCCCCAGATATTGCGCCGTCCGATTATTACTTGTTCCGTTCGACGGCACATGGTCTAGCTAATCAGCAGTTCCGCTCATATGAATACATCTCAAAATGGCTTGATTCGTGGATAGCCTTAAAAGACGAACACTTCTACCGTGACGATATTCGAGTTCTGCCAGAAAGATGGGAAAAAGTTGTCGCTAGCGATGGGCAATATTTTGAATGATTCATTTGTAAACATTTTTTCACAATAAAGTTGCATTTTCATCAGAAAAACATCAAGAACTTAGTTGCGCAGTCTTTAATACGTTTATATTACCTGCTTCTTAATTAAGAATTCAATTAATTGCAAAGTAGTAAAATATCCATTTAAGTATCGGGTGATTCGTTATGATGTACTGTTTTCAATAGCGACTTTTTGACAGATAAAGTGTGAGTCTTGTTAAACTTTCACGCTCTTTTAGTTATGTATTGTGTGACATTTTATTATGGAAAGACAAAGTCCAGCACAGCATTAGGTGGTAAGCATTATCTATCGTCACGTTTGTTCACATGTCACTATTTCTACTCTTCTTTATGGACACTGTTTTCTCTTTTCACTTATCTTATGTACAAAATATTGAATTTCGCGACATATTTCGTACATCTGTTGTTCTTCAAAGGCTTTAGGGGGCCTCAAAAATTTTACCTTATCTAAAAATGGTGATAATGTTGTGTTTCTCTAACACTCGTCTAATCTGTAGTTCCTCTTATGTACGACAAGTAAGATTTCTACTACATTTGGCCTTGTTTCGTCTTTTTGTTTTTATGTCAGACTGCTTTGTTGATGCTGTTTTAAAAAAAACCGTGCATTGTCTTGATGGAAAATGACTTTCGTCTTGTCTCAATCATTAATTTTTTGCTTTAGTATGATCTAGATTATTCAGCTGCATTACGAAAATCGGCGATCCACGAGAAATGTGTGTCGTGCGCTATATCATCAAAAAATTTTAAACGCAATTTTCATTATTTGATAATACGCGATCAAATAGACCACATCCAGCACGCAGTGAAGAAAATATAGCGATGGTAGCTGAAAATGTACGCGATGACCGTGAAAAACCGATTCGACTTAGATCAAAACAGCTTGGCTTGTCGTATGCCACAATTTGGCGTATTTTACCTAAGGATCTTGGTTTAAAAGTATGCAAAATTCAATTCGTTCAAGAATTGAAAGCGGCCGAGCTTTCGAATCTTGAAGAAGCTGTTTTCGACCAAAATTTTGTTCAGTGATAAGGCCCATTTCTGGCTTAATAGCTACGTCAATAAGCACAATTGCCGTGTTTGGAGTGAAGAGCAGCTCGAAGAAGTTCAAGAGCGGCCATTACATCCAGATAAAACTACGGTTTGGTGTGGTTTATTGGCAAGTGGAATCATCCGTTTATGTTTCTTTCAAAACGAAGACGGTCGCAACGTAACTGTGAATGGGGCCCGTTATCGCGTCATGATAACGAACTATTTGCTGCCTAAAATTGGAACTCGTGACCTCGACGACATTTGGCTCCAACAAAATGGCGCTACTTGCCACACAGCCCGTGAAAGCATGGCTTTATTGCGAGAACAATTTGGTGAACATTTAATTTCACGTAATGAACCTGTGCAATGGCCGCCTAGATCATGTGATATCACACCTTCAGAATTTCGAGCTACGTAAAGTCCGAAGCCTACATGGATAAGGCATCGACGATTGAGCAATTGTAATCTAACATTATTTGTGTTATTCGTCAAATACCACTTGAAATGCTCGAACGCGTCATCGAAAATTGGAACTTCAGAATGGACCATGTTAGGTTACAGCCAACATTTGAAGGAAATAATTTTAAAAAAATAAATGTCAAAAAGTGTTCTTATGATAATAAAGAGTACCCGATAAAATTAAAGTTTTTATTACTTTATTATTTTTGAGAAAAGTACAGATGATTCATCCTTTATAATTTTAAATATGTACATATATGCAGTCATTCTAATAAATGCGCGAGCTATAGGCGGCGCACCCGGTGTTGACAGTCGTATCGTAATTATCAGATTCTGTCCTAATGTATAATTAAAATGATAACACGGTTTATTTTTCCTGTTAATCAATATATGACATATGTTCATTTTATTTCTGAAGTCCCTGTATAGTACATGACTTTATTGAAATTGTTTACGAAGCTTGCTTATTATAATCTCCACTAGCTTTCTTTCGATAACTTTGAATTCCGAATTCATTGTTACACTTAATTCATTTTATGTTGCTCCAATATTTAATATATATATATATATATATATATATATATATATATATATATATATATATATATATATATATATATATATATGTATATATCCATCCTTCTCTAGAAACTTTTATATATGTTATCATACCAGCGAAAGAATCTCCCTTTTATAGGCATGTTAATAACTTCATATATAGCGTCTTATGTCCATATTTTTCTGGAAGACTCATCGTTCTATCTTTCGTCTCGGCGTAGCCATTTCCAGTGTTTATGTAAGCGATCGAATTTTGTAAAAATTCGAAAACTTTTGTAAGCGCCGTTGACATATGTGGTTACTTCCGTTAGGTGCATCTATTTACGCCTCGTAAAGAATTATATCCAACGTTTTTCAACTCACTGTTTAAATTATTTTGATTAACACTTGGGATGAAGACAGGAAATTTCATTTTACCATCAGCCATTACTTTGAAACAGTTCTTATCTGGATTTGGTATTTATTGCCATGTTTACTGCAATCACAAAATACTCCAGCGTCTTAGAAAAATTTGCTTTTGAATTTTAATTACTAATTCTTAATTTGATGGTCTGTATTAGGTATTAATAATAGGCTGCTTTCAACATAGAGGTTTTCAAGCGCTTCAGGCATCGTGTGCCTAGTTGTCTCTTGTAGTCAGACTTAGCTTAGGGTGTTTATATAGGGGCCCAATAGTTCAATTACAACAACAATTTACACATACCTTACGCAGAGCCGCATTCAGGCCTATATTAGTTTTTCATTCCATTTTAGGAACTTAATAATTTTATTTCATTTTATGCTGCGCAATGGACACTCCCCATTTTATTATTATTTATTTGCAAGTGATGAAAGTGGTTGTATAATAACTAAATTCAAAGAATTCTTAAGAAACATATAAGGTCTAGTAAAAAGAAATCCATTATTTTTCCAATAGATGGCTTTAGTATTCTGTATCTCGAGTTGTATAAGTGCGATCGCGTTCCGCTAGATGGCGTTCGAAAGATAAGATTTCTTACTAAACGAACTTCTCAGACAGTTTTGTGATTACTTGACTTAATATTGTTTGAGCGCGCGTCAAAGATGGACACCAGCAAAGCTAAAATACGCCATATTTTACAGTTTTTCTTCGATAAAGGCGAAAACGCAAGCCAGGCGGCTAAAAATGTGAATAGTGTTTATGGTCCTGATACTGTAACAGTCAATCATGCGCAATTTTGGTTTCGTCGATTCCGTTCCGGTAATCTTGATGTCAAAGATGCACCACGCTCTGGAAGGCCAATTATCGAAAATATCGATAAAATAATGGAAATCGTCGAGTCCGACCGTCATGTAAGCACTGTTTCGATTGCCCAGGAGCTAAACATTGCACAAAAAACCGTTTGGAATCATTTAAATAAGGCTGGATACAAAAAGAAGCTTGATGTATGGGTGCCACACGAGTTAACGCAAAAGAACCTCATGGACCGAATTTACATCTGCGAATCGCTGCTGAATCACAACAAAATCGATCCGTTTCTGAAGCGGATGGTTACTGGTGATGAAAAGTGGATCACTTACGACAACGTCAAGCGAAAACGGTCGTGGTCGAATCGTAGTAAGCCGGCGCAAACGGTGGCCAAGCCAGGCTTGACGGTCAAGAAGGTTTTGCTGTGTGTTTGGTGAGATTGGCAAGGAATTATCTACTATGAGCTGCTTCCCTACGGCCAAACTCTTAATTCGAACCTGTACTGTCAACAATTGGACCGTCTGAAGGAAGCAATCGCCCAGAAGCGGCCAGCTTTAGCCAATAGGAGAGGAATTGTGTTCCATCACAACGCCAGGCCACACACATCGATAATGACTCGCCAGAAGCTCCGGGAGTTTGGTTGGGAGGTTCTTATGCATCCACCTTATAGTCCGGACCTAGCACCAAGTGACTACTACCTGTTCCTATCTATGGCGAATGATTTTGCTGGTGAAAAATTCGCCTCAAGAGAAGCTTGTGACAATCGACTATCCCAGTTTTTTGCCAATAGGGACGAGGGTTTCTATGAGAGAGGCATTATGAAATTACCTTCAAAATGGCAACAAGTTATCGAACAAAACGGTGCATATTTGACCTAAGTCGGATCATTCTAACTATGCTAAATAAAACCTTCAATTTAATGCAAAAATAATGGATTTCTTTTTACTAGACCTTATATAAAGGGTTTTCCAATAGGGACTTGACAAATTTTAATTCAATTTGTGAACGCACCCTTTCACTAATCATCGAACTGTCACTGTCAATTTATTCAGTAAACTTAACATTTTCATCATGGTAAAGTACACGAAGGAACAATGTCTGCAAATTATAAAAATTTACTACAGAAATTCGGAGTCGGTGACCGCTACTTTAAGAGCGTTAACTCCGATTTTCGGTCGTAATTCTCGCCCTAGTAGACAGGCAGTAACAAGTTTAGTGCAAAAATTTGAGTCTACATATTCATTGTGTGATGTTGCCGTGCCAGTGAGATAACGGGTTGGTCGAAGTGTCGAAAATATCGCTGCCGTTGAAACGTCCGTAGCAAATGATCCAAATCAGTCAATTCCACGGCGTTCTCAAGAGTTGGGCATCGCCCAGACCACTTTATGGCCAATTTTGCGTAAGGATCTTGGTTTACACCCATACAAGATCAGGCTGACTCAAGAATTGAAGCCGATGGACCATTTGATGCGACGTACGTTCTCCGATTGGGCTCTGGAAAAGATGCGCCAAGATGATCAATTTCATCGCAAAATCATTTTCAGTGACGAAGCTCATTATTGGCTCAATGGGTTCGTCAATAAGGAAAATATGCGTTATTGGTCGGGTGAAAATCCACATGTGCTTCATGAAACACCACTTCATCCACAAAAAATAACTGTTTGATGCGGTTTGCATGCCGGCGGCGTCATAGTGCCATATTTTTTCGTCGACAATAATGATCGTCACGTTACTGTGAATGGTAATCGTTATCGCACCATGATTACTGATTATTTTTGGTCCGAATTAGAAGATATGGACTTGAACAACATGTGGTTTCAGCGGGACGATGCCACAAGCCACACAGCACACGTTACAATCGATTTATTGAAGAGTAAGTTTGATGAGCGTGTTATCTCAAGAAATAGACCAGTCGATTGGCCGCCTCGTTCGTGAGATTTAACGCCTCTAGACTTTTTTCTTTGGGGTTACGTCAAGTCATTGGTCTATGCCAACAAGCCGACAACGTTGGAAGAGAGCAGAGCCAACATTGAACGCGAAATAGCAGCCGTTTCGGCCGAATTGTGTGGCCGAGTCATCGAAAATTGGGTCCAACGAAACGACCGCTGCAAACGTGCCCGCGGTGGCCATATGAACGAAGTCGAGTTCCATTCATAAATGTTTTGATTGTACTTCAACCCAATAATAAAGTTTTTGAAATATCTCAAATGGTCTGCATTTTATTTTGAAAAAAAGTTATCAAGTCCTTATTGGAAAACCCTTTACTAAATTACCCACGACGTTCCATTAAAAAAACTGTCATCACACACTTTGATCAACCGTGTATATAATGTACCATAATTTGAATGCTAAAGTCAATAAAACAAGTCAATCATTTGGTTCACATTTTAATTGATATGGTTTGGTTATTACACGTAAAAGTTAACATTAGGGCGCTCCATTTATATTTTAAAAAATTGATGTCACTTCTGGAATTAAGCGGAAGTAGTGTATTCCTGATATGTACCTGCAAAAACGACAATTTTCTATTAAATTACCAAATTTTATTTCATACATTCATACATTGAGAAATTAAGTATTTTGACATGATCCACCCGGTATATAATGTGCCATAATTTGAATGACAAACTCGATAAAAAAAATCAATAATTGAATTTGTAATCTATTTGATATAGCTTGTTTGCTCACTTTATTATTATCTAGATGTGTTCCTTGTAAAAAACACTTAATAAAAAAGATAATCGCACTGCAAATATAAATATAGTATCATAGAATCTAGAGATAGATCTGTAAGGTATTTTTACCATTATTTCTTAGAATTATATCATCCAATAAGCACGGTTTATATTAAAAGGAGCGAAACAGAGCAGGTCTTATCATGTACATATATACCGGGTGTCCCATGATTGCCACAGTTTAAGGACGTGTCACACAAACAATTTCATGTTAAAAATGCCTAATGAATATATGCCCAAAACTCCATTATAACAAGTATTTGCAGTTTATATAACCTTACTAATGCAGGTATTACGTACCGCTGTTGATTTCGTTGTTAGGGGTGGCTATGAATCGTCAATTATTATGTATTTATTCGTGTTACATTAAAATACTTTTAAAAGTGTTTATTTTTTAATTATTTCGAATGAAGAATACGCCGATATTCACTTTGTTTATGGATTGTGTAATGGAAATGGACGAGTGGCAGTTAATGAATATCGTTGGTGATTTCCCACTCGTAAAGTGCCTTGTGGAACTGTTTTTTAGTAATCCCCATCAATGTTTAAGCGAAACAGGCAAATTTCGTGCAGCTACTTTTGAACATCCTATGCAACAAGAATTTGCTCAAGAAAAAGCAGTACTTAATATGGCTGACACTCAACCTTCTACTAGTGTCCGAAGAATAGCCAACAGCCTATAGAGAACTTCACACAATTTCGGTTTGTACCTGTACAAGCTTCAAAACCTGGCGATTACGCATCAAGACTTGAATTTAGTGAGAAATCGAGGGCTTTGTCAAAAAATATTATTGAGTGATGAAGCCATCAATACCGCCAGGAATTCGCATTATTGGGCACTTGAAAATCCACGACAAAACAGGGAATCCCATTTGCAAGATAGATTTGTGATGAATGTTTGGTGTGGCGTTATTGACGATCGTCTTATCGATCCGTTTACAATCGAAGACCGTCTCACGATAATTCGTTATTTACGTCTCCTGGAAAATGACCTTACAACATTACTGGATGATGTTCCTCTTGGTGTAAGATGATGAATTTGGATACAGCACGATGGCGCAACTCCACACTTTGATAGAGTAGTAAGAAATTTTCTTAGTCAAAATTATACGAACTGGTGAAGCAGCTCCTTAATCGCCAAGATCACCAGGCTTAAATCCCCAAGATTATTTTTTATGGAGAAGGCTGAAGAATTTGATTTATGCAGAACAACTTATTGCTGGTATTACGAATGCTGCAGAAACTATTCATGCTGGTCCTTAAGAGCCAGAATATGCATACAGTAGTTGGGTAGACATTTTGAACAATTCAATAAAGCCACTTGCTTTTTAAATGATTTTCATTGAAACTTCTGTTTGCAGCAGTACATATAGTAGTACCTGCATTAGTAGGATTACCTAAAACTACAAATACTTGTAAATAAGTTACGATAGAGTATTTGTGCATATCTTCATTAGACATTTTTAACTTGAAATTGCTTCAGTAACACATGCTTGAGCTGTGGTATTCATATGGTGGGACACCCGGTATATGAGTCTACGATCTTTTGTTCTTCAATTAATCGAAACAGTATTTGAATTTTCCTTTACATAATTCGCGCCATTCAACTAATAAGTGAAATAATAACGATTTTCAAACAATTGAGCAGCGAAACAATAGCGAGCCGATCGCAACGAAAAATAAACAAAGCAATAACAAAAGATACAGGGGCACTTTCGACACAAAGTGATTTAATAAAGCCCTCGATGAGTTATGCCGAAAGTGAAAGTCGATAACAATGGACAAGAAGTATGAACACAAGGAGGCGTTGCTAGTTGAGAGGAGGCAAAGAGGAATAATTTACATTTCATTAGGGCCCGTTTCTCATAAATGTCTATCTTACACTCTTAGTTTCAATAAGATGAAAATCCAAGTGGCCGTGTCTTCGATTTTGAAGTTCTGATGGAAATGTTCATAACAATAGATCGGGATGGAATATGAGAAAGAAACGTTTATAAAAGGACGTTTTGAATATAAAAGAAAAAAAACCTTTATCTCCCCCTCCCGTGCGAACTTTACCAAGTATTGTAATCAATTTTTTAACCGATTTCTATTTTATCCTTAGCTTAATTTTAAATGCACATCATATCCTATCATCAGAAGTTTTATTCACTGCTGATAAGAACGTCTTTAGTTCGAATATTAATTTCTAGAGAAATAAAATTTCGCAATCTAATGCTTCTATTTATATTTCTCTAGATATACTACAGCAGGCTAATTATAAATCTAATTCTAACGTACACATTTATATTAGGATATTCTTTTCAAAGAAAACAAAATACCGACTAAATTAGGTGATATGTCTCCGATGTATCTACGAAGAACGTCTTTTAAACATAAACGAATATTCTAGAAAGAAATCGAGACTTGATTGATAATATTGATAATTGAAATTTTATAAACTTCTACCATTTGGTTTGAAAGTTACGACAGTGTTAACCAAATATCCAAGTAAAAAATTCCTCTTCTGCCTTTTTCCGTTCCGTAGTTAAAATAATAATCGGTAATAAGTTACAGTCCATCTTTCCCGTTAATCGATATTTAATATTTGTTCAGTGTCTCATGAATACATATATCCATCCTTCTCTAGAAGCATTTATGTATGTTGGCATACCGGTGAAGGAAACTTTTATGTTCATGTTAATAATAACTTGATGTTTAGCGTCTTATATCCATCCTTTTCTGGAAGATATATTGTTTTATTTTTCGCCTTGGCGTAGATATGTCGTATGTTTCTAGATGTCAGACACAATTTCCGGTTCTGTTACCTCCCTCTGCTACCTATTTCCTCCATCTTTCTCTGTTATTTGCCATTATTTTCACTACTTCTAACGTCATTCCCTCTTTTTGTCCTTATTTCTCTTGATTTAGCCTCCCTCTCTGCTTCTTACTTGTGTTTCCTGCTTCCATTATTTTTCTCGTAATTTTATCAGTGTTCCTTCTAATCATATGCCTATACTACACAATCAGTTCCTTATTTGTTATATATCTGATGCTCTTGTTTTCAATTCTATCCCAATTTATTTTCTTCAACCATTTCCCTTAAACGTTTCATTTCGATAGCATTTGTCTTGTCTTCGTCTTTTTTCTGTATTGTCCAACTTTCACTTGCTTAAGTTACTACCGATATTGCTATTGAATTATGTGACTTCATTTTCATTATTTTAGCGATATGTTTGTTACTTAATATTGTCTTATTCAATGAATAATGTTATTTCGATCTGTTTATTTTTTCTGCATCTATTTTTCCATATTCTGTCACTTCCCAATTATTCGTATGTAATATAAAATGCAGAAACTAATTAACATATGGACTAAATAGACAATATAGAACATAATTGATCATAAAGTAATGATCATAAATGGAAAACAAGGGAACCAAAATAACAAATGGATTAAGAGTAAGGACAGACAATTGGAAAAGTGAACACGGAAAATTTTGAAATACATAAACTCGCAATTCGTGGTTCAATTCCAATATTTATTTGACAAAGAATTAAACTTATCTGAAATTACACCGTAGCTGATACGAGGATAGTTTCACAAGTAGTGAGAATGACACATAGGTGGCGCTTTAATTGGTAAAACAAATGCACTGTAATTTAGGTTGCCTATTTATATGTTTACATTCCGATATTTAGATAAATCGGTTGATTAGTTTATTATCGACAGCTGATTGAAAAAGAAGCAACACGTCGTTTTGTTAAAATGGAAAAAGCAGAGTATCGCGCGGTGATTAAATACTTCGTAATTAAGGGTATGAAAGCTACCGAAATAAAAGATGAGTTACGGGAAACATCAGGTGAATCTGCTCCATCATCCGCCACAATAAGTAGATGGGTAAATGAATTTAAACGTGGTAGAACAAGCTGTGTTGGTGAAGCGCGCTCTGTAGCACCCAAAATCATGACTTCTAAGGAAATGATTATAAAAACCCATAATATTATTACGCAAGATCGACGACTCAAAGTGAGGGAGATAGCAGACATGGTAAACATTTCAACAGAACGCGTACACCACATTTTAACGAAAGAATTGGGCCTTTCCAAGCTTTCGGCAAGATGGGTGCCGCGATTGCTTAAAAGTTCACTCGTTTGCGCATTTCCAATGAGTGTTTTGACCTTTATAAACGGAATCCGGTTGATTTTTGTAGGCGATTTGTTACTTGCGATGAAACTTGGATACACTACAGTACACCCGAAACTAAACAACAGTCGAAACAATGGTTAGAACGTGGTTCTGCATCTCCAAAGAAAGCGAAAACCACTTTATCGGCAAACAAGGTGATGGCATCAATTTTTTGGGATTCAAAGGGCATTTTGCTCATTGATTACCTTCAGAAAGGTGCCACAATAAACGGACAATATTATGCAGAACTTCTACAAAAATCAAATGTTGAGATTCGTGCTAAACGGCCAGGATTGGCAAAGAAAAAGATTCTGCTTCACCAAGACAGCGCTCCCTCGCATACCAGCACAGTTGCGATGTCCAAAATCCACGAGTTGCATTTCCAATTAGTACTGCATGCGCCTTATTCGCTGGATCTAGCCCCTTCCGACTTCCACCTTTTTCTAAAATTGAAAACGGCACTAGGTGGAAAGAAATTTTCGTCTAACGACGAGCTTATCATCTTCGTAAATGAGCATTTTGCAAGCCTTCCGGAATCGCATGTTAGAGATGGCATAAGGGCATTGGAGCCCCGTTGGAATAAATGTATTGCTCTTTTAGGAGAATATATTGAAAAATAAAAATTATTTTGTATTTAAAAAATTCGTTTTTCTTTTCTATTCTCACTAATTGTCAAACTACCCTTGTATGTAACAAACTTCGGTTGACAATACTCTCTTAAAAGCCACAATTTGTTGCTGGATCACAAAATTTAAATGTGGTGATATGGGAGTCAAAGATTATGTGCACCAAATATCATAAAAGAACCGAAATTATCAAATAAAATTAATGATCATGAGTTGTAGACTTACGCGGTTGTCGTCCATGGTACTTCATCTTGGCTTCCAAATTAAAACCACGTCTTTGATACTTCTGCAGTCAACGTTCAGAATTTAACTAAGGTCAGTTTCAATACAACAACTACAGCAACAGTTAAGCCCTAAAAATATCACATGTATGTGAGTGAAACCATGATGAGAAAGTTAAGTTAATATCGTTTCGAATGACCGAAGAATTAACATCAAAGAAATAGCCTAACATCAAATCTGCTCAACGCGTGTATTGCATTATATACATAGAATTGAGCATGTCAAACTGTCAGCAAAGTGAGTGTCTCGATAACGAACATCAAGCAATAATTTGGAGCCGTTTCACAAGATTCCAAGTAATTTTGTTATTAGAATTTGTTATCGTTAGTGAAACCTGGCTTTACCGTTATATTCCTGAATCCAAACGGGAACCTCAGTAGTGAACACATAATGATAGCTTTCCCCCAAAGAACACTAATATATTCCACCAAGGGATAGGCTAGCGGCTACGTTTTTTGGGGATTCGAAAGGTAAAATTTTCAAACTTTCACGCAGAGGCCAAAGGAAGTAGCCTTTGAAAAAACCGCCTGTAATAACCCATAAAAAATCTCTTTCATTGCGACAACGTGCCTTCCCGTTTCGGTCAAGTCTTGACTAAATATTGAGGTTGCGCCTCACTAAAAAGAATTTCTATTGAATGAAAACCTTATTACAGCAACAAAGCAGTACCTTAAAGATCTTGAGAAAGGTCGTTACAAAAATGGCATAATGATAGTGACGTTGATCTAAGTGCGTTGAAATTGTTTATATATATTTGTTTCATTTCAAGTTTCACCTCCTGCCAAATATTTTTATAAAATGTGCGTCTCTTAAAATTAAGAAAATTTAATCGAATTTAACAGTACGTGCAGTTAGTAGAGGAGGCTGCCGAAAAATTAATTAAGATTCTATTTCCATAACGCAATTTATTGCACATCGAAAGGACTCGAATTCACTGTCTCCGTGGTCTAGTTGTGATGGCAGATTTCCGAAGATAATGAGGTCGCGGGATCGACTCCGCGCGGAGAGCATTTTTTTAAAAATTTTTACATTACATGTACGACGTATAAACCGGTTAAAATTAGAATTTTTCAGTTTGGTATCGTAAAATCGCATAATTGTATACAATTGGGTTTTCATTTAATAACTGTTTCCATAATGGAATCGATGGCACATTAGAAGAACTAGAATTCACTGTCTCCTGTATTTTCTGTGAACTAATGGTCATTGCGTATTCACGAAGAGAACGAGATTACGGGTTCGAGGCCTACTCAGAGAACAGAAATTTTATCAAAAATTTCTGCACTATTTATACGATATAAAAAGCGGTTAAAATTAGAATTTTTCAGTTTATCATCATAAAAGGGCTTAATTATATGTAATTAATATTCAACTAAAGAGGAATATAATTACGACCGAAGTCTATTTAGCCCTCTGGATCTATATAAATGGAATTCCCATACTTGTTAAGTTGTGGTAACATTAGTTATGTTCAGAAGCAACTTTTGCGCAATGTTAAGCTTCATATTTACGAAACTATTTCTAAAAAAATCGCAGAATTAAGCGAAATTTGCGAACACATTTATAAAAAACCTTCATAAATCATTTCAAAAGAGAGTTTTTATTAAAAGTTGGACGATATTCTGTTAACATTTTGATAAATCTACTTTTTTTTTCTTCCAGAAAAAGTCCAAGTTCCATCCTTGACAGAACTAGCAGCAAAATGTGTCGCCTCCCACATTCCCTTCGAATTGGTCGAACACGTGTACCCTCCGGTACCGGAACAACTGCAGTTGAGAATAGCCTTCTGGAGTTTCCCGGACAACGAAGAAGACATACGTCTCTATTCGTGTTTAGCGAATGGGTCGGCGGACGAGTTCGCCCGTGGGGAACTGCAGCATCGCAATCACTGTGTCAAAGACCCGTTACAAATAGGTAAGTGCCATAGATACTGTACGCGAACTGATGCTAAATGGTTCGAAAAGGTCCTTTCTATTCCCGGGCGTGTCGTTACGGGTGGCTGTTTCCGGCGAGCTGCTTCTCAATTTTGTGTCCGGAGAGCCATAAAAAAGTATCGAATCGATCGAGACGATTTTTCATAAAGTGAAAAATCTAGACTTTTTGCCTTAATATATAGTCGATACTCGCAATTTCTCATGCAAAAGAGATAACTATCACAGCGCTCTTTACTTACTACAAAATGACTTCGTATCTTAACTATGCTTACTGATTGCAAGTCTCAGAAATGTTTAACACTATTTTATATAGAAAAAATAAAGTCAAAAGCATTAAGTCTCCCAATTTCTGATAATAATAATTTCAAGCAGGTCTTATAAGCATTAAAAGTTGATTATTGGAATTTGTATGGTGTATATACATCCCCTACAAGATTAATATTTGCATCCCATATACGAGTCGATAACTAAATTGTCATCTTCAGTAAAAAAAATACACACACAGTGAACATGAACCTGAACATGAAACTATACTCGATGTCCACACAAACACTTAATTTCTCAAAAAAACTCCTTTAGACCACTTTCCTCTCTTAAAACTAACAAATTCCTAACCTCTACACACACACACATACACACTCGTCTTCACCGCTGACCCTTTTTGTTGGTCGTATCATACACCAGGTTGTTCAACAAGTTTTGTTGTTCCATAAGAGATGGCACTTAAGTTAGTCGTTTTATTTTTCTAAAAATTATACTACTTTTTTATGAACACGTGTAAAGTTTTCTCATTTTATATGTTCTCGTTCGTGTATTTACAGGTGTTCAAAGCTGACGTGTCATAGTATTTTTTTGCAATCGAAAAACTTAAATATCGTGCAGTGAAAAAATTCTTACTTTTGTAAACAAACAAACAAAATTAATGAATGATTGTTAAAAGTGTATAAGGATTCTACGCCTTCAATTTGAACAGTAGAAAGATGGGTTGCTAAATGTAAACGTAGTCGTATAAGCCTTGAAGACGATCCACATGAAGAACGTCCAAAAAGTGCATCAACATCAGATATCGTAGCAAAAATATAAGATATGGTTTTGGAAGATCGTCAATTAACCGAGAGAGATTTAGTAAAAGTCCTAGACATCTCATTAGGCAGCGTGAGCAATATTTTGGCTGAAGCTTTGGGTTTGACAAAGCTGTGTGCAAAATGGGTGCCGCATTCGTTAACAAGGGAACCAAAACACATTCGAACGCGACTTTCTCAGCAACATTTGTAGCGTTTTAGAAAGAATAAAAAAGATTTTGTGCGTCGTTGCAGTGAATTAAAATAGGAATTGTCGCAATATCCACCCAATTACAATTTAAAATGTAAGATTTTATGGAGTCACGGTGACATATTCTTCTTCGAGTACCATCAAGCACCTGCTTCAACGTTAGACGAAGGTAATAAAGTTCGATCGTGGAAATTATATCTTCAGTACAAAGATGAATTAGTGAGATAGAAAAGAATAGAAAAGATTTTGCAAATTCGCAAGGTGATTTAAAGAATTATCTACCAGGAACAGAATTTGTGGATGAAGAGTCCGAGACAGATTTTTTCCATGCACCCTTTAAAATGGTGTTCCACTGTTAATTCCATGGTATTTTCTTGTTTTTTGCTACATTTAAAATATAAGATTTTCAGAGGTTAAGTATGGAGTCATGGTGGCCTAATCCTTCTTCGAGTGCCATCAAGCATTTGTTTCAACATTAGGCGGACGTGGAAATTATGCTTTCAGCACAAAGCTGAATTAGAGAGGTGGAAAAGATTTTACAAATTCGTAGGATGATTTGGAACATTACTGCCACGAATAGAACTATTTTTGAAAGTCGTTTTTTTGTTTCTGAGATATTGAGTCGCCTTTGGTCACAAATATCATCCAAGCCTTCTTATTGAACCTTTAATGTGTATGTGAAGAAAATCTGTCGATGTTTTCGAATGCTCGCGGATTTTCAGAGCTATAGATAGGAAGACTTACACTTGACACCACCACTTACATTTATACAGAAAAGCTTTTGCACTCAGGAACTCGTCGCTTGCAACACGAATGTTAAGAATGGCATATATTTCCATTCTATATTAAATATTTGATCTAAGATAAAGCTGTTGCTATTGTACACTCTTTATATAATTTTTACAAGTGCGTTAATCTCAGCATATCAACGGTTTATCAAACATTACAGTACATTTTAGCACCATTGTAATATAAATCGAGAAATTGATCAATAAACTAGCGCACTGCGTCAACTAGTGGTCTCGTTTTTCCTTTACGCACGTCCGTCACACTTAATTATATGTTCGCCTTATATAAAGAGCCGCTCGGTACTAATCTATAATTCTACACTTCATCCCTTTTATTACATTCCACTGGTTGAGGCGCCGCGTACTCAATACGAACTTGGCCTGCGGGAAAACATCCCAACTCTGCTTATATACCATATTTCCACCATCCTTTACAGTTTTCAAGTGATAGCGATTGAAATAAGTTCCTCTTCACCATATCTTCCAAGTTCATCGGCCTACGGAAATAATATCTCCATCTGTTAGAATTCCAAGCTTAAATATCATATGGGAAATAGTCTCTTATTCATTACTACGTAATCTTATTTCATTTGACTAAATGCCTATATTATACATGTGTTTCGTCAAAGTACATTGTCCTGTTATTAATGCCATTAAAGCTTAAGTTATACACGCAGGCAATATGGTTAGCATGTATTTATGTACACTACCGTCCATATTAATTCGAACACTCTAAAATTAAAAAAAGGGGAAAACAGTTAAACTAATTTATGTCAAAACTTAAAATTTTTATTGCGTTATTGTTTATAGATGTTATAGATGTTCATAAAGTATAATAATTAAAATTAAAGTAATTCTAACGTGAAATAAACAAAGATAAACATTCCACTCGTCGAAAAAAAAACTCTGTTGCGCGAAGAACAACCCGTACAATTCGAGGCTACCATTTCACGAGTTTTTCAAGGACTCTATTCAGTATACTATTCTATTCTTCTTGCAATATGTTCCACAACTGATTTCTTGAGGTAGGACACACTTTTCGGACCCTCCTGTCAAATTCATCCCATAATAATTCTATAGGGTTTAAATAGGGGCTTTACGGTGGCCATGTCATTATTTGTGAGGTATTATTGTTTTGTTCGCTATTTAATAAATTCTTACATATTACTGCTGAGTGTTTGAGGTCGTTGCGCTGCGTAAACACAAAATTTTCCTTTCGCAAAATACCCTCGATTCGCTTCAAGTCCCTGTTCCAGCGTAGCAAAAACAACCCCGAACAAGCACAGAACTTCTTCCCTGTTTGACGGTGGGCATTATACAATCCCGCAGCATTCTTTGACCATTCGCCCTTTTTTACAAAAACACGCCTTGTTCAAACTCTTCAAACTTTGATTCATCAGTCCATAAGACCCTTTTCCAGTCATCCAGTGTCCAATCTCTGTGTGTTTCTGCCCATTGTTGTCGTTTTTGCCTGTCCCCCGTCGAAGTAACGATTTTCTTACATCAATGCGACCGTGAAGACTTGCAGCTTTCAATCTCCTTTTCACGGTAGTAACAGAAATTTTTCTTGGACGACTGCGAATCATTTCTGCGGCGATTTCGGGTGCTGTCAGTCTCTTATTTCGTTTACTCAGCAATTTTATACGCTCATCGCCTGAGGTGTTATTCGTTTACGACCTAAACGTGCCGGATCTCAAACTGCCCATGCGTTGATGTCGCCGAATGATATCAGTTGATTTATTAACACGTTTCTTTTCGTAAATTTGACGCACCGAATAACCTTTGATGAAAAGCAATAATTACAGAACGTTATTTTAACTTGTTGGTTTTCCTCTCGGCATTTTAAGTTAAAAAAAATACGGTCTTATCAGTGATGGGCAGGCTAGCAAGTTTATTCAAAAAGTAATGAATATTTCGGCACACAAGACCCTTTGGGGTGAGGGCAGGTAAGTTTTGCAAGTTTTTTGCTTGCAATATAATCAAAAATAATCGTATTTATGGCGGTACGGATTATTCCAGGAATTACCGCACTGAGTCATAAAATATAACAGTTTGTAGGTGCTCTAAGAGATAAACATATCTGCTTGCAATTGGTTCTAAACTCGTAAAGGACCTAATATAAATGTATTATTTATATTTAAACGCATTTCTCTAGCTGTCCGAACTAATATGGACGGTAGTGTACGTATTATAAAGGGAGGCATGTTCTTGCGGAGAGTTTTAAAAATTGTATCATTCAAGAAATGAATACGCAGACTAATTTGTTAAACGACAATAAACACATCATTTGAAGACATTTTACGAAATGGTTTTTTTGCAGCTATCCGTTATATTACTTTTTTTCATATCAGAATATTTAGAGTATTTTACTACTGTTTTATGTAGCAACATTAACTGAATTTTATTATACCTGTTGCGTACTGTTTCTCGTTGATGCCTCTCTTAAACACATTTACCATTCCATAAAAACTCTCTTAACTAATAACTACTAACATACTTTACAATTTTGCAAGATAATTAATCACTCATTTGACAGCGAGTAAGTGCATCGAGTCGTACGGTGCTTGATTACACTTTTCTTTCCTCTTTTTTCGTATCTTCTTTGTTTTGTGTGTGTGTGTGTTATTCCACCGGATTTTTTTTTCCCGTTGGTACTCTGCTGAAGTACGCAGGCAATAAACGAAAACGAATCGGCCGCGCTTTCACTTCGTCTCCTGCGGAATTAGAAAGCTTTCCTGTTAATAGAATAATTTATTTCGATTGAGTGATATGTGTGTCAATCGATGCTAAGAATATTTATGATCACCATAATGAGAAGCGATATTTGCGGGATGACTTGTAAGGGAGATAGAATCGTGCGGGCACGATAGCTCGTGTAGATCTAGAGTTGATACGGTGTTAGAAGAATCTTAATTTTTGATACGAAATAGAAGATTATAAGAACATGACAGGCTTTATTAACCCTCTATGATATGTAGCACTTATATCACGAAACTTCCTCAGAAATGTTTAAAATATTGTAAAAGAAAAACATTATTTTGTAACTACGTTTTTATTTTATTTAATGCTGTCAGTTTGCGAACACTTTGTATTTAAAACACAAGAAAGAAAGTACTTAAATATAAAACAACAAACTTTTGCTTAAAATATAAAACTCGCAGTACATGGACTTACTGTTAGAAAATTGTTGTAAATACACTATCGCTCATATTTATTTGATCACTCGCATTTAACCCGCAAATTGTAACAAAACTCAAAATGGAAATACTAATATCTTTTTATTATTTACGAATATGAAAAGTATATATTTTTACATCTAAATAAATTGTTGTATAATATATTTATCTAAATTTTAGACTCGTATATATGCTCTCCTTTATTTTTAATCACTGCAGGACACAATCGAGGCATTCTTTAGATTAATTTTCGTAATGTCTCAGGTTTTATTTGACTCCATGCCTCTGGCAGGTTCTTCCACATATTAACAGCAGATGTGGAAGCCGAATTTCTCACCGCTCGGTCAAGTTTTTCCTACAGCAACTTGAAACAATTTAAATCGGGACTCTGGGGAGGCCACGCCATAACTTTTACGGTTTCCCCGTTCCCCAATATCTGCAAATATTCCCGGCATAGCTTGGAAGTGTTTCGGGTCATTATCTTGTTGGAAGATAAAATTCCGACTCGAAATTTTAATTTCAGAGGGGATCGCGTTTTCCTCTAATATGCGCTTATACTGTTCTTTTTTAGTATTCCTTCCATTTTTACGAGATCGCCCATATTTGATCCAGAAAAGCATCCCTATATCATGACTGAACCTCCTTCGTGCTTAACAGTAGGGGGCACGCTCACTCACAGACCTCCTCATGAAAACACGTCTTCGTGAACCGAAAATCTCGAATTTAGATTCATCGGTCCACAATACTCTATTCCAGCCATCTATTGTCCAATTTTGGTGATCGCGTGTCCACTTTAAACGTTTTTGCTTGCTTTGCTTGCGTAGAAGCGGCTTCCGCATTGCAATTCGTCCATGAAGACCGGCTTCCTTTAATCGCCGTTTAACTGTGGAAACAGTTATGGGTTTTCGACGAAGAGCGTTCATTTCTGCTGTGATTTCTGGGGCTGCTTTTCATCTATTTCTCTTGCTTGTTACCACCATTGCAAGATCTTCTGCTGAGGTTGTTGTCCTTGGTCTGCCTTTTCGAGTTCCGTTCAACACACTTCCACATTCGCGGTGTTTTTTGATGATATAACCCACGGTGGATTGATTTAATTTAAGCTATTATAAGTTTTATGGTCTACGATTATAAAGCATCGTGTTTCTACACCCAATTCTTTCCGTTTAGGTATTTCTAACCGATTGAACTTCATCGAAACACAAAAACTAACTGCAATTTTGCCAAAAAAACCAAGTATAAATACTTAATAGTTTACAGTAACACCCTACTTTAAAATAAAAATATAACAATCGAAAATGTCCAAGAATTGAGAGATCTAATCCCTTAAGTGCAATTATTCTACCTGGAATTTTATTAGGGTATTACCATTCATTGTGAATAATAGGGTAATCGCATAATTATTTTTGAATAAGCTTTTATAGATTTTAATGTTTACTATGAAACTATTTCTTACTACAGAAATAAATTTTATAATTACATCTTTTCTATAGGAACGGTAATGAAACAAGGGTGACCAAATACTTATGAACGATAGTATATATGTTGTTTAACGACATGATTATCACAGGTTACTGTTTCAGTTATTTGAAGAACAAAAGATTGTAGACTCATACCGACTATCCTTTGACATGGTTGCCATAGCTTAAAGATATGTATGTTACTAAAGTAATTTCAATTTAAAAATGAACGTATGCCCAAAATTCTGTTTGAAATGAGCCACAAAAATTTGCAGTTTTAGTTAAAAAAGGAATCTCAATGCAAGTCATTTAAAAAGAAGTCGTTTCATTGAATTAGTTATTTAAAATTTCCACCAAATTTCTGTATACACAATCTAGCTCTTCGTAAAATTCTTCTCTACTTACAGTCTCAGAATCAGCACGAATAGTTTCTTGCGGCAACGTTCCCACCAAGGCAGTAACGTACTTATAAGTAAACACACCACTAGACAAACGTCAGATAATCTTCAGTGTCAGTAAGCGCCAGAAAATATTAAGTGTAATATATTTTACACTTAATATTTTCGTGGACATACGATGAAGATCTATTTTCTCGGGTTCTAAGCCGCGTGTGAGTTGTGTGCTGAGAAGAACCGTTCTCTCGACGTTTCAACGAGATCTCACTCGTCATCTGCTGGAGCTGGTTCGACGCGTACTGATGCTGAAGATTATCTGACGTCTTCTTCTATTTCGGTTGTTGTAGTGGAGCTGAACCTGGTTCTGAACTCCGTCGTCTTCTTGGGTATTTGAACTTATGGACAAACTTAAAACAAAAATCAGCATAACTTGCTACAAGTCTTCAACAATCTTCAGTAGAAAATTTACGGGGAAGTTCTTAATCAATTACCGAAGTAACACTGACTGTAGCTGTCTGTGAGCACCAGTGTGCCGGTTAATATCGATGCCTGCAATGAGCGGGTTTTCGTGAATCTGGAGATTTGAAGTAGTAGTTCGCTGCTAGTTCTTGAACGTATTCGAGAATAGTGGCGATATGCAGGTCGCGACCTATGACTGAGTTCCTTGTAAACCAAGGAGCTGTCATGATACGGAGAATTTTATTTTGCATCACCCGAAGCTTATTCAGATGACAATTGGCTGCCAAACTCCAAATAGGGGCCGCGGATGAGAATCCGGGGCGAATGGCAGATTTTTAAGTAGCAATGCGGAGTCGCATGTTGACTTTATTATTATAATGTAGTAGCGGGTACAGCTGTACCAAGACCGCATTGCCACGGATAGCAAGTTCCTGCACATGATAAAGCCAGGTGAGTTTGCAGTCCACGATGACACCTAGATATGTGATTTTTTTCTTGCCAGGGCAGTTCCAAAAGATGGAGTTGAATTTTCGGACATTCTGGCGGTCTCGGAGATTTTTTGAAAATAATGGCGGAACTTTACTTGAGTTTATTTTGATTCTCTATCTGGAGAATCAATCTGCGAATGTGTCAACTGTGTCCTGCAATCTTTTTCGTACTTGTGAAAAGATTGGCTAGTAGTGTGCTTACTTATACGTTGCTGCCTTGTTGGGAAGCGTTGCCGCTGTTAAGAGTATATATATATATGTATATATATATCCTTTCACTTGTCAGGAACAGAATTAGTACAAAAAAGAAAAAAGGTATCAAACATAACACTGGACTGTAGACAGTGTAATTCAATATTAATTTATAGTATTGCTATTTGTATGATTTTCTGTAGTGCTAGTCGGACAAGGAAGTGTAAATATGAACACTCATTCAAAGGATATTTTTTTCAGAAGCGTGGGTATGAGAGTGCAGGTTTACATAATATTTGAGTTTTCATGCATATATATTTTTATTAACGAGTGCAAACTTATTATTACTCACGTATAGTAAATTTTATTAATAGTATGCGTATCGTCATTGTTCTCATTGTGTTTTTATTTGTGTACGCCACTGTATAATCGCCGTTTAACTCCACGACACCGATCTTTAAAATAATGCATTAAAGTGATTTCATATTGCTTAAAAACTGATATACATACGTTTTTATAGAGCAACGAACTGTTAACCGCACTTACAATCACCAGATTTTGGAAGTGTTATCAACACAGCCGGATATACATACATTGTAATGTCTGCCTGTAAAATACACAAATGAATCGGCCTTGAATTTGCTTTTTAAAATACGAATTGTGAAATCTTATTTTCTTTGAAGTATTTCCTTTTTTGCAAATTTCAATATCTCGCATACATATTACGAACTTTTCATATCCCTAAACAGAGTGTGAATATTAGCTATGTATTTAAAGCTATCCAAAAAACTTTTGTTAAAGCAAATGAATTGTGATTACCTATTAAGAAATATGAAAAATTGATTGAAAAAAAAGCAGTTTACAATAATTAAAAACGGTAAAGTACCCCTTACCACACGCTGTTAGCTTGTAAAATATAATTAAGATTCATTTTCTTCTTTTGACTACTTCATCGTCTAATCAAAGATCCTAGTCCATAAAATTGCGTCGCTTCAAAATAAGCATTCGTTGGATCGATGATCTATTCATTAACGTTCAATTTTTTCCATTGAGCTGTTTCTTCAATCAGAGAAGATAAATAAAACCTCGTTCCACAATAATGTTCGTATTCTGTATACGTATTTTGGCAACTAAATTGTCATCATTAAAATGTTCAATATTTTAAACTGTCTGAAATAAATCAGTGTGTATTTTGTGGTTATGCGGTATTATTCTGTGCGGGTTTTACCGCGTATCCAAGGTACGACACAGTGATTAATTATCTGCTAATAATGACAACTTACTTGTCGAAATACGTATACAGAATACCGCATAACCACCAAGTACACAAGTGTGTATTTCGTAGTTGTGTGGTATGATTCTGTGCGACTTTTACCACGGATCCAGGTGCGGGAATTAATCGCTTGCTGATGATGACAATTTAGTTGTCGAAATACGTATACCATATTTACACTATCCCTTCAAGTTAAGTGATTGCGATTGAAATAAGTTCTTCACCATCTCTTCCAAGTTCATTGGCCTACGGAAGTAATATCTCCATCTGTTAGAATTCCAGACTTAGATATCATATGGCAAATAGTCTCTTATTCATTACTACGTAATCTTATTTCATTTGCCTAAATGACTATATTATATATGTATTTCGTCAAAGTACATTGTCCTGCTATTAATGCCGTTAAAGCTTACGTATATACGCAGGCAACATGGTCAGTATGTATTTACATATATACACTACCGTCCATATTAATTCGAACACTCAAATAATATTAAAAAAGGGGAAAACAGTTAAACTAATTTATGTGAAAACTTAAAATTTGTATTACATTATAGGTATTTATAACGTATAATAATAAAAATTAAAGTAATTCGAACGTTAAATAAACAAAAATATCTTAAACATTCCGCTCATCGAAGAAACTCCCTTTTGCGCGAAGAAAAGCCCGTACAATTCGAGGCATTCGAGTTTTTCAAGGACTCTGTTTGGTATACTACTCCATTCTTCTTTTAATATATTCCACAAGTGATTTGTTGAGGTAGGACACACTTTTCGGACCCTCCTGTGCAATTCATCCCATAACAATTCTATGGGAATTAAGTCGGGGCTTTGCGGGAGTCGTTTTGTTCGTTATTTAAGAAATTCTTACATATTACTGCTGAGTGTTTAGGGTTTTCTTCCATAAACACAAAATTTTCGCCGATTAAACGTAGTCTCGATGGTATTGCATTTTCTTGCATTATTTCTAAATAACCCTCCTTTTGCAAAATACCCTCGATTCGCTTCAAGTCCCCTGTGCCAGCGTAGCAAAAACAACCCCAAGCAAGCACTGAACTTCTTTCTTGTTTGACGGTTGGCACTATTTAATCTTGTAGCATTCTTTGACCATTCACTCTTCTTACAAAAACACGTCTTGATACTAATATTGATATAGAAAAGGGTTTTATTTACAATTTTTGATAAATTCAATCAACCACAGTCCCTTTTAAAATTTACCAGCAATTTACATATTAATATTAATTTTTAATAGTTATGTATTCCAGAAAGGGAAAAGTAAATATTGGTCCAAGAATAATAACTTTGTCTTCAATTAATTACCCTGATCGATCGAAGATACGCACTATGTATGTGTCGTTTAACACACTAGAAATATATCGCAAACTACACATGTTGATTCTTGAACCACCGTACATTAAATCCGGTAAATCTTTTATGAGCTTATTTACGGTGTATGACAACGGTTGTTTTGTCGAACTACGTAACTACGACCTTATTATATACAATGTACAACAATTCATGCAGAAGTCTACACATCGGCGAGCATGACATAGCTGAGAATCGAGAACGTTTGCGGAGCATCTTCTGTGATTATTATTTGTTTTTCTATCGAGAACGTTTGCGGAGCATCTTTAGTGATTATTATTTGTTTTTATATTTAAAAAATAATGTAATATAATATTTTTAGTGGGAAACATATTATTTTTACAAGGATATAGAATTAAAGAATTAATCTTTGTAATAAGTGCATTAAAATTATCAAAATGAAAATTAAATTTTGTTCATTCTACAGGATACTAGGAAAGTCTTGCAATACAGCTTTGTATTTAATTTTTTCAAAGTAATTTCCTCTACACTCAATACACCTCTCCATAATCCGACACCAATCTTTAAACCAATTCGGCCAAGTTTCACTAGGGAGTAGAGCACACTCGTCCCAAGCCCGCAGAAGGTCGTCATCACTGGAAAACCGCCCCCCCCCCCCCTTTTAGCTTCATTTTCACATGCAGGAACAGTGCAAAGCCGCAGGGAGCAAGATCTGGACTGTAGGGAGGGTGCTCGAGAAGTTTCAATCCAGGTGTCCATTCTTGACTTTTGACACAGGTTCTTCATAGATCCAATGACTTTAGGCAGGCACAGTTCAGTATACCACTTAGCTGTGACTGTCTTCTGTGTGTCCAAGACGACGCGTTCCACAATTCCACCCGATTTGAAAAATACAGCTATCATTTTCTTCTTTACAGATCGGGATTTTCTGACAACTACGGATGTGTCCTCATCATCAAAGACCCAAACTTTGTTTTGAGATTTGGTCGGCACATCGTAATAGTACAGCCAAGTGTCGTCACATATCACGATGTTGTTCACATACCGAGATTATCTCTTATTAAGCTTTTTTAGCATCTCCCGGTACCAAGTCACACGTCGTGTCAGCTGCTCTTCAGTCAGTCGATGCGGCACCCAGAGAGAACAAAGTTTCTTAACGTGCAAATGATCATGCAGAATCGAACGAATTGCTGGTGCATTTAGGTCTGAAGTACCCTCTATCTGTTTGTAGGTCACTCGCCTGTCCTCGCCAAGCATTTTCCTCACAGTAGTAACGTTTTCCTCCGTAACTGACGTTCGTGGCTTTTCCGGCCTCTCAGCATCCTCCACAGTTAAATTTCCCCCTTGGAATTCTCTATACCACCTGAATATCGTTGTGCGATGTGGACAAACATCATCTAGTGCAAGAGTCATTTCTTCAGAGCACTGGTCTACGTTTAAACCATGCACGAAATTATAACGCAAAACTGCCCTTATCTCATTTCGTGACCACTATGCCATCGCAAGCACTTTATACTTTCACTGCTAATAAATAACCGAGCCCGTTGACATGGCGCTGCGGCTACTATGCACGTATGAACATATCTCAACCTGCAGCAACAAGCAGCTTCCTACGATTCATTGTTGCGTCGTATTGCAAAACTTTCTTAGTACCCTTTGTATATCGGGCTAGGAACATATGTGACACTTACGTTAGAAACGTTCATTATTATACTGTCCACATTAGCAATATCAGTGTACATTACTTTCAAAGGTCCATACTATATTAATTTCTAGAAACTTAATCGTGTTCAGTTTCTAATTTAATAAATTATCAGTATTGGATACACACAAACACTTAAAATAAGTATCTTAAACAGCATTTTTAATAAATATACGAACACCTCACGTACCACAAACTTGTCATTGCCGTTGCTAGGCTTTTTTTCGGTAATTATAGTACAAATTTGTATTAATTAACGTTGAGCACATAGAGTGAAGTCTCGCACAATCAAAATTTATTATATTGTCACAGCTGTAGGGACATAGTTACACTGCGAGTGCAGAAAAGGAACCTAATTCAACTTCAGCTTTAGTTTCAAAGAGCGTTACGAAATAAAAGGGTACTTTAAAAAAATAGAGCATTCCTCATCCATGTAGATAGATGAAAAGACTCCGCGATAATGCTATTATTTATTAAATAAATTCCTGAAATGGTGAGATTTTTATGCAGCGTATATTCACTGGAGTCCAGTATTTATACATTTTTAATTCAACTTTGTAACTTTTTCGAGCAATTTTCCTGAATATTTCGTCGAATTCTTTCCGTTTTCATTACGTTAATAAATAAGAAACGTATTTTGTTGTTGAGCATGGTAACTCTTCGAACAATTTATTCTGAGGTAATGTAAATTTCTCTGTACCAGTTGGCAAAAACAACAACAAAATACTCTTCGTTGGACTTCAAAAAATCGAGTATCCAAAGTACACAGTACTATTAAACTAAGATCTCTTCAATAAATTCTTGGAATGTTTTAAGGAATGTAGTTATAGAGGGTGTTTCAAATTTCACGGTTTTTTTAAAGAATCAATAAAACACATAATTTGCATTCACTTTCAAAAACTTTTTATTGGTAATTGAAGTATCATTTGTATGCGAAAAATAATTTCCGTCAAATGGCCTCATCTTGCAGCTCCACAGACGTCCACTCTTTTGTTAAAATTTTTAATGACATTTTGACATAATTGATCTCACCAATGACACGAATAATTTCATCTTTCAAAGCAGGAATTGATTGTGGATTGTTTTTATAAACCTGTCTTTTCACATAACTCCAAAGAAAATAGTCTAACGGTGTCAAATCACATGATTTTGGTGGCCAATTAACATCACCGTTTCTTGAGTTTACACGTCTAGGAAATTTTTCTCTCAATAAATCAATTGATTCGTGTGGAAAGTGAGGTGTAGCGCCATCCTGTTGAAACCACATATCATCTAGATCAAAACAGTAACTCGTTTAGGATACATAGGTTTCTCATGAATAATTCGTGGATTTTCCTTACCCCAGATACGGCAATTTTGTTTATTAATATAGCCACCAAGTTCAAAATGTGCCTCATCGGAAAACATTATTTTTTGAGAAAAATCAGCTGGTTGTTCATTGACGAAATTGACAAATGAATGACGTTTTAAATGATCTAACGGCTTCGGTTCGTGTGTTATTTGAACCTTATATGCTTTCAGAGCTAAATTTTTGTGTAAAATCCGCCATGTTGTTGATCCAAGTTGTTGTGAACGTCGTCTAATGGACATTTCAGGATCTTCAGCAACACTTTCACGAACCAAACCAATATTTTCTTGTAAACGACCACTAGGACTATATTTTTCACTTTTTTGATCTTCCACGGAACCGGTCTCTTGAATTTTTTTAATAATTCGACCAATAGTGCTTTCAGATGGACGATTATGTAAACCATAAAATTCACGTAATTTTCTAAAAACTCTTTTCACAGAACACTGATTTTCATAAAATAATGCAACAATTTGAACGCATTGTTGTACCGTGTACGACGCCATATTTATAAATGTCATACATCACACTTTTTAAATGCCCACATACCCAGACAAATTCAGTGCGCCATCTATATTTTATTTATTCTTAAAAAAACCGCGCAATTTAAAACAGCCTTTACTTTATACCTTTAATTCGATTAGCATGAATATTACCAGGTACCATTTATAAATATATATTGCTTTATGGCAACACTTTTCCCCAGGCTATACTTTATTACTGAAATTATCTGCAATAAAACCTAACCGTTCCTTATAAGTAGAGTGAGGAATATGGTCGACAGTGTCGACACACTATACACGTGCGCTTGATAGTAGGTAAATAAAATCAAATAAATAGTTACAAACTTTATTCTTTTTGTATTGGGGGTTTTGACCGTTAGGATAATAAAACTTTTAATTTTTAATAGCCGTATTTCGGGCGAGGAGGCCCGCTTTTTATATTTATTTATTTTTTTACCCTTCAATACCTTTTATAGTTACATATTTTTATTCGTAAATAATAATTCTTTTATAATGGGCGTTTTTTAAGCTGCACGAGAATTATCGATATCGATAACTATGGTTTGACAGCTGATAATGTCAAACTGTGTTGACATTTCTGTTCAGTAAGGTTTGGCAAGTCATCATGAATCGTTTAACGCCAGAACAACGCTTCCAAATTGTGAAAATTTACTTTGAAAAAAATAAATCTGTTCGCGAAGTTCATAGAGCACTTTATGTCCATTTTACGGTCAACATAATCGGCCTAGTGAGCAAGCAATTCGTGCAGTTATTGATCGTTTTCGCACTAATTTTACTCTTCTCGATTCAAAACCATCAACAAGACAAAGAAATGTGCGTACCGAAAAGAATATTGCTGCTGTAGCGCGAAGTATTGAAGAAGACGCCGAAATGTCGATTCGTCGTCGTTTTCAACTTGTTGGTCTTTGTCCTTCGACTGTGTGGAAAATTTTACGTAAGGATCTTGGCTTACGTGCTTATAAAATACAGTTCGTGCAAGAATTGAAGCCAAACGACCATCGTCTGCGTCGCCTTTTTGCTGATTGGAATCATTTGAAACTGACCGAAGATGAGCATTTTTGTCAAAGAATTGTGTTTAGTGATGAAGCTCATTTCTGGTTAAATGGCTACGTTAATAAGCAAAATTGCCGTATTTGAAGCGAAGACAATCCTCAAATCGTTAACGAATCACCATTACATCCATTAAAATTGACTGTTTGGTGCAGTTTACACGCTGGCGGCATCATCGGTCTTTATTTCTTTCGAAATGAGTAAGGAGCTGCCGTTACGGTGAATGGCGAGAGCTGGCGCCATACAGCCAGATTTATTGGACTGATCGAATGGACCATGTAACTCGTTGCCGCGGCGGACATATGCCGGAAATCATATTTAAAAAATAAATGCCATGAAATTATCTACCAGATTATAATAAAAAAAATTTAATTCCAACAATATTTCTGTCTTGTATTATCATTTTAAATTCTCAAGCTCTTTAAAAAAACACCCGTTATAAATATTTGTGACCATTTAAATATTTTTATTATATTTTTTGTTTAATATTGTAGAATTTACATTCACACAAGCATTTTTAATATTAACAAACTTTTAACGTATGGGCTTCTCTGAAGACTTAATCTTTGTGAATATTTTTTTAGTGCTTTTGACAAGCATATCTGCTACTTTCTTTTCTTTTGTTATGTTATGTCAGGTATGCGCCTTTTTGTAAATTACCATTGACGAATGCTTATATATACAGGGAGATGCAGCCAATTTATTTTTCAAGAAATTAAGTAATTTTGTTAAAAGTAGACGCCTTCGTCTTTAATACAACGTTTTGCACTGTCAATTAACATGTCGAATGAATTTTAAGTTCATCTTTAGAGATGTCCTGCAAGATCGCTGTCGACGCATTTTTAATGGCTTCGACGTCGGCATAACATTGAGAATAGATAGAAATCACAGGGGGCCAAATCCGGTGAATACGGTGAATGATTGATGGTTAAAATGCTATTCGTTGTTAGAAAATCAATGATAAGCGTCGAGCGACGAGATGGTGCATTATCATGTAACAAACGCCAGCTACAGCATTGACTGTTTGACTAGTTGATACAAACTCTATGCACTCTGTGCACTATGTCTTTCGATTCGTAAAAACAAATCAACATTGCCTTCACTTCTGACTTCTCCAAACGATTTTCTTTGCTTGGATGCTTCCATTCAGAGCTACCAATCCAGTCTCTGGATCATATTGAAAACACTACGTCCCATCGTCAATTACAATAGAATACTTGAAGTTTTCGTCCTTTTTTGGGTCTTTAATGAAGTCTGTACAATGTTGAATTCAGTTAGCTTGTGTAGTACAAACCTTGCACAAATCTTTCTCAGTTCCAAATGCTGTGTCAAAATGCGATGAATTGAATCTTTGGAAATATTTGATTCCATTCCCACGTATCACGATGAGGATTTCGGCTCATTTCTGATAAATCCAAGCGCAAGTTCGATGTTACTTTTCGTAACCACAGATTTTTTTTGCACCAGGATGTTCATCGTCATTTACGTCCGTACGACCGTCTTTGTCGTTTATACCAGTCATACACACTCGTGCGTGATAAACACGCACCACCATACACTTGTTTCATGAAATTAAACGTTTTAGTAAGCAATTTACCGAGTTTAAAACAGAACATGATATTTGCTCTTTGTTCAAAATTCATTTTTCGACTAATGCCAAATACACGCTGTTACTTTATGAGCAATTTATCTGCTTCTAATAATGTAAATGTCGTCATATTTTGACATAACATTGGTGAAAGATCTACCTTACCGACGCATATTTTTGTAAAAAGTTCGGTTTTCTCTGCGACAGACTGTGTACGTTTGTTCAATTTCTTTCGTATATCGTTTTTTGAATTTCGAAACAAACAACCTGTATATGCGCGTATTGATATTGAAAATTTCACCATATGTAACGTGCACATATAGGAACATATGTATATAATGCTTGCATACATTACTAACGACAAGCACTTTCTGTTTTCGATGTCGTTTTGAAATATTCTATTTTCGGTCAATAACCTCCCAGGCGCGCTGTAAGATACCATATGACGCGCGCGTTATACTGCAGACGACGTTCTCAAATTGAATTAAATCCGTCTTGAAATGCCCGACGTACATAAGGCAACCTGCAGACGCCAAGACAGAGCGATCGCATTAAAATGTGATCACTTCATTTCGTCTTTTCGTATCGCCACGATCCCGGACGATAAACGTTTCTATCTTGTTAAGTTTCATAAACCAACTAATGAGTGCGTAATGGCGCTTGCGAAAGCCCTAATTGCGTCATTTTTATCGGACGTGCTCCAGATTCTTTTCCTACGCAAACACAAAGAGAAGGATGTTCTTAGTGCCCTATTTCTTTTTATAAAAGGACGATTTATAAATAATTTATTGTTATGGTATTTGTGTCGAAAAGAGGATTTCGATATTGTGTTTGGAAATGCTTAATTTATACATAACTTTTACCATATGTCACATGCGATGTTTTTTAAATATTTACGCTACGATTTAGGCAAAAAGTCAAGGAAATAACTCGATAAATACTATAAACTGGTCAATATTTGTCACATAAAGAGCCTTAAAAGTATTTCGATTTGTAAGCATATGCATTGCTAAATATGTCTCTGTTAAATTTTCAAATAATAAAATATTATACTGCGATGTCAATAAGCGTTTTGATTCAACAATTTCAATTAACTGAGCTTACAACGGCTAGTAAATAGAAAGGATGATTTGACAGAAACTGAGACTGGAAACAAGCGAATTAGGACATTCAGTTTTTTTTTATTACAGTGAAAGTATAGATTTGACCCGGACTTTCTTATAATAAAAATAACAAAAGACATATAGCGAAACAAATTTTAGTTTTCATTATGTCTTTGTTTTATTATACATTTGTTCCAACGCTCGAGCAACCAAAGATAAACAACAAAAGGATACGCAACTTAATAGAAGAAGTAGACAAAAATACGCAATCGTGCTTCCATCTATGGGGATGTCGCGGAATAATAATTAAAGTTTTTGTAGCGGCAAATACAAATACTCTATGAAATGTATACAGTTACTCGCAAAATTGAGCGTACAGTAATAAGAAAATAGAACGATGTACACTACCGCTCACGGAAATATGGACAGCAACTATATCAAACAAAATCAATATTTATTGATTCTTTATATAATAAAAATTAAAATAACAATTCATTAAACTTATTTCTAATATACTTATATATTATATTAATTTTTCATCGAAGAAACCACCGTTCGCGGCGATTATAGCTTTTATTATGCGGGACATTCTTTCTATTAATTTTTTTATTACATCTGGTGTAATGTTATTCCATTCTTCTTGTAAAATATCCCAAAGTTTTTCCTTCGATGTTGGACATTCCTTTTTAACTCTTCTATCGAGTGCATCCCATAATAATTCAATGGGGTTGAGGTCCGGACTCTGAGGCGGCCATGTTATTACTTTCAACATATTTTCATTTTTCTCCGCCTCAAGGTAATTTTTACACAACAATGACGTGTGTTTAGGGTCATTATCGTGCATAAATTCAAAATTATTACCGATTAATCGCGGGCCTGACGGTAAAACGTGATTTTCAAAAATTTCTCGGTAATTCTCCTTTCTCATAATACCATCTATTTTTATCAAATCTCCCATTCCGGCTAATGGAGAACAGCCCCAAACTACAACAGAACCACCTCCGTGTTTTACCGTTGGAGCTGTGCATTCTGGAAACATTTTTTCTCGCGCCGATCGTCTAACGAAAATTCTTTTTTGCCCGAATATTTCAAATTTCGATTCGTCACTCCACAGTACGTTCTTCCACTCATCGATTGTCCAATTACAGTGTAACCTTGCCCATCGATGTCGTTTCTACTTATTTCCACGTCGTAATAATGGTTTCCGTGAGGCAACGCGACCGTGCAAATTTGCTTCCATTAATCGTCGTTTCACTGTACTCACAGAAATTTTTTTAGCAGGGCCCTGATTAAATTCGGCTGTTATTTCAGGTGCCATTAATTAACAAAAGAAATTTTTAATTAATATTCTTTCGTCGTCAGCTTTGGAAGTACCTCTCGATGGTACCAGCCGATTACGGTCTTCCAGACTGCCAGTTACTTGAAATCGACGAATTGTGAGATTCACTGTCAATTTTTTCATTTTTAATTTTTCGCCAATTCCGCGAACTGAATATCCCTCACGATGCAAAATAAGTATCACTGATCGTGTTTCACTATCCAGCAGTTTTACCCATGGCATTTTGTAAATAGAAATTACACTATATAAATTAAATATGGATGTGTTATAACATGAACAATTTTTCATTAAAAAAATTAATGAGTTTCAAGAATCTGTGTAGAGTTGCTCGACTCATTTTTGTTATGGACTCAACTACAGTTATTTTTCCCAATATTTTATTAACCGTTGGAAGTTCGTTTTTAAAAAAGAAACCATGCACCATCTGCTGTACAGTACTTTAGACAGATT
This sequence comes from Dermolepida albohirtum, assembly GCA_031893035.1. Lineage (NCBI taxonomy): Eukaryota > Metazoa > Arthropoda > Insecta > Coleoptera > Scarabaeidae > Dermolepida > Dermolepida albohirtum. The sequence continues at coordinate 133,811 of JAVIWB010002622.1, forward strand.
CATCAAATTCTAGAAGCCCCGAAAGCCTGCCTACTCGTTCTTTAGGAGGGATGACTTCACCTGCCTGTTTATAGTCTTGGATAACTCGATATACAGTTAATTTGACTAGCACTGTAATACATTCCTTATAAAATATTGTTATAGAAGTAATACCTACAACATACTTAGCGTTTCAGACATGTTTGTTACAATTGCTATCGTTCCCATTGGTGGAATTTGCAGCGTGAACACTTTATATATATTCAAACTGTTTGATTTTCTTCATGCGTCAGGTGTCCCAGTCGTTCACGCTTTCTGGGTAGTGACACTAACTATTTGCTGGAACCTTGGTGATCATTCATTTTATTTTTGTACCTAAAAGTACAGATTTTATTAAATAATACAGAAAAATATAGTAAAACAATGCAAAAATGTAATTAAACGTTTACAGGTTATAAAAAATGCCGGATATCTGGCATTCATTTGTCCATATTAACCTTGCCTGTTCAAGAACCAATGATATCTCTTAAAAATATGTACTATTTTGGCGCAATATCTGAATCACTCCTTATTCTGTGACATTATATGTGGTGTGATCATACACAGGCGTCTTCTACGAGGAAAAATAAGAAAAAAATTTATATAAACATATGTCGTAAAGCGGTTCCATAAAAAATTATAAGTACTTAAAGGTTTTCATAATAAGTTTCACAATAAATTAATGAAAGTTCAATTATTATATTTTACGTAAAAGTATTGGGTTGGCAACTAAGTACTTTCGGTTTTGTAGTATAAAATAAAACACTTTTTTTTTAAACAAAGAATAGTTTTCAATCAATTATATATTTTCCATTTTGCTCAATGACCTTTTGCCATCTTTCTTTCAGCTACATGATTCCGCGCTCATAAAATTTCTGGTCCTTATCAGCAAAAAAGTGAACCAGGTGCGAGTGAAAGTCATCGTCATTTGTGAAAGTTTTACCATTCAAAGAATTCTGCAAACTTCGAAATAAATGGTAATCAGATGGTGCTAGATCAGGGCTGTATGGGGGATGTGGCATCACTTCCCAGCCAAGCTCCAATAGTTTCCCACGAGTTGCGAAAGATGTGTGAGGCCTTGCATTATCTTGGTGGAAAACTACACCTTCCCGATTTGACAATTCTGGGCGTTTTTCTTTGATTGCTTCATCCAGTTTTATTAATTGTTGACAGTAAACATCAGAATTGATCGTTTGGTTCCTTGGAAGCAGCTCAAAAAACACAACACCTTTGTAATCCCACCAAACGGACAGCATGATCTTTTTTGGATGCAATTCAGCTTTCGATGTGGTTTGAGCTGGTTTATCGTGTACATGTAGCCTCTCCGCAGCCTCTCGAACAGTTACATGATGATCCTCTTCAATTATGACTTTGATTTGGCCATCATCAACTTCAGTAAGCCGACCAGAACGTTGCTCATCTTTGAGGGAAAAATCTCCAGAACGGAATTTTTTATACCAATTCTGACACGTGCGCTCTGTTAAGCAATTAGCACCATAAACTTCACATATCTTTTTGTGAGCCGCAGCAGCTTTCTTTCCTTTACGGAAATAAAATGGTAAAATATGTCGAAAATGTTCGTTTCTGCACTCCATTTAAAATTAACCCACAACTAATAGCTTTAATAAAAATCACGCAGTACTTGCTTCTGAAGTTACGTCAATGTGACTAGTATCACGCGACAAACGGTAAAGTACAGCACTAACATACGTTATACAAAAAATAGAGCAACGCTCTCTATCAGTAAAAACCGAAAGTACTTAGTTGCCAACCCAATAATAACGAAGCTTTATTTTTAGAAACCTCTGCATTAACTGTAAAACTTAGTCTAAGAAGCTCTAGATTTCATATAAACTATTTCCATCCAAGAAAGCTAGTTTATTACGAAAAAAATTAAGTAAAAAAATTAAATTCAAATCATGAAAACGTATTATGATTAAAAGTGAAAATAGGACCGAAGTATGGAGAAAAGTCAGAAAAGAAGCTGGGTAGATCGGTGACGATATAAATAACATGTTTAATCGCAATAAAGGCCTCGATTAGAGCAGGGAAAATCCCGAGTTCAACATTCAAAGGCGATTTTACATAATGTTTGGTGAAGCGTCTGAAACTACAGAATTATTCGTCCATATTTTATTAAAGGGACATCAAACGCCAGAAATATAACATTCCGCTTAATAGTAAACTGAATGAATTTCTTAATAATTACCACTTATTGGTAGACGGGATTTCATATTTCAACAAGATGATGTCCACAGCGCATATGTTAATCAAATATTTTTAAATAAAATCTGGAGCAATAATTGGATGTCCCATTAAAATGGAAGGACCCCTCATTTTTTTTACGGAACTATCTAAGAGCATTGTGGTAATTCCAGTGTATTTCGACCTTTGTTCGTCAAACGAATGTTTCGACACGCCTTGCGCACTAATATTGTTAAAATTCAGCTTCTCACAAATTATAATCTGAACTAATTGAACAGACCAGCTAATTCCAGAATTTTTATTGACTCGTTTTAAAGAATAAACTCGTCCACTCGTTGAAAGTTGGTGGAAATAGCGGTTCTTCTAAAGTGAGGCAAATTTGACACACCTTTGCCACCCACAAAAAATTCAAGGCCTCTTGAGATGTGTTCTTGATCAAATTGTGTTTGCGGTTGAAGATAAATATTGGCAACTCCTTCAACTTCATGACACAACAAATAAATCAAAGAACGCAAAAAAAATTCCTTACCACATCAATGTTTGTACTCTGTACGTATACGCATTTCGACAACTATTGCGCGACTAATTTTATTTGGCCGGCGGAAAAAATGTGAACTAATACGAGAAACTCTCTACCTCTCACCTCCTTAACCTATATATTCAGCTGAAGTACAGTCAAGTACAATATCATATCTACTTTGATTTATTTGTTGTTTGGGTTAGTTTGTGTTTCTTGTAATGTGTTTGTTGTACAATCTAATAGGCTGCAGGTATAACCTCACATTCACATGTCAAACTTTTGAATTAAGCGCCCCAAATTTTTTTCTCGAAGTGTATCTTTTAAAACGATCGTGCTGCTTGACTGGCCAAATTGAATTGGATTATTATCCACAATGTCGCACCGTCGAAAACCAAACACAAACATCAATGTATGTTTGGCTTTCGACGGTATAACTCCATACTACTGCCTCCTAAATTATTTACTATTTCTTCTGAAACACCCTGCATTATTATTGTATTTCTTAGTACATTCGATATGGAAATTTTCGCGTTTTTTAGTACTTAAACTTCGCGCAAAATGTTAATCTAAGCACTTGTTTTAGCGAACCTCTATTAGCGGTAAAGCCCACACAGGAAAAATACTGACGTTCACAAGACATAATCGTTTATAATTTCGGAAACTGGCAATGCTGTTAGTGTTGCATCCGATCCGATGATTGCATCGTGCAGTTTGTCATTTTTAACAATATATTTACTTTGACAGTTTTATTATCCGGTCGCTATTTCTATTGACAGTAACTTGAAAATTTTATGTCAGCGAAAAAATGGAATTAACTGGCGAACATTTTCGTGCGTCATAACTTTCGGCGTGGATTGTCTCAACAAGAATGCACCGACAAGCTGAATTATTTATATGGTGATGAAGCACCATCGAAAACTACAGTATATCGTTGGTATAGTGAATTCAAACTTGGACGGCGTTTTTTGGACGATGAATTTCGTGGAGGTCGTCCCACAAATGTTCTTGTGTCGGAAAACATTAATGCAGTGTCTGAATTGATAATGCAAGACCGTCATGTGACATACCGTGAGATCGAGGCATCTCTAGATATTAGTAACACCAGCGTGCATGAGATCCTGCATGAACATTTAGTTTAGCCGTTAAGGAACTATGTTCACGTTGGGTACCACATAATTTGACAACCGCTCAAAAAAGGACTCGCGTTGATTGGCGCCAAGAAGTACAGAAAAAATACAATGGCGGTGCTTCAAAGAGCGTTTATAAAATCGTCACAGGTGATGCATCTTGGATCTATACGTATGAGACCGATACTATGTTTACTATCGGTCTCATACGTATAGATCCAGACGACTGTGTGGGTATTCCAAGATGAGCCAAAACCAACAAAAGTTGTTCGCTCTCGGAGCACATCAAAACAAATGGTCACCTGTTTTTTCGGAAAAACCGGTCACGTTGTAACCGTGCCTCTAGAGAGTTGTAGAACGGTCAATTCCGAACGGTACACAACTATTTGTTTGCCAGAAGTTTTTGAAGAAATGAAGAAAACAAACTGAAAATGACAGATCGTTCTCCACCATGACAATGCGAGCTCTCACAGGTGGGTTCAAACAATTGAATATTTGACCAGGCAAGATATTAAACTGATGAACCATCCGCCGTAGAGCCCTGATCTAGCACTCTGTGATTTCTTTTTTCCCCACACACGAAGAATAAACTTCATGGTCAACGGTTTTCATTGCCGCAAGAGGCAGTTTAGGCATTCAAAACTCATTTTTTAGAGATACCGCCTTCATAGTGGCAGCAATTCTTTTCGGATTGGTTTAAACGAATGCACTTTTGCATTCGTTTAAACGCATTAAGTGCATTGATTTTCAAGGGGAATGTTTTGAAAAGCAATAAAACTATTTTCGATAATAAAAAAAAAATTTTTTGTTTGCTATTCCCTAAATATAAACATTTCTTAGATTTAAAAGTCACTGTTTCGAGATCAACTCGTTGACTTACGTGATTTCAAAATGGTTGGTGAATGGATATAAAAGTTACCCGAAATAACAGAAATTTTATCGTGAAATGCACGTAATTGTGCATATACACATGTCTATACATGCAATTGCATATATATTTGATAATAGAAAGTTTATCAGTTGCTAATTCAATAGAATTTATTTAAAAAATTAAAGATCGTAAATTGAAATATGGAGAAATTCTATATGTAAGGTTGAATCCTCTAGTTAAAAACTAACACTTCCGTTTCCGAAATCACTTACGGACCTTCTTAACGGTCGTGCCTTCCAGGAATTTGTAGACCCCAAAATATGGTATCGAACCCCGGTCCGCATTGACCATATGGTTTTTATTTAACACAAATTGGATTTTTCAGGTCAATTAAATCTGATGTGCGAGATATATTCTTTATACGGGGTTCCTATTGACCGTTTAGTTTGACCAATGTATTTTTTATCACAATCCATTAAATTTATTTGATATGTACCGGACTTCTGATTGAATTCGACTTTATCTTTCGCCTTTCCTAGAAGAGCTTTTATAGCGTTTCTTGGCCGAAACATGACTTGAAACCCGCGTTCCTTAAAAACCTTTAAATTTGTTGTAAAACTGCGAAACGCTAGGGATATAAACTGTTTATCGCTATTTTTAGAGGTGACAAGTGGTATCACGGATTGTCTTTTGGAAAATAGTCTTATAATTATTACCGAATCAAAACCATTCTATCTCGCAGTGTTTTTAATAAAATTGAATTCTTTTTCGTATCTTAATTTTATTACGAGTAATAAGAAACTCGAAAGAAGCCATCTTTTGTATGCTATGATTTGAATCAGACATGATAATAGCATCTACGTCCGTAATCCATACTTTTGGAAAATATCTAGCGTCGTATTTATTTCATTCAACTTCAAAATTACTCGTGAAATGATCAGCGATAACTGGATAAAGACACCCATTATTATTGCTATTGAGTTTTTGTTCATAGAATTTAACTTCGAATTGAGACATATGTACACTACCGTTCATAAGTATTTGGGCACCCATAAATTTAGAAGAAATGATTAAAAGCACTAGTGAAAAAATGAAAATATATTTATTACATGTACATACATAACTAATTACAGTATCTGGCAGTAGAATTACATATTATATTTAAATTTTCGATTCATCTATGTGACCTCCTTTGTTTTTTATAATGGCAGCACATAATCGCGGCATTCTTGCAATTAGTTTTGCTAATGTATCCGGTGTTATGCGGACCCAAGCTTCCTGCAGTTTCCTCCACAAATCAGCCTCCGATGTTGGTACTGCTTTCCGGACCTCCCGATCAAGTTCCTCCCACAATAACTCTATTGGATTTAGATCGGGGCTTTGGGGAGGCCATTTCATAACTTCGATGGATCCTTCCGCTTCCAAGAGTTGCAAATAGTCTTTGCATATTTTGGATGTGTGCTTTGGGTCATTATCCTGCTGGAATACAAAATTCCTACCCAAAAGTCTTAATCCTGAAGCAATAGCGTTGGTCTCCAAAATGTTTCGATACTGCTCTTTCCTTAGTATTCCCTCAATTTTCACAATATCACCCACGACCGTACCACCAAAACAACCCCAGATCATCACGGAACCACCGCCATGTTTAACCGTAGGCACAATACATTGCTCTGCCGCACGCTCACCTGTAGATCTCCGAACGAAAACACGTCTTCTGGACCCGAAAATTTCGAACTTTGACTCATCGGTCCACAAGACTTTACTCCACTGTTCAACTGTCCAATGTTGGTGTTCACGAGCCCAGTTTAAGCGTTTCCACTTATTCTGTTTGCGCAATAACGGTTTTTTCATTGCAATTCGTCCGTACAAACCTGCTTTGTACAAGCGACGTTTGACCGTTGTTACGCTTATTGACTTTGGACGGTCTGCATTGATTTCTGCAGCGATTTCTGGGGCTGTTTTCCGTCGATTTCTTTTGCTTGTGATCACTATTGCACGATCCTCAGCAGAAGTTGTCGCTCTGGGTCTCCCACTCCGTGATTTATTGAGAACACTGCCACTTTCTCGGTATTTTTTGACGACATAGTCTACGGAAGTATTATTTAATTTTAATTGTTTCGCAATTTGCCGGTTGCTTTTGCCATCTTGATGGTGCGCAATTATAAGAGAACGCGTTTCAATGTCCATATCTTTTCTTTTTGGCGTATTTAACGATCTTAACAACACTACTAGTACAGGAATATCTCACAACGAATACAGAAACGTAACTGAGGGCAATTTTAAAAATCTAACATGAAACTCGCCCGAGGTCATTAAAACATCATTACTAAACTTATCCTTCAGTATCCTTCACAGAAAGACAATTACAAGAACTTGGAGAAACTTTTATTGCGCTAATCCCCAGGTAGTCCCAATAACAAATTTTGGTTTATTGCAGGTAATAAAGTAATACATAATGTTACTTATGCAGCGTTTCTGTGGATTTAATACTTTCCTTATACCTATCCAATATTACAAGAATGAATTTCCTAGAAGCTATGCTGTTCAAATAATTTTATAAAATATGGGTGCCCAAATACTTATGAACGGTAGTGTACATAGGGTTGTCAACCACAAATAAACTTTAAACTTTTTTAAGACTTTTTCCAGCTCCATCTTATCTTTATAAAACAAATCTAAATATTTTAAAATTTGTGGAACAGGCACCGAAGGAGACAATGACGTTACATCGAATGATACTAAAATTTCCCGTCTTCTAATTTACAATTTTTTATTTCTTGAATAAATTCTATTGAATTAGCAGCTGATAGACTTTCTAGTCTTTCGGGCAAATTTTTATATTCATTCACTAGCAATTTTGAAATTAGGTAAGTCGGCGAGTTAATCCCTAGAGCAATTGTTCTCATCAAATTATAGGATTTATGAATCTTAGGTAAACAATACATTTAATCTGTAATTCAGCTAGAACTTACTAACTTTGAACACTTTTTATCGCATCTGTAGTGTCTCTAATCATTTTAGGTAACGAATTTTTCTTAAATTCAACCTACGAACCTTCTGAAATTAAGTTATCGGCTCTTTGGAGGTAACCAATTTTGTCCAAATTACTAACTTGTTCCCTTTATCCGCTTTTAAGTAAAAGCCCTTCTCCGACCTAAGAGTTTTAATCGAGTTCCACCCAGTATTAACGAAATTTTGTTTGTGCTGCTGTAAGTTGTCCTTAGTTTGGATATTACAATGAACTTTGTTGAAAATTCTTAATCGAGGTTTCAATGCTTGCTCATATTAATCCAAAAAGTTACGTGTATAAAGAAAATATCTGGCGCATTAAATTTAATCAGCCCGAGAAATACAGTTTAGTGAAACATGTGTTAGAAAATAGTTATAGTGTAGCCACGAATTGTTGTTACGAGAGCGTTTTTATTGTGAAAAATAAGTCAACATGGACCGGAGTCCGATACCATATTCTGGCTTCTATGAGTTCCTGACAGTGATTGCGATTACGTACTTTAATACAAGTGTTAATTTTTAAGACTTAAGTTTTTTTTTACTCGTAAATGTCTGGTAAACGTCAGTGTTTAGAATTTGGCAGGATGAATGTGCGTAGTTTTTTCTGTATAAGCATTGTTTAATAATCTGCTGATGACGACAACTTAGTTGTCTAAATACGTATACAGAGTATAAACATTGATGTGGTAAAGATTTTGTTGCCTTTTTTGATTAATAATTGTTTGTATTCGAACAGGAGTCATATATTGAAACATTAAGAGGCTCATTCATATTGAACAATTATAGATGTACACATATAAGTTTCTCAATTATTTAAAGGGGCTTACATAGTACGAACGTTGATAGGGTAAGGGTTTTTTTGCCTTTTTTTGATAAATTAAATTAACCACAGTCTACAATATTTACCATAATAAATAAAGCAACAATTCGTTGTGAAACCGTAACAGCTACATCATCCGATGTGTTTAATACACTCGTCATTTGTTTATGACCAAAACTCAGTCTCTGCCATCTTATACGTTACAAACGTGTCCTGATTATTCTAAAATAAATTTGGATGAAACCTAATGGGTGTTTTTTAAGCTGCATGAGAACTATCGATATCGATAACTATGGTTTGACAGCTGATAATGTCAAACTGTGTTGACATTTCTGCTCAGTAAGGTTTGGCAAGTCATCATGAATCGTTTGACGCTAGAACTACGCTTCCAAATTGTGGCAATTTACTTTGAAAAAAATACATCTGTTCGCTAAGTTCATAGAGCACTTCGTCCATTTTACGGTTAACATAATCTGCCTAATGAGCAAGCAATTCGTGCAGTTATTGATCGTTTTTGCACTAATTTTACTTTTCTCGATTCAAAACTATCAACAAGACAAAGAAATGTGCGTACCGCAAATATTGAAGAAGACGCCGATATGTCGATTCGTCGTTTTTCTCAACTTGTTGGCCTTTGCCCTCCGACTATGTGGAAAATTTTACGTAAGGATCTTGGCTTACGTGAATATAAAATACAGTTCGTGCAAGAATTGAAGCCAAACGACCATCGTTTCTGTCGCATTTTTGCTGATTGGGCCCATTTGAAACTGGTCGAAGACGAGCATTTTTATCAAAGGATTGTGTTTAGTGATGAAGCTCATTTCTGGTTAAATGGCTACGTTAATAAGCAACATTGCCGTATTTGGAGCGAAGACAATCCTCAAGCCGTTAACGAATCACCATTACATCCATTAAAATTTACTGTTTGGTGCGGTTTACACGCTGGTGGCATCATCGGTCCTGATTTCTTTCGAAATGAGGAAGGAGCTGCCGTTACTTTGAATGGCGAGCGTTATCGAGCCATGCTGACTGAATTTTTGTTTCCAAAAATTAATCAGTTAAACATCGATGACATTTGGTTCCCCAACAAAACGGCGCAACTTGCCATACAGCGCGCTTAACAATCGATTTATTGCAAAATCAATTTGGTGACAATTTTATTTCCAGTTTACTGCCCCCCTCATTCGTGCGATTTAACGCTTCTGGATTTTACTTTTTATGGGGCTATGTTAAGTCATTGGTTTATGCCGACAAACCAGCAACTCTTGAAGCATTGGAAGCCAATATTCAAGCCACCATTGACGCCATACGGCCAGATTTAATAAAAAAAGTAGTCAAAAATTGGACCGATCGATGGACCATGTAACTCGTAACCACGGCGGACATATACCGGAAATCATATTTAAAAAATAAATGCCATGAAATTATCCACCAGATTATAATAGAAAAAATTTCATTCCAACAATATTTCTGTCTTGTATTATCATTTTAAGTTCTCAAGTTCTTAAAAAAAAACACACCGATATAAGCTAGAACCAGAAATTTCAGAAGTGCATTTTAAATCTGTATTTCTCTCGTAGTTTTCTACATAATTTTTCCTTCGACTTCAATAATCTTAGACCAGTAATGCTGATGTTCCATTATACCAATTTCTTAATAATGTTTCAAAGCTTTCTAGAGATGTGTTCAGGAATAAGTGGAAATCACTTGGTATTAGATCTCGTAAGGCTAAATGAGCAGGCATAATCTGAAATTCCAATCGATTCAATTTTTCGCAAAGAACTTTATCGATGTGAGAAAGCCTCGTTGTCGTAATGAATGAAAACTTTTCTATTGGCCATAGCAAATGGTTTTTCAAAAAATTGCTTTCTTCGTTTTGTCTAGTATACCGGTATATTAATAGTTTCTCCCTTTCCAAGATAATCTATAAAAAATCTTTAGTATTACCTTACCTGCTTAGGAAGATAGCCGAATATGTATACAAGCTTTAAATTAACTTCTAATATACACCCCATTCAGTACTATTATCATTACAATGTTGACTTATTGATTGAATTCTTCCGTTAGTATTTTAAGAAATACGGTTTCTGTACTCGCTGTAAACAATTTCTACTGCATCCAATGTAATAAATTCGACGTAAAGACTTTATTTTCACAAGTAATTTTACAACGAACAAGACAAAGGCCATATATTCCCCTGGAGATACATATTTCAATGCGGTACAAATGATTTCGCCGATTTTAGTGTCGATCGTTAAAAGCAATGCGGAAGTGTAACTCCAATATACCTTTTGTCTTTTTACACGCGATCCTCGAGGTATGCACGCAGAGAGAAAAAGCAAACTTAAGTTTTATATTGACAAGGTGTGGGATGAAAAAGCTTCCGATGTAATGAGTTTTTTTTTAATTTCTTTAAGTCTCCCATTAATTTTTGGAAGACATTTTTGCCTGGGAACTTTAAAAATTTGTAAAGTCGTTACTTTCTGTGTTAATTTAATCAATTAGATTTTGTGTTTCTGTCACACGAATTTAGCCGTTTATATTTCGGGAATAGCAAACAAACAACATTTTTTTATTATCGAAAATAGTTTAATTGCTTTTGAAAATATTCTCCTTGAAAATCAATGCACTTTTGCATTCGTTTAAACCAATCCAACCAGCATTGCTGCTACTGTGAATGCGGTATCTCCAAAATATGAGTTTTGAATGCCTCAACTGCCTCTTCCGGCGTAGTAAACCGTTGACCACGAAGCTTATTTTCACGTATGGGAACAAAAAGAAATCACAGGGTGCTAGACCAACGCTGTACGGCGGATGGTTCATCAATTCAATGTTTTGCGAGGTCAAATATTCAATTGTTTGAACCGACATGTGTGAGCTCGCATTGTTATGTTGGAGAATGATCTGTCGTTTTCGGTTTGTTTTCCTTATTTCTTCATAAACTTTTCGCAAACAAATAGTTGCGTACCATTCGGAATTGATCATTCTACAACTCTCTAAAGGTGCGTGACCGGCTTTTCCGACAAAACAACCGACCATTTGTTTTAATATGCTTCGAGCGCCAACAACTTTTGTTGTTTTTGGCTAATCTTGGAATACCCACGCAGTCGACTGCTGTTTACTATCGGGCTCATACGTGTAGATCCAAGCTTAATCACCTGTGACGATTTTATAAATGTTCTTTGAAGCACCGCCATTGTATTTTTGTGCATTTCTTGGCACCAATGTACGCGAGTCCTTTTTTGAGCGGTTGTCAAATTATGTGGTACCCAACGTGAACATAGCTTCTTCACGGCTAAATGTTCATGCAGGATCTTATGCACGCTGGTGTTACTAATACCTAGAGATGCCTCGATCTCACGGTATGTCACATGACGATCTTGCATTATCAATTCAGACACTGCATTAATGTTTTCCAACATAACAACATTTGTGGGACGACCTTCACGAAATTCATCGTCCAAAGACGCCGTCCAAGCTTGAATGCACTATGTCAATGTAGTTTTCGCTTGTGCTTCATCACCATATAAAGAATTCAGCTCGTCGATGCATTTTTGTTGAGGTAATCCACGCCGAAAGTTATGAAAAATAATTGCATGAAAATGTTCGCGAGTTAATTCCATTTTTTCGCTGACATAAAATTTTCTAGTTACTGTCAACAATAGAAATAGTGACTGGATAATAAAACTGTCAAGGTAAATATATTGTCAAAAATGACAAACTTCACTATGCAATCATCGGGAGGCATCACTAGCAGTGTTGCCAGTTCCCGAAATATAAATGGCTACCCTCATATAATTCTACCTGTAGAACTCTATTCGAGGTACATATGCATGGATTTAAACTCATTTAGAAACTTAGGCATCCCGTGTTTGCGAACAATTTCAACAGGTCTGCATATTTTTAATATCTTCAGTACTCTATGCACTATATCTAAAGCGCGCTTTACCGATAACTTTGGCTATTTAGCTTAAAGGTTTTATTCTTTGTGTGGTTTCATTTTTAACTTACGGATATCACAAGGCATGTGTTTACTTTTATTTTATTATAAATTACACTGTAAGTTAGTTATTGAATTTTCAACGTTTTGACAAGTCCATCATTGTATAAGAACACAAAAATTCAACAGGGAAAAATCCTGTAATATGAGAAACTTAATTAACACAAAAACATAACGAAGGCAGATAATCTCTTTCAATCTTATCCTTAATGACACAACGGAGTTTCTTACACTACTGAGGAATTCGTCAAAATGTCGATAATTTAAATAAAATAGAGGAATAATTCTCGCATTCCCTTACGGATCGTAGTCTAAGACACGAGTGTCACGACTCTCGAAAACATGTGCAGCCTACGAAAACAAAGAGAGGATCGAAAACGACAACTAAAAATATGACGTTTTACCTGCGCAAATACGATATTTAAATAACTTGCAACGTGAAAAATTACAAATAAAATATAACAGAAACCTGTCATAGAGATTGACCACGAAGTCTTGAGTTATCAAATGAACTTTAAATTACTAAAGATCACAACGTAACAGTAACACATACATACTTGATTAAAGGAAAATACCGTGAAAAGCAAATGTGCTCTCACCTTGTAAAAATCACATCTTTTGAACTAATCATTTTTCCTCGACTAGGAAGCGCCTACACTACCGCTCATGGAAGTATGGACAACAACTAAAGGGTTTTCCAATAGGGACTTGACAACTTTTAATTCAATTTGTGAACGCACCCTTTCACTAATCATCGAACTGTCACTGTCAATTTATTCAGTAAACATTTTCATCATGGTAAAGTACACGAACAAACAACGTCTGCAAATTATAAAAATTTACTACAGAAATTCGGAGCCGGTGACCGCTACTTTAAGAGCGTTAACTCCGATTTTCGGTCGTAATTCTCGCCCTAGTAGACAAGCAGTAACAAGTTTAGTGCAAAAATTTGAATCTACATATTCGTTGTGTAATGTTGCCGTGCCAGTGAGACAACGGGTTGGTCGAAGTGTCGAAAATATCGCTGCCGTTGAAACGTCCGTAGCAAATGATCCAAATCAGTCAATTCCACGGCGTTCTCAAGAGTTGGGCATCGCCCAGACCACTTTATGGCGAATTTTGCGTACGGATCTTGGTTTACACCCATATAAGATCAAGCTGACTCAAGAATTGAAGCCGATGGACCATTTGAAGCGACGTACGTTCTCCGATTGGGCTCTGGAAAAGTGGGCCAAGATGATCAATTTCATCGCAAAATCATTTTCAGTGACTAAGCTCATTTTTGGCTCAATGGGTTCGTCAATAAGCAAAATATGCGTTATTGGCCGGGTGAAAATCCACATGTGCTTCATGAAACACCACTTCATTCGCAAAAAAAAACTGTTTGGTGCGGTTTGCATGCCGGCGGCGTCATAGAGCCATATTTTTTCGTCGACGATAATCATCGTCACGTTACTGTGAATAGTAATCGTTATCGCGCCATGATTACCGATTATTTTTGGCCCGAATTGGAAGATATGGACTTGGACAGCATGTGGTTTCAGCAGGACGGTGCCACAAGCCACACAGCACACGTTACAATCGATTTATTGAAGAGTAAGTTTGATGAGCGTGTTATCTCAAGAAATGGACCAGTCGATTGGCCGCCTCGTTCGTGCGATTTAACGCCTCTAGACTTTTTTCTTTGGGGTTACGTCAAGTCATTGGTCTATGCCAACAAGCCGACAACGTTGGAAGAGCTCAGAGCCAACATTGAACGCGAAATAGCAGCCGTTTCGGCCGAATTGCGTGGCCGAGTCATCGAAAATTGGGTCCAACAAATCGACCGCTGCAAACGTGCCCGCGGTGGCCATATGAACGAAGTCGAGTTTCATTCATAAATGTTTTGATTGTACTTCAACCCGATAATAAAGTTTTTGAAATATCTCAAATAGTCTGCATTTTATTTTGAAAAAAAGTTGTCAAGTCCTTATCGGAAAACCCTTTATATCAAGCAACAAGAAGAAGAAAAAATAAAAAATATCAACGAAATTGAACAAAAATTAAAATTACAATTCGTTAAACTTATTCCTATTATATTATATTAATTATACTTTCTTTTCATCGATGAAACCACCGTCGCGGCCTTTCTGTGTATTCTTTGCATTAATTTTTAATTACATCTGGTATAATGTTATTCCACTCTTTTTGTAAAATATTCCAGTTTTTCCTTCGATATTGGGCATTTCTTTCTAACTCTTCTATCGAGTTCAACCCATAATAATTCAGTGAAGTTAATGTCCGGATTCTTAGACGGCCATGTTATTACTTTCAAAATATTTTCATTTTTATCCGCCTCAAGGTAAATTTTACACAACAACGACGTGTATTTGGGGTCATTATCATGCATAAATTCAAAATTATTACCGATTAATCGCAAGCCTGACGGTCAAACATGATTTTCCAAAATTTAAATTTGCTTCCACTAATCGTCGTTTCACTGTACTCACAGAAATTTTTTTAGAATGGCCCTAATTAAATACGGCTGTTATTTTAGATGCCGTTAATTTTCTATTTCTTTTGCTAATTAATTTAATTCTTTCGTCGTCAGCCTTGCAAATACCTCCCGATAGTCCCGGCCAATTACGGTCTTCCAGACTGCCAGTTTCTTGAACCCGACGAATTGTGAGCTTCACAGCCGATTTTTTCACTTTTAATTTTTCGCCATTATCGCAAACTGAATACCCTTCACGATGCATAGTAAGTATCGCTGATCGTGTTCCACTATCAAGCGGCTTTCCTCGTGGCATTTTGTAAACAGAAATTACACTGTTCGCTTACAAAATAGACAACTTCACACAAGCACGTTCAGTGATCTACTGATGGACACAAGGAGGTAGTAATAGGGTAACCGACTCATTTCAGGTAAATTTCTAGACTTTAGTCCCTTCTTAATGACCGTACCACTAATCCTGATTATATATATTTGGAATTATCTCACAATGCTATTGAGGCGCAATATCAGGTAATTATAGTTATTGTTAGATAAAATTGTTTCTATCATATTATTTGGAGAATTTATACAAATACAATACCTACTTGAATTATAAACCTTCTTAAGAATAATGTATAATAATACTATCGCTATTTATTGGCATTAATACACTTTTTATGACTTTTATATAAAATTTAATCAAATGTCCATACTTTCATGAGCGGGACTGTATGTTGTAAATGAAAATTCGAAATGAACTAAAGGAATAGTCCTTACAATATCCCCTTACGGGGGGTGGTATTCTAAGACGTGGGTGTCAAAACTA
Source organism: Dermolepida albohirtum (assembly GCA_031893035.1). NCBI lineage: Eukaryota > Metazoa > Arthropoda > Insecta > Coleoptera > Scarabaeidae > Dermolepida > Dermolepida albohirtum. The sequence goes on from JAVIWB010002622.1 coordinate 149,680, forward strand.
TCTGGGAAACATGTGCAGTCTACGAAAGCAAAAAGGACTTGAAAAAGACAACAAAATATATGAACTTTTACACTCACAAACACGATATTTAAATAATTTGCAACGTGAAGAATTTTTTAAATGAATTAAAAATAAAATAAGACTGAAACCTGTCATATAAATTGACCACGAAGTCTTGACTTTTAATTACTAAGGATAACAACGTAACAGTAAAACATACTTGATTAAAAGAAAAATATCGTGAAAATCAAATGTGCTCTTATTGAGTCACCTCTTAAAAATCGCAGCTTTTCAATTAAACATTTTCCCTCCACTAGAAAGCTCTTATGATGTAAATCAAAATTAAAAATGAATTAAAGCAATAATTCTCACAATATTCCCTTATGGGGTAGTATACGTAGACGCGAGTGTCACGACTCTCTTGTAAACATGTGCAGTCTACGAAAACAAAAAAAGACATGAAAACAAGGATTAAACATATGAACTTTTACACACACAAAGATGATATTTAAATAATTTGCAACGTGAAGAATTTTTTAAATAAATTAAAAATAAAATAAAAGTGAAACCTGTCATATAAATTGACCACGAAACCTTGAGTTATCAAATAAATTTTAAATTACTAAGGATAACAACGTAACAGTAAAACATACTTGATTAAAAGAAAATGCCGTGAAAATCAAATGTGCTCTTATTGGGTCACTTGTAGAAATCGCAGCTTTTGAATTAAACATTTTCCCTCCACTAGAAAGCTCTTATGATGTAAATCAAAATTCAAAATGAATTAAATCAATAATTCTCACAATATCCCCTTACGGGGTGGTATACTAAGACACTAGTGTCACAACTCTCTGGTAAACATGTGCAGTCTACGAAAACAACAAAGACTTGAAAACAAGGACTAAACATATGAACTTTTACACACAAAGATGATGTTTAAATAATTTATAACGTGGAGAATTTTTTAAGTTAATTAAAAATAAAATGTAACTGAAACATATCATAGAGATTGACCACGAAGTCTTGAATTAACAAATGAATTTTAAATTAGTAAGGATAATGTAACAATAACACATACTTGATTAAAAGAAAATACCGTGTAAATCAAATATGCTCTTATGGGTCACCTTGTAAAAATCGCAGCTTTCCAATTTTCACATTTTCCCTCCACTGAAATGCTCTTGTAATGTAAATGAAAATTTATGATTCTTTTAATTAGTAACATTCCAGTTTGAACAAAAAAAAAGTAAATTAAGAATCTACTTTATTTAATTGCCCAACAAAAAATGATCCCAAGCCACTTAATAAAAAGATTCTCTTGAGTTTCATCAACCTATCATTACGAACTCCTTCCGTCTATTTCTAACAAATGAGGCTGTGTCCACTATGCACGATCCGCGTTCGTTTACATATATGCATACTACCGTCTATAATTACCCCGTTAGAATGTACGTTAGTACGATTCTGGCAATACAGTTTAATCTCCGAATATTCTGTCGTGAGAAACTACCGATGTTGCATAATGGAATAGCGGGAATACAAAGCGGATTTGTATGTTATAGTTTTGAGCGAAATGAATGGATGAAATGTCCTAGGATGGATATTTATGTGCATGTACCGTACAGCGGAAAATATACACTCACGCCTGACTTTTATGCAGTCCGAATTGCACATTGGTATAGTCGTAGTCGTTCGTCATTAAATTGGAGCTACAAGGAAAATTATTAGGTTTGATATATAACTGCAATGAAAAAGATAGATATTGCTATGACTGAGTTGATAAAAAAAACGTTATGTGTGGTAGATAGCACCACATTGGTTTCCGACAAAAATTGTTATGAGTAAAATAAAAAAAACTTACTTTAATTCAAATAGATATACGAGGTGTAGCAATTAAATAACGAGACTGGTGTGAGAAATGTTAAATAGGTACTATTAAATGCATACGCAATTACATGTAAATACACAATTCACATGCATTTCACGGTGTAAATTAATTGAAATTCGTAATTTTTGTTTATTACATCGTTATAAAGGGTGTAGCGCCATCCTATTGAAACCACATATCCTCTAGATCAATATTCATTAATTCAGGCCACAAAGATTCGGTTATCATCCGAGGATATCGATCACCATTGACAGTTACAGCTCCACCAGCAGCATTTTCAAAGAAGTAAAGTCTAATTACACCACCTGATCACAATGCACACCAAACGGTAACTCGTTTAGGATGCATAGGTTTCTCATGAATAATTCGTGGATTTTCCTCACCCCAGATACGGCAATTTTGTTTATTAACATAGACACCAAGTTCAAAATGTGCCTCATCGGAAAACATTATTTTTTGAGAAAAATGAGCTGGTTCTTCATTGAAGAAATTGGCAAATGAACGACGTTTTAAATGATCTAATAGCTTCAGTTCCTGTGTTATTTGAACCTTATATGCCTTCAGAGCTAAATCCTTATGTAAAATACGCCATGTTGTTGATCCACTAAGTCCAAGTTGTTGTGAACGTCGTATAATGGACATTTCAGGATCTTCAGTAACACTTTCACGAACCAAACCAATATTTTCTTGTGAACGACCACCACGACTGTATTTTTCAGTTTTTTGATCTTCCACAGAACCGGTCTCTTGAAATTCTTTAATAATTCGACCAATAGTGCTTTCAGATGGACGATTATGTAAACCATAAAATGCACGTAATTTTCTAAAAACTCTTCACAGAACGCTGATTTCATAAAATAATTCAACAATTTGAACGCGTTGTTGTACCGTGTACGAAACCATTTTTATAAATGTCATACGTCACACTTTTTAAATGCTTACATACCCAGATAAATTCAGTGCGCCATCTGTATTTTATTTATTCTAAAAAAAACCGCGCAATTTGAAACAGCCTTTATATAACGTCACGGAACTGCACCAGAGAGCAACATTTGATGAAGCACCTTGAAGACGTTTGAGAAACAGTAATCAAATTAAAACCAGTATCATTGTGATAATTGAAGGCAAGTCAAAAAGAATTGCGCTTCTCATTAAAGCAAAAGGGAGACATACGAAATATTAAATAGCAATAAAGATGCATCATATATATATATATATATACATATATGTGTATATATATATATATATACATATATGTGTATATATATATATATATACAATCTGCCGCAGAGAAAACCGAACTTTTTTAAAATAGTAATTCTTAGTGGCGCCATCTACTAAAAAAATATGCGTCGGTAAAGTAGACCCTTCACAAATGTTATGTCAAAATTATCATGACATTTGCAAATAAATTGCGCATAAAGTAACAGTGTGTCACATACACACTGTTACATTTGCATCATTTGAATCATTTGAAGCAGACAAATTACGCATAAAGTAACAATGTGTATTTGGCATTGGTCGAAAAATGAATTTTGAACAAAGAACAAATATCTTCTGTTTCAAACTCGGTAAACAAGTGTATGGTGATGCGTGTTTATCACGCACGAATATGTATGTATGAGTGGTATAAACGATTTAAAGACGATCTTAGTGACATAAATGATGATGAACATCCTCATGCAAAAAAATCTGTGGTTACGGAAAGCAACATCCAACTTGTGCATGAATTTATCAGAAATGGGCCGAAATCCTTATTGCGATACGTTGGAATGGAAATAAATACTTGCAAAAATTCAATTCATCGCATTTTGACGCAGCATTTGGGGCTGAGAAAGATTTGTGCAAGGTTTGTACCACACAAGCTAAGTGAATTCAATATTGTACAGACTTGATTGAAGACTCAAAAAAGGACAAAAACTTTAGGTATTCTATTATAACTGGCGATGAGACCTGGTGTTTTCAATAATATCCAGAGACCAAGGGTTAAAGCTCTGAATGGAAGCATCCAAGCTAAGAAAGACCGAAAAAAAGCCGTTTGGAGAAGTCAAGAGTGAAGACAATGTTGATTTGTTTTTATGATTCGAAAGGCATGGTGCACAAAGAGTTTGTACCAACTAATCAAATATTCAATGCCCTATATTATCTTGGTTTTATGAAGCGTCTTTTGGCGCGCATTCGTCGTGTGCGCCCTCAATATGGTGAAAATGGTTGCTGGCATTTGTTATATAATGCACCATCTCATCGCTCGACGCTTATCACTGATTTTCTAACTACAAATGGCATTTTAACCATCAATCATTCACCGTATTTGGCCCCTATCTATTCTCCAAACTACATTTGCCGATTAAAGGACAGCGTTATAGTGAAATTGAAGCCATTAAAAAGTCGTCGACAACGATCTTGAAGGATATCAATAAAGGTGAACTTAAAAATTGATTCGAAATGTTAATTGACCGTGCAAAACGTTGTATTGATGCCGAAGGCGACTACTTGTAAATTAATGAATTTTACCAAAATAGCAAGCTTTTATTTTCATTATTTATTTTCATGTTACTTCTGCGACAGACTGTGGTATATCATTTCCCTAATTATACGTTTACTGTAATTGCTTTCAATTGCGAAGGTTTCAGTGTTGTTAAAGTCGCATTTATGTTTTTTCCCCAAAACATGTTTAGATAAGGCTGTTGCATTTATTTTGTTATTGAATAGACTGTATTTTTATAGATAGAATTTGTTAGAAATTTTGCGAGTTCGTATGCAGGACCTTGTATTGGTAATTCTATGAACTTGCAAAAATTTCTTTTAAAAAGTTCGGTTTTCTCTGGGACAGACTGTGATTATTATATTAGATATACGAGTACGTTTATTTGACAATAATTAGGAATAAAAACTTTATACGTGAATACTTCAACAATATTAAATCACAATTCGCCATCAAACATTCCCAAATGATATTGCAACAATGGTGGACGTTTTGTTGACAATCAAAATGCGTCTTGTTTAATTGAAATGGTGGGATTAGATAATTCGCTCATCAAATAATATTCTCTCGCTCTACCGTGAACACTATTTACGCCACTAATCAATACTGTCGAAACTAACGGCCCGTAAAGTTGTGGAATTGTTTTACATTTCTTCATTAAAGGTACCTAGGTGCATATATTTGGAACTTAGTAGTTGTTATTTATAATATTTTCATATAATTGTTAAGTTTAGTTCGTCTGGAATTACATAAATTAGTTTTCGTTACCAACTTATGTATATATAATGGGTGTCCCAAAATTAACGCAAGATTTGAATTTGTCGCCATTTATGCAGTAAAGTGTTGGCAATCCTAAAAAAAAACGATTCGACAGCTGATAGTTTAGGGTTAGTAAAAATGGAGCGTTACACGATAGAACAACGTGCGTCATTATTGAACAATGTTTCAAAAATAATGAATCCTTGGCGATCGGTATTCGAAAATTTCATACAAAATATGGCCGGAATAGTGTTTTAACTTCGTCAATTGTAAAGAATTAATTAAAAAATTCAGGGAGACTGGATCCGTTGGAGACGCCACACACTGGTCGTCCAAAAACAAGCCGTTCAAATGTCAATATCGAAGCAGTGCGTGAGAGTGTCGCTCACAATCGAAAAACCTCAATTCGGCGTCGTGAACAAGAATTGCAAATTTCAAGAAGCTCTCTGCAGCGTATACTCACTGAAGATCTGTGTCTCCATGCTTACAAATTCAATTAACACAACAACTGAAGCCTAATGACCATGTATAGCGAAGAGAGTTCGTTGAATGGATTATTGAACATCAACAAATGGATGCTGATTTTTCGTGCAAAATCATCCTAAGCGATGAAGCACATTTTCACCTTGATGGCTTTATTAATCACCAAAATTGCCGCTTTTGGGGTTCTGAGAGCCCAGATGTGCTAGTCGAAAAATAAATGCATCCACAACGTGTCACTGTTTGGTGTGGATTTTGGGCTGGAGGCATAATTGGACCATACTTTTTTGAAAATGAGGCTGGTCATGCAGTGACTGTTACTGGTGCTCGATATCGCGACATGATAACCCAGTTCTTTCTGCCGAAATTGGATGATATTGATGTGACCAATATGTGGTTTCAACAAGACGGTGCCCTAGATCGTGACCTAACACCATTAGATTACTTTTTATGGGGTTATTTGAAATCATAAGTCTATGTCAACAAACCCACAACCCCCTGTGCACTAAAGGAGGACATTCAATGGTGCATTAACGAAATTCAGCCACATTTATGCAAAATGGTCACGAAAAATTTCGACAAACGAGTGCGTATGTGCATGCAAAGCCGTGGAGGCAATTTACTCGATGTGTTGTTCCATAAATAACCATATGCTATGTACTTTATGATTCAATAAAAAAAATAACCATCAAAAGACTAAAAACTGTGTTTTATATTTAATTCAAATCTTGCGTTAATTTTGGGACACCTTTATATATTGGGTCTGGGAAAAAGTTCGTGGCGTTTTTTCAGTAAAATTCAACTGGTCCCCGCATGGCGCGTGGACGAATTCATTTAAACCGAATATGCTCCATTATTATCGACAATGTTTCGCCATTTTTTTGGTAGATCCATGATCCCATCGGTGAAAAACTTCTGTGGTTTCTGGTCGAAAAACTGAATCAAGTAGTTTTCACAGGCTTCTTTTGAAACCAACTTAATTCCATTGAGAGAGTTCTGCAGAGATCGAAACAGATGATAGTCAGAGGGTGCTATATCCGGACTGTAAGGTGAGTGCATCAAAACTTCCCAACCAAACTCTCTCAATTTTTGACGGGTCATCAAAGAAGTGTGTGGTCGGGCGTTGTCATGATGGAAGACAACACCTTTCCTATTAATCAATTCGGCCGTTTTCTTTCAATCGCCTGGCGTAATCTCTCTAGTTGTGCACAGTAGAGTTGAGAATCAATCGTCTGACCAGTTGGAAGTAGCTCGTAGTGGACGATTCCCCTCCAGTCCCACCATACACACAGCATCACTTTTTTTGGCGTCAATGTTGGCTTAGCGAACGCTTGTGACGGCTCACCATCCTTTATCCACGATCTTTTACGCTTCCGATTATCGTACGTAATCCATTTTTCATCTCCGGTTATTAAACGTTTCAGAAACGGCTTGATTTCATTCCGTTTCAGCAGCGCATCGCAGATGTTAATTCGGTCAATCATGTTTTTCACGCTCAACTCATGAGGAACCCATACGTCAAGCTTTTTTTTGTAACCAGCTTTGTGTAAATGGTTCAAAACAGTTTTGTGGTCAATGCCTAGCTCCATGCCAATATCGACACTGCTGATATGCTTATCTTGTTGGACTTTTTCAAGAATTTCATCAGATTTTTCAGTGATTGGATGACCCGAGCGTGACTCATCTTTCACATTGAAATTTCCAGAACGAAAGCGAGCGAACCATTTCCGCGCAACAGATTTCGATAAAGTACCTTCACCGTACACAGCACAAATTTTATCACAAGCCTGCGCAGCGTTCTTCCCCTTATCATAATAATATTGCAGAATATAGCGAAATTTCTCATTATTCTTCTCCATTTTCAAGTGCGAATAACTTTCCAACCACTGCACCGATTACAATGTTTCTACGCTCAAACTAACGTTCGGAAGGTCATCTAAAAAACGAGCCCTCGGTGGTGTCGCTGTGACTTGTTGTTCTTTAGTTATCGGCAACCAATGCCATCTATCGGGAAAAACGCCACGAACTTTTTCCCAGACCCAATATTATACCATATATATATGGTATAGTAGACTATTTTTAATGAGGTCTGTTTTTTAATTAAAAAAAATACTGTGAGTATCTTTAAAATATATTTATTTCCATATTCTGCATACTATCACATCTACTTTTCTACATAATTTCCTTTTTTGTTCAAATATTTGACATACTATTCAACAAGTTTTTGAATTCCGACGTCGAAGAAATCTATCTTTCGTGAAGAAGTTTTCACTTCTTCGTCGTCGTTGAACCGTCACCTATTAACAAACTCTTTTAAGTACCGAAACAAGTGAAAATCACTGGATACAAAGTCTGGACTGTAAGGTTGATGATCCAGTTGTTCCCATCCAAAAGACTTAGATTTGTTTTTATGCAGAAACATGTGGTCTTGCACTGTCATAGAGCAACGTCACATCGGAAGACAGTAGGCCACGCCACACAATAGATTGTTGTGCCTCTCGCTATAAATCCACTAACAAATTCCGTTTCGTATCTCAAAAGAAAGTTATCATCTTTCGTGCTGAAATCGTTTGTTTAGCGAGGTTGTAAGTCACCATTCCATTGACTGTTGATTGGATTCAGGAGTTATGTGAGACGACTAAGTCTTATCTCTTGTAACGATGTAGTCCAAAAATGCATAACTTCACCGATCTTATCGTAAAGCGCAGCCCAATCTTTTTGTTTTGTAATCGACAGAAACCATTCTTGAAATCCACCAGCAACACAAGTTTCAATGATTCAGTTTCTGCGAAACAGTAGTGTACAAAACTGACTTTGCAAGTTGTGGAAAATCAATTGATAATTTTTTAAAATCGTGAATTGTCGGTCATCTCGAATTTTATTGTCCACATCACGAACCAAATTCAGAGAAGATCGATCTGGACGTTACCCATCATGCACATTAACCCACACGCACATTAACTTGACCATTCTCACCCACTTTCGAACTTTACTATCACTCATATACTATCACTCATAGCATTAGCATCGTGCACTTCACAAATCTGACGGCGAATTTCCGTTGCTGACAAGTTTCTTGCACTCAAGAATCGAACTACAGAACGTATCTCAGTCGGCGGACAAATTAATTTTCTTCAATATTATATACTTCTAGACCACAACACAGAGACAGACGATATGGCTGCAAATGGCTTCTAAATGTGCGCAAAGTATGCTTGGAGCTACAGCGATAGCGCGTCATTCTCACTCCCATTAGAATGTTCTCTTAAGGGAACAATTATTTACTTTAACGCAGAAATATGGGTTACAAATTAAACTTAAAAAGATTGTGTAAAAATGATCTAAAATAAGAAAATATAATGACACATTACAGAATAAGGTGAATTCAATAAACTTTTTTTATAAATCAAGCAATAAAAGTGAAAGCTATTAAGAATAAGAAAACTAAATGATTTTAATATTCACTAAAAAAAAAGTTGACAGGAATATATTAGACTTACCGGAAAGTTCTGTCCGTTCCAGTTACAACAAGTTTCAGCAAGTATGCGTATATTAATTTGACGCTTACTTGGCTCTCATCTTATCACTGAATGTGTACATACTGACCTAGCAAATAAACTAAAACAAAGATGATTCATGTCAGTATTAAGTAAGACGCGATCTTGTACCCATGTCAACTGATAAAGTTCATCATTTACGCCACTGTATTTTGTACTAATTCCAACAAGGAAGAAATGCTGCAGAAGCGTGTAGAAATTTACTGAAAGTGTCTGGTGAAAGTACTGTTTCTGATAGAACATGCAGAAGATGGTTCGAAAAATTTCAAATAGGTGATTTCGACCTTTCTGATAAGCCACGAACTGGGCGATCATCTTTGATCGACGACGATAATATCATGTTAGAGCAAAACCCTTTTTGGACAACATCGGAGATTGCGGAAAGGTTTGATTCAGTTCAACAAACCATTTCGGACCGTATTCAGAAACTAGGATTGGTGTGGAAATATTCGAGATGGGTGGTATAAGAGTTAAGTGAGAAGAATTTGAATGATCAAGTCATCGTATGTATATCTCTGTTTGCACGGAACAAAAATTTAACATTTCTTGAATCCGATGACTACTAGGAATGAAAAGTGGATTACCTATGAAAACATCGTAAGGAATAGTGTATGTTGTGAATCCGAAAAACCTGCCTCCTTCACCAATACATATTGAGCTGTTGAAACCGAACGAAAAGCTATATTCAGAGAGCTACTATCAGCAATTGGATAATTTAAAAACAGCAGTAGAAGTAAAGAGGCTGGCGATGTTCAATAGGAAGGACAGCATACTGCTTCATGATATTGCCAGGCCACATACTGCTTTGGGGACTCGTCATAAACTCGCAGAGCTAGGCTAGGAAATTCTGTCGCATTAAGCATACTCCCCGGATCTAGCACCCACCGAGTATCACTTGTTTCTGTCCTTACAAAATTTTCTGCAGTACAAGAAATTCTAGCACGAGGAAGATGTCAGACTGGTTCAATTTTTCGCTTTTAGAGATAAGACACTTTTAAAAAATTGGATATTCAAATTGCCATCACGCTGGCAAGAAGTCATAAATAATGATGGATATTATATTATTCAACAAAGTTTATTCAAGGTATGAAAAATTTATTATTTTGTTTTATTCTAAAAACGAACAGAACTTTCCGGCAGACCAGATATAATGAAGTACACAAAATGTGGACAATATAATAATTTTACAGAATATCAGAGCATTAAAAGAGTCAAAATGTACCTAAAAGTAAAACGAACCCGTAACAAAAGGATAATCTATTATGCAAAATTTTTCTCGAAATTTTTCCCACCATTTAAATTTGAAGAAAATGATGGCAAAAATGAAATAGTGCTATAATTCCTAATACCTTTAGCAATTCTCTTCTTTAATACAGGAATTAGTATTGTGTCCTTAAGGGCTTGAGTAAATACTCCAAAAGCAGGCATCGTCTCCTGTGTGTACTATGTTCACAAGAGGATGGCTAATATAGTGTAATATTTTTGTTATAAAAACTACTTATTTTATGAAGACTTTCCGGATAATTTTATTCTACATTTCATTAAAACTTTCGTATTCTCAATTAAAAGTTAAAAATATTTTAAACAAAATATTCATCATTCACAAACTGTACGTATATACTGAATGTTAGTTACACTTTTCCAGCTCGTATTAATAGCATTAGGCTCTTTTATTAATACTGCTAACTAAATTTCCCCATTACCATACTAATTACAAAAAGCAATGTAAATCTGATTAACGTGTTAGATTTAAAGTACGTGGAAACGATAAGTGTAATGTTGCGTGATTAGGGATAATAAGGGTCTTTTTTTGTAGAAAATTGCTATTAAGTCAAAAGTAATATCGATAGTTCATATTCAATAACCAAACCAGTTTAACCTAGAAAGGAATATACATTTTTATCATAAAAGTTACGTCAGCCTTTAATAAAAAAAGAGAAAGGTTTATTCCCGTTTATTACTGAATCTTATGTCGTAGAAATATTTCGATTTTGAACGTTTGTGGACAAAAAGGTGTTTCAAACTTCGCCGTTTTTTTAAAGAATAAATAAAACACATAATTTGCATTCACTTTCAAAAACTTTTTATTGGTAATTGAAGTATCAGTTATGACATTTATATGAGAAAAATAATATCTACCAAATGGCCTCCTCTTGCAGCTCCACAGACGTCCACTCTTTTGTTAAAATTTTCAATGACATTAAAACATAATTGAGACTCTATCTCACCAATGACACGAATAATTTCATCTTTCAAAGCAGGAAGTGGTTGTGGATTGTTTTTATAAACCTGACTTTTCACATAACCTCAAAGAAAATAGTCTAACGGTGTCAAATCACATGATTGGTGGCTAATTAACATCATCGTTTCTTGAGACGTGTCCAGCAAATTTTTCTCTCAATAAATCAATTGATTCGTGTGCAAAGTGAGGTGTAGCGCCATCCTGTTAAAACCACATATCCTCTAGATCAATATTCATTAATTCAGGCCACAAAACTTCGGTTATCATCCGACGATATCGATCACCATTGACAGTTACAGCTTCACCAGCAGCATTTTCAAAGAAGTAAGGTCCAATTACACCTCCTGACCATAATGCACACCAAAGAGTAACTCGTTTAGGATGCATAGATTTCACATGTTGTTTGAATTTTCCTCACCTCAGATACGGCAATTTTGTTTATTAATATAGCCACCAAGTTCAAAATGTGCCTCATCGGAAAACATTATTTTTTGAGAAAAATCAGCTGGTTGTTCATTGACGAAATCGACAAATGGACAAAGTTTTGATCTAATGGCTTCAGTTCCTATGTTACTAGAACCTTATATGCCTTCAAAGCTAAATCCTTGTGTAAAATACGCCATGTTGTTGATCCACTAAGTCCAAGTTGTTGTGAACGTCGTCTAATGGACATTTCAGGATCTTCAGCAACACTTTGACGAACCAAACTAATATTTTCTTGTGAACGACCACTACGACAGTATTTTTCACTTTTTTGATCTTCCACAAAACAAGTCTCTAGTAATTTTTTAAAAATTCGACGAATAGTGCTTTCGAATGGACGATTATGTAAACCAGAAAATTCACGTAATTTCCTAAAAACTCTTTTCACAGAACGCTGATTTTCATAAAATAATTCAACAATTTGAACGCGTTGTTGTACTGTGTAGGAAGTCATTTTTGTAAATGTCATACATCACACTTTTTAAATGCCCACATACCCAGACAAATTCAGTGCGCCATCTATATTTTATTCTTAAAAAAAACCGCGCAATTTAAAACACTCTTTATAAAAAGTTTGTGTATACCGATTTTTGTAAACAAGCGTATGAAGTTCTTAGTTTCAATCACGAATACGAAGTATGGCAATTAAACAACGAGACTGCGTTCCTTCCATCGCGCAGCCGCATCGTACGGAGGTGTAATTGAATTGTCATTGACTTTGATAATTCCCAAGCAACATCCCATACTCATAATTAAAATAACCTTTAGAAATAGATAACGGATCTATACACGCACCATTACAAATTTGTCTTAATCTGGTAAAATCGAAATCTTTGTTTATAACACTCTAGAACTTTTTTACAACACACTTTGTCATTTGTAGCACATAGCAGTGAGTGTACGTCGTCCACAATTTACATTGACTCCACTAACAACCCAGTCTTCTGAAATTTTACTGTTACGTCAAGTAAACCTTTATAGTCGTAAAGTTGTTTTAAGTCGGTTTCAACGGAAATAGCTTCTCTGTGTTTACATAATTCTTGCAGCTTGCTTAGATTTGAATCGTGGAACCACAGATTTTATTTGTTGGAAATTCTCGCAATAATAGAAAACCGCTTTTAACCATCTTCCTTAACGTGTGAGAATTGGCTCTGGCTTATTTTGAAAATAAATTAAATAAAGTTTAAACCACGAAAGTTTGCCGGTTTATCAATAACGCTGCAAAATACCAACATATACCGGCATTTGTCTAATTCATCGGTAATTACAGGTGTTGAAGAAGGAAAGCGCGCAAACGTTTCTATAATAGCATTACGCGCTACGTCTTGTCAAGAAATCGTGAAAAAGTAGAAACAGACGTATGCAGAGCATGTGCATTATGCACACATGTGTCACGTATAATACAAACAAAATAGTGTTTTGACTTATGAAGTTTTTTCTACGATTCTGATATTATTACGAGGGAGCGTTTTTATAAATATCTACAAACAATAATGTAATACAAATTTATATATATAAATACATACTAACCATGTTGCCTGCGCGTATATATATATATATATATATATATATATATATATATACGAGGGAGCGTTTTTATATTCGCGGAATGGGGGACAAGGGGTGGAAATAAAAAAACCAAATTATTTTTCTTTTTCAATATATTCACCTGCAAGACGGATACATTTTTCACATCTTTCAATTAATTTATTTATACTCTCATAAAAAAATGATTTCTCTTTATTTGCAAAAAACACCGAAACTGCCTCCTTGACTTCATCATCGGCAGTAAATTTTTTACCCTGCAGTTCTTTTTTCATTTTCGGAAACAGGTAATAATCACTCGGGGCCAGGTCTGGACTGTAGGGTGGGTGATTCACAATTTCGAAGCCCACCTTATGCAGGGCAGCTAACGCAACGCGGCTCTTGTGGACGGGCGCGTTGTCGTGCAAAAGCAGAACACCTTTTGTCAATTTTCCCCGTCGTTTCTCTTTAATGGCTTCTTTTAGTAGCTCTAATATTGAAGCGTAATATTCTCCGGTTATAGAAACACCTTTATCTTTATAATCAATCAACAATATTCCTTCCGAGTCCCAAAATACCGTTGCCATGAGTTTCCCAGCTGATTGTGACACTTTAAATTTCTTCGGAGGTGCTGTGCCCTTTTTATGCCACTGCATGGAGTCTTGTTTGGACTCAGGTTCATAATGATGAACCCAAGTTTCGTCTCCAGTAACAATTCCACTCAATACACCATCCTTGTCTTCATTACAGAGGTCCAAAAATGCACGCGAACACTCTACGCGCTGTTGTTTTTGCGGCGGCGTGAGCATTCTCGGCACCCATCTTGCGCTGACCTTAGACATGCCGAGATGATCGCGTAGGATTTTAAAAATTATTGTATCGGGTACTCCAACCATTTCTGCGAGTTGTTTCTTCTTTAGTCGAGCATCTTCGAGTACAATTTGTTCAACTTTTTGGATAAGTGCTGGCGTGGTCACCTCAATGCTCCTGCCCGGCCTCGGGCCGTCTTCAAGGGATTCCCTTCCTTGTTTAAATAAACTATGCCACTTGTACACCATGGTTTTTCCTGGACAAGAGTCGCCGTAAACCAATGACATCTCATTCATTATGGTCGCGACTGATTTTCCTTGCCTGGTAAGGAACTTTATAACGGCACGATATTCGATTTTTTCCATATTTCACTTTTCACTCCTGATTATGTTACTTGGTTGACGATAGCTCAAAGACTAACTGTCTAATAACAATGAAACTTCGTATTCATACTAATCATGAGTCGCTGCACAGGCCACGCCCCCAATGCGCCTACTCACCCCTCTACAACCCGCTCATTCCGCGAATATAAAAACGTTCCCTCGTATATTCCTTTTAATTTCCTTTTACCGCTGTTATTTGTTATTGTTCTAACAGCTAATTGATCATATCATCTTTTTAAGTTTACACTTAGGTAATCTACGTAGGCAACTTTTACATTTGTTATTTACAGGTTAGGTATATGGCACATTATCGCAACTAGCAGCAATATAAATATAGCATTTAATTTGTGATCCTCACTTGCTGTCGATATCTTATTTCATACGACAGTGATCACGTGATCGGAAAACATTCCTGATTTAAACTTTATCAGTATTTCATAACTGTCAAAATTTTACTTCAAAAATACTTATAATTTTTTAATGTCGCCAAATGTATATTAAAACCATAGCGTAGAATAGAAATTTTTACTGAAGACACAGTATAGACAGCAAAATAGAAAAAAATATATTGCAATATCACACCAATTTTACCCATTTCTTAAGAGACAGTATTTATTTAGACAGCTTCGTGATGTATCAAGTTTAACGAAGTGATACAAGAACAATATTTCGCTCACGCCGTGGTACTTCTTTGAATTTATAACAAACATAAACCTACGGGGATATGCCCCCTATCCCGAACTCGCCAGCGGATTGACATATCGGCTCCGTAACTAAATTTACGGCTTATTTATAAGTTATTTACGGCACCACTGTAATGTCATCACTATTTATCGTCGTCTTCTGTTCTTTTTTGCAGGCTTTCACCTGTCCGCCAGTGTCGTCGGTCAGCAGAATCGGATAGGCGCCCACAACGTGGCCGTGACCTTCGACCGTCGTCGCATCTCCTCCTGCAACTGCACCTGTAACTCTTCGGCGTACTGGTGTTCTCACGTGGTAGCGGTCTGTCTTACACGTATACATTGGGTCAGTAACCTTCCCTTTTAAGGAACCCCACCATTAATAGTTTATTGTTAGTTACATTAAATGATGTATTACTATGTAAATACACGTTCATATAAAAGTACATTGTAGACATTACATCATTTATGTGCGCAGCTGTACATACACATATATGTACATATGTGCATATGTTAATTATAGCTAAAGTCTAACAGAAGATCTCGTATATTTGATGTGTACAACGACTATAACAAAAATCATTTAAAGTCGTTAACCTACATTGTTGTAAATCCATATAACTGTAAACTAATTGATGTGCGTTTGTCTTTCTTTCTTTACTGAATGAAACACAAAAACTACAAGGCGGTGCTTTAAAATTTAAATTATACAGTCTGTATGAATTTAAAAAAAAAACGGGCCAATAGGGAAAGTTAATAAAAATGTTTTGCCTCTAATTGGTAATTTTGTAGTCGTCAGTTTTGGTTCAGTTATCCATTGTATATGACGCTGGTAATAGTTTTTGTTAAAATGAGTGTAGCGTATGCAAAACGTTTGGAAGCAGTTTTTTTTGCATAGTACCGTAACGGTTCTAAAATGACGATTGCAGAAGCAACTAGGTACTTACGTAAGTCGGGAGACTTCGTCAGATGGTGAATAAGGCGTTACCATAAAACTCAAAGTGTATATAATCTATTCAAGTTTCTCTATTATGTATAAGTGCTAAGTACATCCAACCAATTTCAAATCTTCAGTCTACTCAAATTATTTATGGATTTTTCACTACCAATTCTTCAAGGCTAAATGCTATCTTTGATATCTGTAAAAAAACAATTAAAAGTAACGGGGTTTTTTTTAGAGGTATAGAACTTTAAGTTGGCAGCACTTTTTTAACTGGCGACCATTTTGTCAGCTGTTAAGTGATTTATATTTAGTTTGGTTTGTCATTTCAAAATGAATAGACTGACGCCTGAACAACGCTTGCAAATTGTGCAAATTTATTTTGAAAATCATGGTTCTGTTCGAAATACGTATCGCGCACTACGTCAACATTACGGTCAACATAATCGTCCATCAGAGCAATTAATTCGATTAACTATGGAACGTTTTCGCACCACGTATACTCTAAATGATAACACGCATCCAGAGAGACGTCGTACAGTGCGTACAGAAGAAGTCATTGCTGCTGTAGAGCGTAGGGTAGAGGAAGACCCGTGCACAGGAATTGGATATGTGTCCATCCACTTTATGGAAGATTTTGCGGAAAGATATAGATTTGCGTGCTCACAAAATCCAACTCGTGCAAGAATTGAAGCCACACGATCACCTAGCAAGGCGTAGATTCGGTGAATGGGCCCAAAACAAGATTGCCGTTGTTCCCGATTTTCATAATCGAATTTTGTTTAGCGATGAAGCTCACTTTTGGTTGAATGGATACGTCAATAAACAAAACTGCCGTATTTGGAGTGATGATAATCCTCAAGTGTATGTTGAGACACCGTTATATCCAGAAAAACTGACTGTTTGGTGTGCTTTATGGGCCGGTGGAATAATTGGTCCGTACTTCTTTAAAAACGAAGCTGGCCAGAAAGTTACAGTCAATGGTGACCGCTATAGAGCCATGATTACTCACTTTTTCGTTCTTCAATTGAACAATCATGATGTGCAGGAGTTGTGGTTTCAACAAGACGGCGCAACATGTCACACAGCTAGTGCCACAATTGATTTATTGAAGGAAACGTTTGGTAACCGCATAGTTTCACGTTTCGGACCCGTGAATTGGCCTCCAAGATCGTGCGATTTAACGCCGCTTGACTATTTTCTGTGGGGATATGTGAAGTCGCTAGTCTACGCCGATAAGCCCGAAACGATTGACCACTTGGAGGACAACATTCGCCGCGTTATTGCCGATATACGGCCACAAATGTTGGAAAACGTCATCGAAAATTGGCCCTCCAGATTAGACTACGTCCGAGCCAGCCGTGGCGGTCATATGCCAGAAGTCATATTTAAATTATAATGCCAGAAGATTATCTTTCGAATAAAGTAAATTTCATGTCAATTTAAAAAAATCATATTTGTTTTATTCCATTTCAAAGTTCTATACCTCTAAAAAAAACACGCGTTAGTAGTTTATTGTCAGTATTTATCATTCCTATTTCGTTTGTTATGTCATTATTTTTAAAGTTAATTCCGGTTGATACTATGAAATTACTTTAATAATATGTATATCCCATTGTGGTCAAGTTTCTCGCGTAATAGAATCGATTTCATCAATGCAAGGAATCCTTGTACTTCTGTTTATCATTAAAGTTGAACAACTCCCAAAGTAACCAAAGACAAGAACCGATGGATGGCGAATGCGTGCAGGTATTACCGATAACTTGCATCACGTCAGCTATACAAGAATAGATTGTTAACTACGACGGATGTAAATAAATTTCTAAATCGCTTTCCTATGTTAGAATCTACTGGATCTATAATGAAATGTTATTTGCAACATTAGTATTATCGGAGAGGCTATATGCTATTTGGAACCCGGAGGTTTGTTCAACGTTAGTTAACATTGGTCTTTCAATTTTTTTTAACTTTATTGATATGCATTTCTAACAAAGCATCTAATTCTTATAGATTTTGCTAGCTGATTGTGTTTAATGATATAGGTCTGTCTAAAATAGTTAAACAATCTGTTTTTACGTTCTCGTAATTCACTTTTTTTATAATTCTGTCTAGATATATCTACTCTAACTAATGATAACGCTCATGTTTAAATAATGTTGCAAACATGTTATTCTCTTATCTTCATGTATCGTCTTTCGTCTTTCAATATGACTATGTATTATAACATTATGCTGCTTCAATACATTTTCTGCTGTTGTCCAAAATCGTACACATCTTATGTCCGACTTGAGGTTGCTCTTTCTCTATTTATTGTTTTGTTAGTTCTACCAAAGTTTTAACATAATTAATATTCTGATTTCGACAATTTTTGGTAGCCTATGGTCTTTCATCTTTTCGAGATGCCGTCTTTTATTCCCTTTCTCTTTTTTATTATATCTAATACGTACCGAATTTCACATATTCATTGAAAATACAACTTCTTTCTCGAAAACGAAAATATATATTCGTAAAATATTCAGTACAGCTCGAAGCATAATAAAACGGACGTAGAGGGACGTAGCGAGCAATACGTGGTTTATTTACGGAGTTGCCTTTACGTTCAATATTTCATAATACATCTGTTTCAATAAATTTCCACTTTTTTCGAAATATTTTAGATCGGACCATATATTAATCATGCTAATTTTAGTAAACGAAGTAAAAATGAAATCACTAGTGAATTGATTCATAAATGTCTATTATTTACAAAATAAAATTCAAAAAATATATCTCTAAGTGATGTATAGATACTAACAGCATGTCTTTATCTACCTTTTCTGTCTATCTTCTTTGCAAGCTTTCACCTGTACATATGGTCTATAATTCTTGCACATCTTATGATCAACTTGAATTTTCTCTTTTTCTACTTATTGTTTTGGTAATTCCCCCAAAGTTTCAATGTAGATAATCTTCTGATTTCGACTATTTTTGTAGCTTATTGTTCTTTATCTTATCGAGATGATCTCTCTTACTCCCGTTTTCCTTTTTACCACTCCTAAGACGTTATGAATAAATTCATATGTTCATTGAAAATACAGCTTTTTCTGAAACGAAAATATGTATTCATAACACATTGAGTACACTAAATTAGTAAAAAATAAAGTCACTACTGGACTGTTCCATAAAAGTCTATTATTTTCAAAATAAAATTCAAGAAAATATATTTCTAAGTGATGTATAAATACTAACAGCATGTTTTCATGTCTACATTTCAGCCACATCTAGTTACACTTAGGGCACCCGTGTCGGAATCCCTATCTCGTTTGCATAGGGATCAATTGCAGAAATTCGCCCAATACTTGATTAGCGAACTGCCACAACAAATTTTACCGACCGCCCAGAGGCTCTTGGACGAATTATTGGGTTCACAGCCGTCAGTTATTAATTCGGTGTGCGGAGCGCCGGATCCTACCGCGGGAGCATCAGCAAGCGATCAGACATCCTGGTACTTGGACGTCAAAGCACTGCACGGAAACATCAAGAAAATATTGATCAAGTTCTGCGTCCCGGCCCCGATTGTCTTCAGGTAGACCTCAGCCTAATAAATTTCACGTTCGAACCGTGCGATTATTAACGTTTATTTTACATCCAACAGCGATGTAAATTATTTGAGCACCACCGCTCCACCGGCGGCGGCCGAATGGACCTCCCTCTTGAGGCCTTTGAGAGGAAGAGAACCGGAAGGAATGTGGAATTTGTTAAGCATTGTTAGGGAAATGTTTAAGAGGAACGACAGAAATGCCATACCTTTATTGGAAATTATAACGGATGAGTGTATGGCGTGCGAACAGGTAAATCCCCATGAATTATTTTTATTTTTAAATTTTCAAATTCAATATAACCAAATTTCTTGTAATATTAATGGTTAAGTTAACTATTTTTATGCACATTTATAATATAAATTCGTTTTTTAAAAAAGGAGAAGAGGGTACAGATCTGTTTTCTAAAAGCTGGTACCACTGGGTTTAAAAATGTTTATTGTAACGGAAAAGCTGAGAAGTTCGGTAAAAACGAAACGAGAAACTTCTTAATGTCTTAATGTCTTAATAGTCAATGACAGAAAGATTAGACGGTCATTTTAAGTCAATCCTTCTCTCATTTTAAAGAACAGAATGACTCTTGCTTTTTTAGATATTGAAAAAACTTCTATCACAGAAGGCGCGATTTACTATACAAGTGAATAGCTGATGTATAAATTCTGTATATTTTCTAACTACATCTGTTAATACCTACCACTCCAGAAGAATGATATGGGTCTAAATCTATTACTGCATTACGTTCGAGTTCTAAATATTAATTAATATACCAAGTGTACCTGAAAGTCAGTACCGGTCTTTCTAACAGACGTCGCTAAGCTTAAGTATGCAATGTTACGATTTGACACATATGTCATTTTATTCTACTGACATCAAGCTTCAAAGCCATACATGTTATATTTTGCAAACGTAACACTGTCATAGATTTATACCTCTTTGATAATGTCGAGTTTTGCGCCTGAAAATGTGCATTTGCGGCACACATTACTTTTTTTATTTAATGAAAAGAAAAAAGCCGCTGAGAGTCATCGTTTGCTGGTAGAAACTTACGGTGAGCATGCTCCAACCATAAAACCATGTGAGGCGTGGTTTCGACACACAAAGGTGGTGGTTTCGATGTGCAAGACCAAGAATGTTCTAGTAGACCAAAAAAGTTGGAAGATGCGAAACTGCAGTTCTTAGCTGAAGACCCAACCAAAACTCAAAAACAATTGGCAGAAGCGTTAAATGTGGTCCAAGAAACGATTAGCGACCGATTACGATCAATGGAAAAATTTAAAAGATGGGAAAATGGGTGCCACATCAATTGAATGACAGAAAAATGGAAAATGTGACCATGATCTTGTTAGCCAATGAAACCGCCTTGGTCTTCTTCGATGCAGACTCGCCAAAAGAAATCCACTGTTTAGATTATATCTTAATTTTCCATATATGATAAAATGATGAGTCCATGTTGCACATACACGTTTTGGTCAATTACGAGTAATGTAGAACAAAATTTCGGGTGTACAGTAACGTTCAGCCTCGCCGGGATGGCTGGATAGGAGCGATTATAAATAAAATAAATAACGTACGTAGTTGTAACGTAGGAAAACGATTTAGAAATGTATTTACACCCATCATAAGGCATCTTATTTATATGATGTAAGCTGAGCAGTGCCTGTATCCGTTTGTCCCCCATCGGTTCATATCGCTAGTTACCCGGAGAATTGTTCGAACTTAATTATAAGCAACTGCAACCAATCATGCGGAAGACTTTTTATATCCAAATGTTCGTTAAATATATTGCAAACACATTCATCTGAGATAAGTGTTATCTTAGTTATCCTATATACTTTCACTTTGTGGACTTGCAATACAGTGTCATGACTGTTGTCAACCATTTTGGATGTAGTAACCACATTTGGACATCCAAAATCTTCAGAATTAATTCTGTTCTCTATAAAATATCTATTAAGTTTCGTTTTAATTTGTGCAATTGTTTCTTCATGTAAATATATGCTTGACCAACACACGAATTTCATTTTTTTCTACGTTTGCAAAAATACCCGAGGTTATACACTATCAACGACTGTCAAAACTAAATAACAAATCTGTTTGGAAGTTTCAATGTTGCCTGCTGGCAGATGGCATCATTTAGGAATTTGCGACTGTGGCGCCCTCTGTTGCATTTTTACCAAATTTCTCGATTTACCCTCGTAACATGATAATAAAACAATATCATTTAGCCTTGTTCATAAAATTGCTTAATTTCAGATACTAGTTTGGTGGTTTAATACCAAGGTGGCGCTTTTAAACGGTAGTTCTGGTTACGGCGGAGGAGGTGGTGGGAAACACAACAACGTCAATAGTAACACGCACGCTTCTCAACATGCCTGTTCTTCACTTTGTGACGAAGTCGTGATTCTGTGGAGGTTGGCAGCTCTTAACCCCGGTCTATCTCCTCAAGAACGTGACATGTTGCATAATCGTTTTACGACTTGGCATTTCAAAATAATAGAGAAGGTCAGTAAATGTCGAAACTCTTCCACTTCTCAGTCGAATTCGAACAAAAACGGAAGCTTAAAGATGGATCTAGAGGTGTTTACGGGATTTAAGCCGGCGATAGAAGCGTGCTACCTGGATTGGGACGATTATCCCATGCCCGGAATAACATATACGGAAGACGCGAATCCCATGTATCATTGTCCATTCACCTGCTTCAGACATGCAGGCGATTCAAAATCGGAAAACGTAACGCAAATAAATTCGAGCAAAGCGGTTCTAAATTGTGAACACCCTCATTCCAGTATACATTCACATCACCAAATCCACCATCCCATGCACATAACCAGAGTGCCTAGTTATGATTACGTGACGAGCATTTTAGAATATCGCCATGCTCACGCTTGTCGATTATCTCGGGATGGGAATCGGTCCAGTGTGAGCAGCGAGGGATTTTGTGAAAACGACGACGACATGAAATTTTTGAGGAAAAGACGTGGCATCATCAGATCGTTGGATTCAGATTCACAGGAAGGTGTTGGAAGTGATTCCAGCAGTAGTAGTAGCAGCAGTAATCAAGATACAGCAGCTTCTCTGCAGCAATCGAGTAACAGTGATGATAGTGAAGGAAAAAAGGAGTTCGTTAAGGTTGGGAATTTGGTTAAAGAAGTAGATGAAATGCAGGGAACATCAGGTAATAAGGAACTCTCCAGGCGACCATCTAAAGATGAATCAACGACCTCGTCCAACTCTGGAGACGAGTACAACGTTTACTATTTCAACAGTAAGGACGTTAATGTAGTTAATGATGTCCAGAAAGATGCTCAGGTAATTAAATTGATTATTTTTTATAATGTGATTGAAACCACTATTTCAAATTAAATATGTGTCGGTTGTAAAGTTTATTTTTGGGCGTTTTTTATTGAGCCACAAATTGTAGGTCTGTGAGGAGATTTGTACAAATGAAGACAGCTTCTCTATATAAAGATAATTTAATATAAAAACGTACGGAAATATTATAAGTTAAGTTGCTGAACAATTGATCTTGTTCATTTGAGATGTACCGAAGAATTGACTATTTGCTTGCCACCTTCGTAGTAAGTAAACTCAGTCGTTTATTGCTCAAGGTGTTCAGATTCTTAGAAATGGTAATTGTAAGTACAAATGTAGGTATGTGACGGCATACTTCTAGCAAAGAAGTAATAAAACTATATAAATGAAAGATATACTAACGGATAAGAAACACTCTAAGATTTAATTTCATTTCACCGTCTTCAATTTTCTGAGAACACTAATCCACTTTATTCTATTATATTCAATGAAGATATCATGATAGCTCACAACATTTATTCTATAACTCTACCTTTATAACACATGGATCAATAAGTCCCGAGACTAACAATGAAAACAACATTTTTTTTGCAAAATTTTTTTTTTATTCATCAACATAATCACCTTTTAGGGTGATACAATGGTTCCAACGCTTTTCCAATTTTTCAATACCATGTTTATAAAAAAATTTATCTTTCGCTTCAAAATAAGCTTCAGTTTCAGCGATGACCTCCTCATTTGAGCCAAATCTTTTTCCCTGGAGCATTTTTTTAAGATCAGCAAAGAGCCAGTAGTCACTGGGGGCTAAATCTGGCGAATATGGGGGGTGGGGAAGCATATCAAAACCCAATTCGTTCAATTTTGCCATTGTTTTCATCGACTTGTGGCAGGGTGCATTGTCTTGGTGAAAAAGGATTTTTTTTCTCTGCATGTGCGGTCGTTTTTTTGCGATTTCCTCCTTCAAAAGCACCAGTAAGTCAATATAATAATCACTGTTGATCGATTTACCTTTTTCGAGGTAGTCAATGAAAATCACGCCATGTGTATCCCAAAAAACTGACGCCAGGACTTTGCCAGCTGACTGCTGCGTTTTCGGACGTTTCGGACGGCTTTCGCCAGCTGTGCGCCACTCAGATGACTGCCGCTTCGACTCTGGAGTGTAGTGATGTATCCATGTTTCGTCCATGGTCACGTAACGACGCAAGAAATCTTTTTTGTTGCGAGTAAATAGGGATAAACAGCTTTCTGAATCATCGACTCGTTGCTGTTTTTGTTCCATCGAGAGCAATCGCGGCACCCACTTGGAAAAAACCTTTTTCATGCTCAATTTTTCATGAAGGATAGTAAATACACTTCCATATGATATCTGTGTCATCTCAGCAATCTCACGGAGCTTCACTTTACGATCTTTCATTATAATTTTTGTCACTTCACTCACATTTTCCGGTGTAACGGCTTCCACAGGTCTACCCGAGCGTTCCGCGTCATTTGTGTCGGTACGACCACGTTTAAACTCGGCAAACCACCGACAAATCGTTGCTTTTGATGGACAAGAGTCCGGGTAACATTTTTCAATCCATTGTTTTGCTTGCGTGGTGTTTTTACCCATTAAAAAACAATGTTTTATCAGAACACGAAACTCGGTTTTTTCCATTGTTTAAACAAACTACAAAACGACTTTACTCCAACCTCGATAACTCAGCTGTTTCTGGTCCGATCGACTTCAAATTTTGACACGTTTCAAGCAAAGGTTAGTACTCTAGAAAGACGTGGTTACTGGTTTACTACGAGCGCCATCTATGGGTTAGTCTCGGGACTTATTGATCCATGTGTTATATCTTCACTCACACCCGTAATTATCTTTTGAATCGCCTTGGGCTCAACGTAGAACCTCCGCATTGTTCTCAACCCCCACAATATTGAAATGACCTTGAAAACATTGAAACCTCCTCGGACTCGGCTGATTGTAGAACGTCCCCCATTGACGTTGATCGTTCCAACGTGCACTGTGTCTCTTTACTATCCTGTTTCCACTATCTTCGCGTACATGTTATAGTTAGTTGTGTAACGCTGTCCAAGATGATAGCTTCCTGTTGGAATTGCATTTATTCCAGAAGTGTGGAAACGATTCTATATCTAGCAGGCAATGTGTCAAACCACAAGCATGAATAGCAAGTTGAACATAAATTTGTCTCCAGTGGTATGCCGCTTTTTTGTGTGTGTATCTTATACTATTTACATACTTTCATCAGTTGCTTTTGTTCCAATACATCAACAATTTATCGTAAACTTTATTCATAATTTTAACGCCATATTGTAACATAAATCGGAAAAGTCACCGATATTATTTTTCACTGTGTCAACTGATCATATGTTTGACATGATTATGTATTTACAAAGCTCAAAAGAACACAATGCGTTAATGGTCACCGTAAATATTTGGTTCGGAACCTGGCGTGCTGATAAATATGACCGCTCTACTGACAACTGAGATTTTCTCTGATCAAAATGTGGTTAAAGCTGCCTGAAAAATACTCAAACAATTTGAATCTTAAACCTTATTAGTATTTTACCTGTATTTAATGAAATAAAATTTATTTTTTCATTATTCGTTAGATACCAGACGATCCAGAAAATAAAAATGTTTTTGCCAACCTTCGACGATCAGACGACCCGTGGGATGTGTTATTCGCCAGAGCAGAAGGTTTACATGCCCATGGTCACAGCAGGGAAGCTTGTACTTTAGCCATAAAGTTGGCTGAAGAACTGCTAGCCAATCCCCCGGATTTAATGATTGACATTCCTCCGCCGCCAAAGAGAAAAGGAAAGAAACAACAGGTTAACCCAGCATCGCATCAATTGAGTTGCCTAGCTTCGGGGACTTTATCGAAATGCGCGTTCTTGTGCTCAGTATTAGCCGAAAACTCTGAACATTACCACTTGGCTTTCAAAGTGGGTATGTTCGGGCTGGAAATGGCACGGCCGCCAGCCAGTACAAAACCTTTGGAAGTGAAATTGGCAAATCAGGAATCGGACTTGGTGAATCTACTTAAGAAGATCCCCTTAGGACATAAAGAATTACAAATACTGCGTGAACGCGCCGAACAGTTAAAAGAATGCACTTTGAAATCTAGAGGGGAAGCTTTGTTACCTATTATGTTGGCCAGCTTCATATTCGATGCATTGGTAATGCCTTCGTTCGTTGGCCGTGATCGTAACAGAGTTTTAAACATGCGCTTACCCACCGACGAGCCGTTAGGTTTCGAGGCGGCAGTCGCAGCACTAGGTTTGAAAGCCAATGTTTCAGAAGCGGATCATCCACTTTTGTGCGAAGGTACCAGAAGGCAGAGAGGCGATTTAGCGATTATTCTTCTAGTGTTTTACAAAGACGATTGCTGGAAAATCGCTAGAATAATGGACCGACTTTTAGATAGGGAAATACATCAATTGATAAAAACTCCGATTATGAGTTCTTATTATTCCAGCAATCCACCTGTCAAAAGTCAATTTTCAAACTTGAAACGAGAAGAATGTGATAAAGTTATTTCACCACTTAGTTCGTTCATTCCACCCGCTGAAGTAGTTCCGTCTGATATTAGTAAGAAATTTTCGAATACACATTTAACGATACTTTGTCAAAATAAATAATGTAACGTTTATGCATTTTAGGTGGCGGTAGCCGTCCTCACAGTTCTACAAGTGCTGAAGTCGAACAAGGTATAGCAACATTATCATTAGGTCCAACGACATCTTCAGTACCAACACAGACGCCAAACGTCCAGGTAACTCGAACGAAAGAGTCACGTTACAAAGGCAAGAGAGCTTATCCCTCCATTCCGAATCAACCATCCGAAGCTGGGGCTCACTTTATGTTCGAACTGGCTAAAACTGTCCTCACAAAAGCCGGCGGAAATAGCAGCACATCATTGTTCACGCAGCCATCAACAAGTCAAAATCATCACGGCCCAAATCGCGCGCTGCACATGTGCGCATTTCAACTTGGCTTGTACGCTCTCGGCTTACACAATTGCGTGAGTCCAAATTGGTTAAGCAGAACGTATTCATCACATGTTTCATGGATTACGGGTAAGCTAAAATTTGGTCAGGAAATCCAAGAATATTTCCCAGAAACCCAAGAATTTTTGATTGACAATTTTGCTAGTTTAATATATTTGGGTGTTGCACTATGTAATTTTAGATTTGTTTTGTTCACAGGCCAAGCAATGGAAATTGGCGCAGCAGCAATATCGTTTCTTATAGACACTTGGGAAGGTCACTTAACGCCACCCGAAGCAGCAAGTATAGCTGATCGAGCATCTAGAGGTTGTGATCCAAATATGGTTCGTGCCGCAGCGGAACTTGCTCTTTCGTGCTTACCGCACTCTCACGCGCTAAATCCGAACGAAATAACCAGGGCCATATTGCAATGTAAAGAACAAAGCGATATTATGCTCGAACACGCTTGTCTTACAGTTGAAACAGCTGCTAAAGGTGGCGGCGTTTATCCCGAAGTGCTTTTCCAAGTGGCTAAATATTGGTACGAATTGTATGTCCGACACACTCCCGGTGGAGAACAATTAATTGAAAACGACTTACCTCACGATCCATTATTGGATCCACATGGAGCGTTAGTTGCTCTGATAGAACCAAATCCAGATATGCAAATACCACCTGGTCTACCCGGTCAAAATGGTACACCAGTTATAACGAATAGTGGCCCAGTTGTCGTAACAACTGCACCACCACCTCCATATCAACATCCCGCCGTGACAACATTAGCTCCGTTGGGAATGTCGATGCCTTACGCCGTAGGCCCATACAGTTTCACAGTGCAAGGAATACACCCTCACCACGTCAGTTATGGGGGCCCTATACACCCTCACGCTGTTCAGTTACATCAGCCGCCACCTCCACACGTCCAAATGTATCTGTCACCACCACAATTCCAGTATCCACCTCACACAACCAATCAGCAATTTTCGACGAATCAACAGTCGTACGCGAATATACCACCGCCCACTCAACAGGGTACATATCCGGTACCGCCTAATGCGCAAACGCAGTATCAAATGCCTGCACCCACTCAAGCGAATTATGGTCCTAATATTCCCCCGAATCCAGGGCCGCAGATGCAGTATTATGGGGCTGCAGTTACAATTGCTCAATCACCTAATCTACGATCAGCACCTGTACCGGCTGGTCACGTGTATCCTCTTCCACTACCACCAAACAACGGCTCCGGTTTGGTGCAAGCACCACCGCCGCAAGCAGCATCGAGGCAGCCACACAGACCGCAACAGTTCAGTCAAATACAGTTGAGGTATCTGTTAGCTGCGTATGGAGCTGGTATGTTGGCAATGGAAACGTTAGCTAGACGAGTACACGATGACAGACCCCAGGCAAAATATGCTAGAAATCCTCCATATGGCGAAGACGTTAAATGGCTACTGAGAATTTCTAAACATTTAGGTAAGGTAAATCATGTTTGGCAACTGTTCGGTATCATTAAAATTGAATATATGGCTTATGGTCATTATCTTTCAGGTACACAATATCTACATCAATTCTGCATTTGCGCAGTGAATTCCATAGTTAGTCCTTTCGTTTTATACGATGTCGCTATAGAATCCGCTCAATATCTGGCGAGAAACAATCCAGGTTTAGTTATGCAACATCTGCGCACGGCACTTACCCCTCTTGTGCAGAAATGTCAGCAGATGTACATACAATGTATGCATCAAAAACTTTATCACCTGACGCCAGCCGACTACGAGGATTTTGTGAATATTGTCATGGCGGCCAGAGCTGCTTTTCAAATTACACCTGAGGGAAGTGCTCAGTTCAAAGAGTGGCTGCAGTCTATCAAAAGGTAAATTGGTGTATTTTCATAACTGAAATAATTTTACTGGTGCAATTTTTAATAATAACCTGACTATTAAAACATATACATGTGTCCGGGATATTTTTTAAAATAGTATTTTATATCAATATCAGAGTTAGGATGTCTTCCCGCGGATCAAGTTCGTACTGAGGACGCATTGCCCCCACCAGTACTGTAATAGAACAGATGAGGTGTAGAATTATAAATTGGTAACTAGCGGATCTTTATATAAGGCGCACAAGACCATTGGTTGACGCATTGCAAAAATTTATTGATGCATTTCGCGATTTATGTTATGGAGCTAAGATATACTGTGAAGTTTGAGATAAACCGTTGATGTGCTGGGACAAACGCGACTCTAAAAATCATATAAAGAGTGTACAACACCAAGATAATAAAAACAACGTGCAACCAAATACGCAATTTATGGGTAATTTACTGTTTGTAATGATCACCTGTGGTTTGGGACTTCATCTACTCGATGGGCAACCGTGTTACGATTTCTGGAATAAATACAAACCCAACTGGAAGCTACCATCTTGGAGAGCGTTACAGAGCCATATGCCAACTGTGCTTAAAGACATCGAAAACATGATCAAAGTTGTAGTAAAAGTTAAACAGATGTATGTGGGTTATGTGTCGACGAAAGGCCAGATCGAAAACAACATTCTATTTTAAATATTATAGTGCTTGTTCTAAATTTTGTTAAAACGACTTTTCTAATTGTATTAGCTAGCAAAAGATTAAAAAGTGCACTGGCGAATCAATTATGAAGGCAGTGCTGGATACGCTAAAAAAATTCAACTTTCAACTCACCAACTGTTTGTGAGCGATGGAGCAGCGACAATGTGTAGTATAGGCCATTCCCTTTGAGACAACTGTGAGGGACTGTTACATATGACGTGGAAAGTACATGCTTTACTCCTTGTAGTACAAAGTATTCAACAATGTTATCGAAAGGTGGATGCATTAATTTCAAATACCGAAAGAGTGTTTTTGAAATCTTCCAAACGAATTCGAGAATTCCACAGACGCTGCATCGGTATTCCTGAGCCAGCAGAAACAATTCTCATATGTTGGGGAACATTGTTGAAAACGGCTTTCTACTATTGGGAGAATTTCCAACAAATAAAATCTGTGGTTCTACGATCCCAACCTAACAAAGCTGCAGCAATTAAGGAAAGCCAAAAAAGATTTGAAAATGCTTCTGTTGAAACCGATTTAAAACAAATTTACGACAATTATGAAAGTTTATTTGCCTCAGTAGAAAATTTCAAAACACTCACAGCTATGTGTTATAAGTGACATAAAAAAATAAGTGTGTTGTAGAGAGTGCTATAAACTAAGATTTCGATTTTACCAGATTAAGAAAGATTTGTGATGATACGCACATATATAGATCCGTTATCGATTTCTAAAGATTACTTTAATGTGAATTACGCCCGCTTGTTCGTACACTCGCTTTGTTATGATCTTGGTTCGCGCGAATTATATCCCAACACTAATCAATATGATTGGCTTGATAACAATTACAAAAGTTGAAAAAAATAAATGTACTGGCGAGCTTAAGAATGTTATGATTTGGCACATATGTCATTTTATTCTACTAACATTAAGCTTAAAAGCTATACATGTTATATTTGGCGAAAGTAACGCTGTCGTAGATTTATTTGTCTTTGAAAATATCGAGTTTTGTGCCTAAAAAAGCGCATTTGCGGCACGCATTACTTTTCTTATTTAGTCGAAAGAAAAAAGCCGCTGAAAGTCATCGTTTGCTGGTAGAAACTTACGGTGAGCATGCTCGAACCGTAAGAACATGTGAGGCGTGGTTTCGGCAATTCAAAATTGGTGACTTCGATGTGCAAGACAAAATACGTTCAGGTAGACCGAAAAAGTTTGAAGATGCGAAACTGCAGGAGTTCTTAGATGAAGACCCAACCCAAACTTAAAAACAATTGACAGAAGCGTTAAATTTGGCCCAAGAAACGATTAGCGACCGATTACGAGCAACTAGAAGGAACCAAAAGATAGGAAAAATGGATGCCACATCAATTGAATGACAGGCAAATAGAAAATCGAGAAATCGTCTGTGAAATGCTGCTTTAAAAGTATGATCGGAAGTTATTTCTGCATCGAATAGTGATGGGTGATGAAAAATGGATTTGCTCGAAAATCCTAAGGGCAAAAAAATCTGGTTATCACCTAGCGAAGTCGGCCCATCGACTCCAAGCCTAAATCGTTTTGGTCGCAAGACAATGCTCTGTTTGGTGAGACCAGAGTGGCGTGGTGTATTACGAACTGTCAAAACTTTGTAAAACAGGTAATACTGATCGCTATCAATTTGAACCATGAATTGATAGAAAAACGTCCAGAATAGGTCCGAAGACACGGTAAAGTAATTTTACAGCACGAAACGCGCCGTCTCATACAGCAAAGCCGTTCAAGGAAGCGTTGAAAGTTCTTGGATGGGATATAATATCGCATCCGCCGTACTCTCCGCAGACCTTGCCTCGTCCAACTATCACCTTTTCGCGCAATGAGACACGCGCTTGCAGAGCAACACTTCACCAATTTCGAATAAGTTAGAAAATGGCTCGATGAATGGTTTTGCCCAAAGGTCAAACAGTTTTTTTGGAATGGCATCCATAAATTGTCTGAAAGATGGGCAAGATGTATAGAATCAAACAGTCAATACTTTGAATAAATAAATTTTTCCATTTTCTTGAGAATTATGTAGTTTTTTTACGAACAAACCGATAATGATTTTCCGGTATACCTGGTATAGGCCTATATAGGCCTATCAAGTCGAGGGAATTTTCTTTCGTCTAAAAGAGACGTATTCTTTTTGGTGTTTACTTATATGTTAGCGCATACAGTATCTGTTGAAAGTTTCATAACAATAATCATATGACATAATCACATCTTTCTATACACTTTATGATTTGCTTCATCATTATTTTCCATATAAAAATCCAGTAAGAAAATTACGTCGTTCTGTAGTCTTAATAATTTGCTTCATGATTACTTTTCAGATCGAAATCTTGCAAGAAGGATCTCTGGTCTCAAATAAATGCAGCACTGCAAGCAAACAGCAAATGACAAAGGTCTGAATTAGGTCCTTCTCCTAGTTCCGCCTATTACAGAATGTCCCTGGACATGACCGAAGAAGTGACCGAACAGTTGCCACAACCCCAACAACCGCCGCAGCAGCAGCAACAATCTTTAGTACCGCCGCCTCCGCCTCCGACGGCGGCCGGCATCTGTACGTTTCCTGCTATAATCGGGACCGGGCTTCCAACCATTATCAGTGCAGAACACATCCGATACCCGGCCGCACCAGTTAACGCCCTCGTCCAGGAACAACCCATATGTAACGTCATAGAAATTCGGTCCCGGCCCTCTATCAACGAACAACAACAACAATACGAACAGGGCAATTGGGTCAATATTACGCAACCACCTCCGCCGCCGTCGCAAGACTTTAGTTGATTTAATTTATAGATTAACTTAGGAATAAGGGTTTAAATAATGAAGAAAAATGCGACTTTAGTGGTGATGAACTTCTCGTAAAGATCAGTGAAATAAAAAACAATTGTGGTGTTCTCTAATTATAAAAAGAATAAAAAATGAAAATAAAAATAAACAAAAAAAAACCACAGCGGTGGGATGCTCAGGTCTTTTTACCATCTCTGCCTTCATTAATTAATGCATTCATGTAGGTAAATATCATCACACGTTTCGAGGTAGTACATTTTTTAAGATGAACGTATTATTTTTAACCTCTTTCACACATATTGTAATATCATGTCGTATTTTCATAAATATCTCAGAGTCGTGTTTCTTTGATCATTTTTTCAACACCACATTATATACATATTATATACATTATATAAATATATACATACATACATAATTATATGGATTATTCGAATACGTAGTACTCTGATCTTATCCTCATGTAAGGTTGGACTTTTTTTTTTATTAATTTTAATTTAGTTGTATTTTTCGTGTCTTTCTATTTTTCAATTGTTTCAATTTATTTAATTCAACAACGGAAGTATAATAACACGGCATGTGCAGGGAGTTTTTTTGCTCACAATTGATGTTATAATTTTAATAATTAATTAAGTCTTTACGTAATTTCATATACCGTGCATCAGTAGCGCCATCTAGATGTGTAGGACGCAATGTCGATAACGCAAATATAACCGCTCCTATACATCTGGGTACATAAGTACTTTTGCGGGGTTTAATGAATATTCTAATTGTTATTGTACTTCTTAAATTTTGAGCATACATATACAAATACATTATTTTCATAGGTTAGATATATTTTGATTTTTTTTTTATATGAAAATATATAAATACACATATACATATATATAATTTTTCGGTGTGAATGTTTTTACTTATTGTTGTTCAGTGTGTTTATTAATTAATCTATATTGAGTGAGTATGAATGTTCATTATTATCATTATAGTAGTTATTAGATAGTATTGGTTGTGTTCATAAAGTATATGATTTTTTTCCCAATTTATAAATAATTACAAATTTTGACATTATTTTTCATTATCTTATGTAGAATTTTATAATTGTTTAACAGAAAATAAGTGACTCTCATAATACTAATAGGTAGTGCATATTATCGAAGCAATTTATAAACTCTACGACACAAATAATAATTTTCAACACGTAATTTAAACAATTTTTGTAATTCAAAATAACTTTTCTAACGGAGCTATACATAAATTGATTATGTTCTTAGTTTTGTAAGTTGCTTCGATAAATTTTCTTTATTTTAAGAATTTATTAATATTTAAACGTAGTTATTCTATTTCGTAAATATATCTTAAAGGAATTAATTAGAAATAAAAGCAAAATTAAGGATTAATTTAATATTTTTCTATAGATATTTCATCAAAATGCATTTTATATATATTTTATTAATTTTTATATTAATCTTAAGAATTATCTTTATTTAATTTCATATTAATAATCTTTAAGGTAAATAAAATAAAGGACGTGTTACTTGTTGTATCACTATAGTAAGTTTCAATCAACTTCGTCATTACCAAACACTGTAATACTACTTTAATGTCTAAGTTGGTTGAAACCGTCACAAATTCATTTTAATTTAATGATGTAATAAAGTAATACGTGTTTTATTTTATTTAGTTTATTATGAAATATCACAAAGTAGCCCCTTACGATATCATTTTCTATTAATTCTTAGTAGGATGAATCTTGTTAGTATTTTCGAATAAATAGAGATCCGTAAATATTCTTTAAAGAAAAAAATTAAAGATCATATAAATAGTAAATCGTATAAAGTTGGACCAACTTCAAATTTTTCGTTCGACACTGTTAGATGCTCACATATATTGTTAGAATATCAAGTTATGACTATACAAGACCATTATCTAAAATATGAAATTGTTTTTTTTTATTTCCAGTTAGATTTCTAAATTTATAAAGTTCAAAATGTGTCGTAACTATAAATTTAATGTTTGAAATCATTCGACATAACTAATGACATATAAACATTAAGATTTTTACTAAATTACATTCAATGAAAAAGACGTGTTAATAAATTGAAGATCCTAATATGATATAATTTACTATAAAGTGTAATATTCATCCCATCTAAGGATTAATTGCATATTTACTTCTGTAGGATGAAGCAATCCTTATTTTACAACATTTAAATATTCTACAGACCAGATTAGTAACAAAAATATGATTTTGTATTAATCCTTAATTTAAAAAAAAATTCAAATAATGCAGTTACTTTCATGAGTTAAGGCACTTTCATTTTATCCAATAAATCAAGGACTATTTGCCAGTTTAAGTTTCCTTTTTTTAGTTTAATTTAAAAACAGTGCCTATCAAAAAAATCTTACGAAATGCTGTATAACAATAACATAGAGAGATCAAAATTGAATGATAGTTGTATCTGATATAGAGTAATAGTCTTTTGCCAGCAATATAGAACATATACAATTGACCAAATTAAAATGATACAAATTCACCGTCAAGATGCAGTTGGGGAGCGTTGCCAAATATTTTATTCTTTTGGTTTTTCGTTTGCAAAATGTTAATAATCAACATTATTATATAATTTTATAACAAAAATTTAGAAAGTAAACAAATTTTTAAGATAAAAAATTTTTTAAACATAAATACGTTGTTTAAAACTTGTCAAAAAGTACTTAAGGTTGAAACGATAGTACAATTGTTTCAAAAAGTTCAGTTTCTGTACTAAAATACCAATTTTGGCAATGTTGGGTACATGTTAAGTTGCATTTCATTCGTAAGACATCTATGATTGTATATACGAACTACTTCCATTTTTTTTTCTTAACAATTTTTGCAAATAATTACATAGTTTTGTTGTTTCATTAACTTGAAAATTATTTTCAATAATTAAAAATATCTTTAATGGATATAATATAAAATCGATACCGACATTACATCTTTTTTAAATTCTGTTTTTTAACAAGTTAAGATTACGTTTACATCATTTTTCTAAGCACACATTAACTAACACTTTTCTTTGGAGTATTCGAAACTTTTACAATAATTTTTTCAGCAACAGTAACAGAAAACAACAAATAACAGATTATTAAATTTATACCACAACAGTAACCTCTGGCAAAGTCATATACTGTGTCCCAAAAAGAGAGACAAATTTCTGAACAGACCCCCAAGCCTTAATTACAATATAAAATTCGTGAAAATTTGAATAGAAAAGAGTTGCATTGTTACATAATTCACACATTAAAGTTCTTGTCTTTGTGTGTGTAGATATTCGTTTAGAAAACATATGTAATTTTATTTATTAGTTTAAAAAGGTGAAATAATACGTCATTATAGATATGACTATGTGATTTGATTAACTGTCATTTGGGTCTGTTCAGAAATTTCTCTCGTTTTGAAATACATTAACACCTTCCTTTGGAGTATTAAAAACATTTACAATCAATTTTTCACCGATGTATTCACTTCTTACATACTGAACAACAAATGACAGATTATTGAATTGTCTGCCACCTTTAGAAGTTGCGAAACAAATAATTCATACCACAACAGTAACGTCTGGCCAAGTCACATAGTAAAGTTGATATATCATGGATGCAGTATGATTAATCTTTTTTGATCTCTGACTATTTTTAATATTAATAAATTTTCCAACAAAATACTTCGTAAATTACTGAGTTTACATGCTTATAAATTCTATTTGATACTGATTCGCACTAATATTGTAAGTTCACAAAGTCGTACACAATCTATTAGAGAAAAAACCTTTCTTAAGTTTCTTCTTTTACAATTGACCGATCAAGAGAAAGAAGTTTGTTTCTCGATATAATAAACTAACCAAAGTTATCCATAAAAAAATCTTTATTATTATCTATCGAGTTTTTATTAAAAAATAAAAAAAATGAAGTCACTGAAGTCCTTGGAAATTTGAAATCGTGTACGACTTAACTTGATTTTATGGGTTATCGTATACTTAATAGCGTTTTCCTGTCATCATTAGAACAAACGTGACGTATTTCTATCTTGCTTTAACATCAAGAAATAATACAAGATGGAGATATATTTAAACTCTGTAGAACACCTAGTGCACACTCAATGCATTTCTATCTTTTTAACATGAAGAAATAATCTAAAATGGACATGTATTAACCCTTGTGGCACACTTAGTGCACACTCGATGTGTTTCTATCCCTGTTTAGCATCAAGAAATAATGAGATAGAGATACTTTAAACCCTGTGGCTCAATTAATGTACGTTTGATCTATTTCCATCTTGTTTTAACATCAAACCAAAATGGAGATACATTAAACCCTGTGAAATACTTAGTGCACGCTTGATGTATTTCCATCTTGCTTTAACATCAAGAAATAATTTATAAAGGAGATACTTTAAACCTTGTGGCTCAATTAATGCACGCTGGGTCTATTTCCATTTTGTTTTAACATCAAACCAAAATGGAGATACATTAAACCCTGTGACACACTTAGTGCACGCTTGATATTTCCTATCTTGTTTTAACATCAAGAAATAATCCGAAATGAAGACACTTTAAACCCTGTGGCTTAATTAATGCACGCTTGATCTATTTCCATCTTGTTTTAACAACAAACCAAAATGGAGATACATTAAACCCTGTGATATACTTAGTGCATGCTTGATGTATTTCCATCTTGCTTTAATATCAAGAAATAATTTGAAATGGAGATACTTTGAACCCTGTGGCTCAATTAATGCACGCTTGATCTACTTCCATCTTGTTTTAACATCAAACCAAAATGGAGATAGATTAAACCCTGTGACACACTTAGTGCACACTTTATGTATTTCTGTCTTGTTTTAGTATCAAGAAATAATTTGAAATAGAGATACTTTAAAACCTGTGTCTCAATTAATGTACGCGTGATCTATTTCCATCTTGTTTTAACATCAAACCAAAATGGAGATACATTAAACCCTGTGACACACTTACTGCACGCTTGATATTTCCTATCTTGTTTTACCATCAAGAAATAATTCGAAATGAAGACACTTTAAACCCTGTGGCTTAATTAATGCACGCTTGATCTATTTCCATCTTGTTTTAATATCAAACCAAAATGGAGATAGACCTTGCGTCAGACTTAGCGTACACTTGATGTATTTCTATCTTGTTTTACCATCAAGAAATAATCCGAAATGCAGATACTTTAAACCCTGTAGCTCAATTAATTGACGCTTGATCTATTTCCATCTTGTTTTAACATCAAACCAAAATGGAGATACATTAAACCCTGTGACATACTTAGAGCACGCTTGATGTATTTCTATCATGTTTTAACATCAGGAAATAATCCGAAATGAAAATATTTTAAATCCTGTGGCACACTTAATACACACTCTGTGCTTTTCTATCTTGCTTTAACATAAAACCAAAATGGAGATACGTTAAGGGTGTCACGGGAAAACGCTATTAAATAACAATAAAATCAATACTTAGTCAATTTATATTTGAGTATATAATAAGCAACCGACAACAGGTATTTAAAATTTAAATCTAATTATGCGTTAAGTTATGATAAACTGTTTTTTTCCCCCAGAACGTATAGATTTCGTTTTTCTCAATCAACACCCCTTGTATTTGTATCCAAACTCAGTATTATTAGTTTATGAGAATCACTTACGAAATTTCCGCTTATGTTTTTGTATAATTTAAATTAATTTGATGATCAGTTCCATTTGAAGTTGTAATGTATTCTTTACACGAACCCAAAAATAAGGATGTAAAATATTAAATTGTAAACAACAGTTAGGCAGTATAACCAACAAAATATTTTTTGTTTTGCTCTCCATATAATTGATCTCAGTAAAATTAAACAGTTTTAAAAAATAATAATAATAAGGTCGCTTAAGGTAATTAAAAGAAAAATATTTTAAAAAGAGCGGTGTAGAAAGGTAGGCTTATAAATTTTCTGCTTAGTTCGAAAATAGCAACAAAGCAAGAATCATAGTTATAAAAAAGAGTTATTTTTTCAAATAAGAATTAAAAAAAAAAGTGAACATAATCAGGAAACTGAACTTCGTGCCTTGAATATTTTAATAGTAACGAAATGGTGTTTATAGTAAAAAATAAAAAATAAAGTACATCGCTGGATCAAATCAAAATTTCTGCTTTCTCACGAGCTTACTGAAAAATGTATAAAATTAATTAAACGGGAAGAAGAACTAAGCAGAATATTTTCGTAAAAAATATTTTAATAAGAAAAATATGTTAAATTGAAAAAAACATAAAATAATTCGTATGGTCTCTGATTTGTGTAGTTCAATTTTTGTATTAGAAATAAAATGTGAAATTTTTGATATCGTTTGGACTGAGAAATGCATAATTTATTGTTTTAATGAAATAAATAGGAAATAAATGTTTAAGTAACAAGAGGTTTGACATTAAATCTTGAAGGTTTTATCAGCTTTATTTAGTAAATAAATTCAGCTGTTTTAGTATCACTAATAGGAGATACCAATACAGCTGAATCAACTTTAAATATTCACGTCAATGAGTTCATAGAGTCAGGTGTATATAAACAATTTCTATATGAAAATTGATAAATTGAACGCATTTGTTACATCGGCTAAATCTTTGCAACGTTAACAGTCATAATACACAAATTGTGTCCTCCCACTAATATTAAATACGCGTTTCACTATTCCCATTAGGTCATTCACATTCGAAATCTGTAAATTATAATTCTTTTTAGTGTTATGAAAATGAATAAATTGAAATACAATACATTACGATGATCACATAACGCATAATGAAATTTAATCACTTAAGGTTGATATACATATAACCCCTTCCCACATTAATTTTCGTATTCTGCATACGTATTTCGACAACTAAGTTGTCATAATCAACAGATACTTAAACAGTGTCGCACCTGGAGAACTGAAGAAAGCGAAAACGCACACGACTGATGTACGTTTTGGCTTTCGACGGTACAGATCGTGTACGGAATTTGTTCCGTGCGGATTTTTGCCGTACTTCGCCAAGTGTGACAATGTTTAATTGTTTCTTGATGACAACTTCGTTGTCGAAATACGTATATAGAATACGAAAATTAACGTGGAAAGGGGTTATATAACAACCTTAATTGATTAAGTTAATCAACCATAGGCTCCGTCAAAATTACCATAATGAAATTATTAATAAATGATAAAAAGTTAATGTTTAAAATTATAATTTTATAATTACATTATAGTAACCCGTTATTCTTTTATGCAACCATCTACAAAATGACTGTACATTGCAACGTATAAATTGAAAGGTCTCAATGAATTATAGTTTGCAAAAAATGTTCTTTGTATCTTCTATTTTACATGTTTCTAGAGCTTCTCAAATTGAAATTTTTTTATTAATTTTTAACGATTCGTAAATCTAAACCATGTTTTCATATTCTGATTCCTTCATGTTTGAATTAATATTTTGTATTTGATTCTCTCCGCGTATTCTAAGGTATTAGAAGCATATCTATTCATTTTAATGCTTTTTAAAATCTTTTTATGTGTAATAGAAATTTCTTTACAGTATTTACAACCTTACACTATTATTACCTAGACCTTTAACGTTCTCATTCTTCACGATAACAATTTAATTTTCATCAATTTGAAACTCAAATCGATAGTTGATTTTTTTATTTCAAATAAGAAAAGTATTTTAAAAAAGACAGAAAAACCTTTACCATATCAATGTTCGATTCTGCATACGTATTTTGACTACTGAGTTGTTATCCTCAGTCGACTATTAATCACAATGTAGCATCTAGTTCCGCAGTAAAGCTCACACAGAAAATTTCTCACACTACTGTCAAAACCAAATACATACTGTCTTCCACAAGAAGCCTATCAGTCAATATTTCCCAGCCCTAAAACTTCTAAGTTAAGTTCTAAAAGTAGGAAATACTGACATAGGTTTCTTGTGGATGTCAATGTGTATTTGGTTTCGGTGGAAAACAGTGCGCGGAACTTTTTGTGTGAACTTAAGGAAGCCTTACCATATCAATGTTCGTACTCTGCATACGTATTTTGAGAACTGAGTTGTCATCCTCAACAGACTATTAATCACATTTAGCACCTGGTTCCGCAGTAAAGCTCACACAGAAAATTTCTAGCACTACTGTCAAAACTAAATATATACTATCTTCCACAAGAAACCTATAAGTCAATATTTCCCAGCCCTAAAACTTCTAAGTTAAGTTCTAAAAGTAGGAAACACTGACATAGGTTTCTTGAAAAAGTCAATGTGTATTTGGTGGAAAATAGTGCGCGGAACTTTTTGTGTGAACTTTAGGAAATACTGACATAGGTTTCTTGTGAAAGTCAATGTGTATTTGGTTGTAGTGGAAAATAGTGCGCATGAACTTTTTGTGTGAACTTTATTGTAGATCCAGGTGTGACTGCGATTAATAGAATGTTGATGATGACAACTTATAGAGTACGAACATGTGGTAAGAGGTTTTATATCTTTTTTGTTTTATTGAATTAATCACAATCTCCGATAGAATGTAATTTTAAGAAAATATTGTCGTCTTATGGGTCAGGTACATAAAGCAAAAAAATTAATATTCAAAAACTAGTTTTACGAGTTCAAAATTAATGTGGAATTTTTCCAAAATTTATTGTTAGACCTCCGATAGTTAATTCGCATCATATGAGCTCAAAGTATTTTTTATGCATTTAAAGGCCCGAACTATATCAAAAATTTTTTAAAACGTAATTTTGGTTTTTTCTCGTGACATTAAAATTGTTTTTCTTTTTTACATATAACGGTTATTGTAATAGATACACATTAATGTGTGTGTATTTATTTTGTCGACTTATTATTATATATATATATATATATATATATATATATATATATATATATAATATAATATATACACGTAGGAAATAGCTCATAGAATGTTAAAGAACGTAAATTTATATATGCAAGATTTATATTGATTCGTTTATTATTGGAATATGATTTACATTTTGATTGTATAATAATAGAAACAAATATGATAAAATAATTATATATATTATATAGTATTGTTTAAATTTAATTAAATTAAGTAAGCAGTAAGAATATGTAAAAAAAGTTTGTAGTAGAATTTTTAAGAAAAAGCTAAAAAAAAATATTACGAGGTGTATATCATATTTCTTTTATTCTATTTCACAAGAGAGAAACAAGGGCTGATTTATATTGTATAAATTGCAAAACGCAGATTTATCTGTCAAATCATTAAACGTTGATGTAAAGATTTTTTGGTGTATTATTTTAACAGGTTTCTCTATAACTATCTTGTGTTTCTAATATATTTTTCACATTAACATAATTGTAATCGCTTAGCTTCATTATCCTTAAAGAAATTGAATGTGTGTTGGATGGATGTATCAAATTGTTATCAGATGATTAGAAACAAAAAAAAATGTATAAAAAAGATGAAAATCAGATGTTTTTGTAAAAAGAAGTCGTACATTCATATATAAGTATATATATATATATATTATATAAATATTTTAGAGGCTCACTAAGTGTAATTATATAAAACTGAAAAATTAGAAAAAATAAAAACAATCTTTTCCAAAACAAGTGAAAATAAATTATAGATTTTTGTATTTTGATCACATATCAAGATGTATGTATTCAGTATCATTAAGGATATAAAAGCAATAGTTTGAAAGATTTAAAAAAAAAAATGTAATTATTAAAGTTAAACAGTGCCTGAAAATTTGCATGATTGTGAATTTTATACTTACTTGCTGTAAATTATTATGTTATGATATCTGTATGTATAAAATGTACATTGGACGTTTTTTAATGATTTTTTTATTCATTCATTGATCACTGGTACAGAATACTGTTTTCTATTTTAAAATACATCTAATTTCAATTTATTAAAAACGATCGATGTGTCTTATTTTATCTTTTTTGTTTCTGAAATTACTCTACAAATGCTAGAAGATTAAGGTATCGATAGGAATTATATATATAGATACATGCTTCGAGAAAATTTGTTTTGAATATTTCTGAAACAAGGCAAACTCGAAATACATTCCAACCCAGTGGGAAAGACGGAACAAATCACAGTGTCTCTATTGATTATGCTGGCATCAAACGAGAGAGATAATTTAAATCCATCTAATAATATTTTCGGTTGTCTGAAAGTAAGATTACAAATTTTGAATGTAATAAATTGTGCTTTTCTAATAAAAATATGCCAAAATACACAAAACAGATATCCTTTTTTCTACGAAAAAAACTATCAAATCTGCTAGAAATTTTATGAAACAGATTAATGGAAGAGTACAGACAAAAGACAAAAATTTAGTTAAATAAAGGTTGTTAAATAACTAAAATTACAACAGAATACTTATATGTAAACAGAATTTACGATAAAATAGACTTAATAACTTAATTTCAAATTCGGATCTGGGTTGATTCATATACACTCTATGTTTAAAGTATTTAGTACAAAGTATCATATCTGACTGGAAGAAAAGCAATTTAAATGCATTTGTTACTTTTTTTGCATTGTAATTTTATTTTTTTAATGTTCATGTCATATTTATTTGCCCACCCTTAGTTTTAACCAAAATTATTAAACTATCAAATGTGTACCGAAAATTTATTTATTGTACCAATACAATAGTGTAAAATAATCATAAAATTGTTACATTTTTCTTATATAAAAACTTTATCATTAATTATTAAATTTTGCTCTCATCAATGTGCCCACCTTTATTTTTGATAATTGCGGCACATAACCGCGACATCCTTTCAATTAATTTTTGCAGTGTATTTTCTGTAATTTGTGCCCAGGCTTCTTGAAGTTGTTCCCACAGTACAGTGGTGGATGATAGAGCACGTTCTCGAACCTTCCGGTCCAATTCTTCCCAAAGAAGCTCTATTGGGAGATCAGGACTTTGACCTGGCCATACCATTATAGAGATTTGCCCTTACTCTTCCAGTTGACGCAAGTAATCGCCACACAATCTAGAAGTGTATTTCGGATCGTTGTCCTGTTGAAATACAAAGTTTTCGCCAAAAATCCTTAGTCCTGAAGGAAGAGCGTTATTTTCTAAAATTTCCTTGTAGCCTTCTTTTCTTAGGACTCCCTCAATTTTGACGAGATCGCCTACAGATCTTCCACCAAAACACCCCCAAATCATTACTGAACCTCCTCCATGTTTTACAGTAGGCGCAATACATTCTGGCAGTACTCTTTCTCCTGCGGATCTTCTTATAAATATTCGCCTTTTACTACCGAAAAGTTCAAATTTCGATTCGTCTGTCCACAACACATTATTCCACTGATCAATCGTCCAATTCTTATGTTCTTTAGCCCAATTTAGTCGTTTTATCTTGTTTTGCTTTCGTAGTAGTGGTTTTCGTAGAGCAATTCTTCCGTATAAACCCGCTTGCCTTAACCTTCTCTCTACCGTGGACACACTAATAGGTTTAGCACGCGCTCTATTCATTTCAGCAGCAATTTCTGGTGCTGTTTTTCGTCTATCGCGTCTACTTATCCGTATTAGATGCCGGTCATCTGTAGATGTCGTCGCTTTGCGTCGTCCAGATCTTCTTTTGTTGGAAAATG
This sequence comes from Dermolepida albohirtum, assembly GCA_031893035.1. Classification (NCBI taxonomy): domain Eukaryota; kingdom Metazoa; phylum Arthropoda; class Insecta; order Coleoptera; family Scarabaeidae; genus Dermolepida; species Dermolepida albohirtum. The sequence continues at coordinate 193,832 of JAVIWB010002622.1, forward strand.
TACCACTTTCTTTAAATTTTTTAACGTTATAATCAACGGTTCTGCGATTTAGTCGTAATTCTTTTGCAATTTCGCGATTACTTTTACCCGTACGATGATAAGCAATTATCATAGCACGCACTTCAAGAGATAATTCCTTCGTCTTCGGCATTGCATTAAAATATTCACAATAACTCTCTATTTCACTGTTTTCGCAACAAAAGATGAACGATAACTGACATAAAATTTATTTTCCTTTTTAAATAACACATCCTAATATTGTAATTAGTTAGTACAATAACACAATATTGGTAATACCTTTCGGAAATGCAGGTAAAACTGTTAATACTGTAGGGATTAGCCTATATAGTATTTATGGTATTTTGCCAATTTATGACACCTTTGCGATATATCATAAACAATTTAAGATTTTCGTAGAAATTCATATGGAATTACTTTCACTAATAATATTGTTGAATAATTATAATACAGATTTTTCGAAAGATAATCCGTATTTCAGGAAACACATAAAATTGGGGTGGGCAAATAAATATGACAGGTAGTGTATACAGCCATGTGCACAAGAATAGCATAGTCATAAATTTGCTGAAATATCAATTTATACATTAAATAAAAGAAATTCAAGTTAATCGAACTCTTTATTCTATATTACTTAACTATAACAATAAGTAAATAGGTTTCTTAACACCAAAGAGAAAATGAAACTGTTTATATTCTAGGGCAAACGAAATAATTGTGCCTTAAAATATCAGTCATGCTAAAATATTAACCAAATGTCATATTTACTTAGTTAATTCGATTGAAACACTTAATATTTTGTTGCTTGACCTTTATTGTTTATCATCTCTTAACACCTGTGAGGCAACGAGTTCACCGGTTGCCTACATGTCTGCTGAAATTGATTGCTATTCGGCTTGGCATATTCTCCACAGATCATCAATATTTTGCGGCTTAGCAGCAGATACAGTCTTCTTCAACTCCACACATAAATTTTCAATGTGGTTTAAGCCCGGCGATTGTGCCGGACAATAAATAGGTTTCTTAATACCAAAGAGAAAATGAAACTGTTTATATTCTAGGGCAAACGAAATAATTGTGCCTTAAAATATCAGTCATGCTAAAATATTAACCAAATGTCATATTTACTTAGTTAATTGGATTGAAACACTTAATATTTTGTTGCTTGACCTTTATTGTTTATCATCTCTTGACACTTGTGGGGCAACGAGTTCAGCAGTTGCCTACATGTCTACTGAAATTGATTGCCATTCGGCTTGGCATATTTCCCACAGATCATCAATATTTTGCGGCTTAGCAGCAGATACAGTCCTCTTCAACTCCACACATAAATTTTCAATGGGGTTTAAGTCTGGTGATTGCGCCGGCCAACCCAAAACGCGAACACTTATCTCGAAGGCAAGTTTTCCCTTTACGAGAAACATACTTCGGATTGTTATCCTGCATATGCAACTATCTTAGAGTCCGTTCTTCCTCTGCATATGGTTGAAGCACAGTTTATAATATGATCACATAAATATCAGCATTCATTATGCCTTTTACTCTGTGCAAAGGGCCTACACCATATCACTTAATAACCCCAACAACATGATGCCTGAGCCTCCCAATTTGACCGTCGTAGCCCCAGTACATCAGGGTTAAAATGCTGTCATTGGTGGTCTTCGTACGTGTTGATGGTATGCACCGGAATTAAATAAAATAATTTTCGATTCATTGGATCATAGTACATTAAGCCACTTTTTTCGTCCCATGAGTGTTCATGAGCAAACGACATTTTTAATTTTTTTTATATTCGAAAATTGGTATTTTCAAGTTATTGTAAATTAACAGAAACACGTGTGCTGATATTTTCGAAGGTCCTCAAAACAAATCTGAAGTCAAAACTAATCTTAATCTTTCGGATTAATCCTGAGAGAAAGAAAGACTTAGAAATTTATAGCAAAATGTTAATCTCTGGATGCTTACGTGGAGTATTTTTAAGTTTTGAATGATCATACCATCAACAGTAGAACAATAATGTTCTGTTAATTCTGAACTACTGTTTTACATACCAGCTAAATGCTCGTGCAGTGACATTTTCGAAAATCTTAAAAGCGATTTTAAGCACAAAATGTAACTCTTTTGCTTTAATCTTGAGAGGGCAAGAGTGCATAGTCAGCAAAAATGTATACCTTTGAAACTGTAAATGAATTGTCTCTTAAGTTCTGATTCATTTTGCTATGTACAATAGAAGATTTGCATTGTGTTAATTAAGAAACTCGCCCAATAGCAAAAAAAATGGTATTTTTCAAAAGTTATTGTACATCTATGCTGATATGTTTGGAGGTCTTAAAAACTCATAATTTTCTGCTTATTAGATAGTTATAATTAAGGTAGAAATTATTAAAAAAAAAGTCATTCACTTTCGGTGAGAAATCGAACCCCAGTCGTCTGTTTACCAGGCAGGTGTATTACCATTGAGCTACTAAGGAAACTAAATCTCATTATGGAAGCAGTTATTTTCCGCCCTGAAAACTATTTCTTAGTCAAAATACTGTTAATCAAACTGTTGGTTAATTCTGACGAAATAAGAAACTTAGAAAACCATAACAAAGTCTGAACTTATGAATGCTCATGTCGTTTATTTCAAGTTCAAAAATTTCGCTATGAATGCATTGTATTACATAACATGGATCCTAGAATATTCCTAAAACATCGAAATGTACATAAAATATATAGTTTTTTAAGGATGTGAACGGTTTCAATGGAATCAGTCTCCTCATGATGTTTAATATTAAATTTAATTAATTTATTTAATTAAAAATTACTTATTTGGATTACAATCTTAAACTGTGCAGTGAATGGTTGACACATTATTGTAGAGGCTAACAAGATCTTAGGTTTCAGAATTTTCGGTGCATAAAATTTTGCAGGAGGTACCAAATTATCAAAAATTTCCCAAATAATAAAATATTTAAACAACTTGACTTGCCTGACGTATATACGTTTTGGAGCGTTTCAATTAAATGCGTGGTAAGTGATTTTCCGAAGTTAAATTTCTCATTTCAGCATGCATTTGAAATTGAATATTTATCATTGAATTTTGTTAAAAAGTATATTAAATTAAATACTAAATCGTCTTATAATATACTTGTCATCATTTAACATAGTATTGAATAAAAATCGAAAAACAGGCACGTTTCGCAATACAGTTTCTGGTAATATAGCATAGCAAATTTTAGACGTTTCCAAACATCGAACCATTCAACAATGGTTTATTTGAAACATAAATTAGAAGTTAGATTTCATTACAATAATTGCTAGTTATTTGTCTTACATTTGTTTTGCATAATCACTGAAGATTAATATATAACCCCTTTCCACATTAATTTTCGTATTCTGCCTACGTATTTCGACAACTAAATTGTCATCATCAGCAATTAATTACACAGTGTCGCACCTGGAGAAGTATGGCAAAAACCGAAACTAATTCCGTGCACGATCTGTACCGTCGAAAGCAAAACGCACACCAGTTGTGTGGATTTTATCTTTCTCCAGTTCTCTAGGTGCGACATTGCTTAATTATCGGCTGCTGATGACAACTTAGCTGTCGAAATACGTATACAGAATACGAAAATTAATTTGGAAAGCGGTTATATATCAACCTTCAGTGATTAAGCAACCAACCACAGGCTCCATCAAAATGACCTTCATTTGTTTTGCAAATATTGCTTAATTTAATGGAAAATTAAATTAAAGTTTTCTCACTAATGTGTATTTGTTTATTAAAATCAAATAATAAATTTTGGATAGATATTCTTTATTAGTGAATATTCTTTTGGGCAAAATGTAGAAAAAACCTTGAATAAATGTTTATTTATTATAATTGATAATTTAACCTTTTTCAGGGCAAGGTAAAAGTTGCATGCAGTCTTTAAATGAAAATCTAGCAATGTTACATTTTCTTAATTACTATTGTTTGTTAAAAAATAGCATTCGTTTTCTTTAGTCGGTCTTTATTTCATCTACGACTAGAGAAGTTCTGAAAATCTATAAATGTTTATATAAGGAACATTCCGAAAATTTTGATTTACTCTGTATACTTGAAAGCCAATAAAAATAAATAATCTATTTAATAAATAATAAGTTTAACATTTTGTTGCAGAAAAAATTTGAAAAACTATGTTTTTATGTCTGTGCCTATGGCAACTAAGTCTTTAATTACGACTAAATAATAAAGGCGGTATTACTTAATTATATTAAATAATGATGCCTACAATATCTGCAGGACGTAACGCAAACTTTATTCCGTGTACAATAACTTAAATCACCACGGTAACAATAAAGAGGTACGGCTATTTTAATAATTATCAAACGTCATGATAACGATAAATCATTCTAATTCTTTACTATTTTTCAGTTAGTCATAGATAAAGTACAATATATTAGTTCACAATAATAATTGTTATTCCCTCGAGCCGAATTACTCCCTCGCCACTTTGCGCCGGCTCGGTTTGTAAGTAAATTCAACTCTCGGAAATAATAGTTATCATTGTTCACTTGTATAAGTTATTAAATAGTCGTCGTAGATCTCTCACAGGAATACAGTGTTCCCGTGAATGTCCCATGTTGTACAATGATTTACTACGATTCTAAAGTTGATTTAAAAGAAGAACTGCTTTGATCACTGTCGGTTTGCTTTTGGAAGTGAATCTCCATCTCGGATACCAGGTTGTTTAATAAGTTCTGTCGTTCGATAAGAAAATCAGGATCTTATGGCTTGTCATACGTTTTAATATTTAATATAACTTCAATACATTTATTCCAGTGATCTTTTAATTTATGAATTCCATCCCTGAGGTGAGAATCCGGAAGACTGTCGAATTACACTTCCACGGCTGCTATTATATCTTCGTTGGATGAAAATAGTTTTCGACGCATGAATTTTTTAAGATGTGATAATAACCAGAAGTCAGAGGGAGCTAAATCTGGCGAATAGAGTTGATGTTGCAACAATTCGTATTTTAATTCACCGATTTTTGCGATTGCTTTTTGAGCTGTGTGAGAGGGTGCGTTGTCTTGATGAAAACGATTTTCTTCTTGTGTAAACCAGGCCTTTTCTCAAGAATTTTTACATCTAGCCGGTCCAAAAGGTTGCAGTTATAATCTGAGTTTATTGTTTTACCAGTTTAAAGGTAATCCACGAACAAAATTCTTCTTGGCCGATTTTTTGACACTAACTCGTTTCGGAGCCAAAATACCGGGTTCACACCACTCCTTAGCCTCTTGGTTTGATTGAGGATCATGGTGATAGACCCAAATCTTGTCCATAATGATGAAACGATGCACAAAAGCATTTTTATTCTTTCTAAAACGCTCCAAATGTCGTTGAGAAAAGACATTCGAATGTGTTTCTGGTCCATTGTTAACGAATCCGGCACCCATTTTGCACACAGCTTTCTGAAACCCAAATCTTCAACCAAAATATTGTTCACACTGCCAAATGAGATGTTTAGGGCTTCTACTAAATCTCTCTCGGTTAATCGATTATCTTTCAAAATCATATCCTGTATTTTAGCTACGATTCTGGTGTTGACGTAGTTTCTGGCCGTCCTTCACGTGGATCGTCTTCAAGACTTGTACGACCACATTCAAATTCAGCAACAAATCTTTCTACTGTTCTAATTGAAAGTAAAGAGTCCTTATACACTTTTGACAATCGTTTTATGAACACGAAGTAAAGCCACTTTGGTTCTTTACAATAGTTTCTCCAGCTTCTTTTCTTAATCATTTTTGTAATACTTTCCCCCATAGTCTACTTAATGAACTGGTTACACTCAGTCCCCTATAACTATTTAGATCCTTCCTGTTTAGTTTTTCGTAAAATTATGTTATGTAAAATGTTTTCCATTCTAATGGTGTTTTCTGTTGTATTAAGCACTGATACATAAGGTTCTTTATTCTTGTAATTAACGATATTCCGTCACTTTTGACCAGCTCTGTTGTGATATCACCTAGTCCATATACTCTTTCTATTTTCATTTCTCTAACACATCGATCTAGTTCATTTAAGGTTACTAACACCGGTTCGTTTGTCAGAATCTTAAATATCTTCTTCATTTCCTAATAATTCATTTCTTTTTTCTACTAATAAAAATTCGTAATGCTCTTTCCACGTATTCATATTTATTAAGGAGAATGCTTCCTGCCTATCGTTTGTTTTCATATTTTTAATAGTGTGCCATACTTTTGTCGATTGTGAACCCCCAATAATGGCATTAATTTCATTACACTTCCACTCCCAAAATGCGTTCTTTTCAGCTCTAATCTTATATTTCACTTCTCCATTTTTCGTCGTACATTCTTGTCTATTCTGTTGCGATTTCTGAGTTAAATATGTTTTATGTAATTGATTCTGTTCTTCACTTAGGTTTTTCACTTCTTCGGTTAGATAATAAGATTATCTTTTCTTCTATTGCTGTTATTATATTCACTTAATGTTTCTCTTGCTATATTATGTATTGCATCTTTTATATTATTATATTCAGTTTCGATTTCGTTGGATGGTAAGGTACTATTTAATTCGTTCGTCAATCTCCTCTCGTAGTTCCCTTATACTCTTTTTTGCAGTAAGTAGAGTATGTTACATGTGGCTGATATTTTCAATGTGTCGTTTCCATCGTGTCACAGAGCTATTCTATTTTTTAGTCTAGTCGAGTAGGGATACATCGTTCCCTGTAGTAAATGGTCGCCAGTTCCACAATTGTCTCTTCTTTTTTACTCTGAAGTCATGAATCTCAAACTCAACAGCATGCTGTTTAACAATAATATAATCGATAATAGATTTTTGTTGTAAGAATACCCATGTATGGCAGTGAATATTCTTGTGTGCAAAAAATGTATTTGTCAGTTTCAGTTATTATTCACATATTTCTAATAGCCTTTCACCGTTATCGTTATCAAATTCTTCTGTAACCTTCCTACAATGCTACTCCGCTGTCGTCTCCTAACCCGAGCATTTAAGTCACCCACTATCATTATGTCCCGACCACCTCTAGGCATACTTATTTGATGTGTCAGTTCTTCATAAAATTTGTTCTAGTTTGCATTGTCAGTGGAATCCACAAGAGCATAAACCTCTATGATAGTAAGATCATGTCAAAATAATTTCATCGCTACTGTTTCATTCTGACAAATTTACTTCTATTTAACAACGTTAAAAAACTCTAAAAAAACCTCTAACAACCATTTGAAAACTATTACTATTTACGACAAAAAAGAATTTGTGAAATATTCTAACATCGAATGCCACAAAAGTACACATCATTTTTGTAAGATATTTATTATTGTAAAGCATAAATTTAATGGATTTGATACATCCTCTTCATAGTAGCACGTATTTGTGAAAAAGAAACATTTGATGCTCTTAAAAAGACGAGGCGTAAACTTAACTTAAGACTACATAAAGAAAAAATATCCTCAGGGCAACCTTTATTCATCTTGCCTTCCGGGCTGGAACCGCGTCTTTTTCAATACTGGCACCGACGTTTTGTCATCTCTTGAATGGGATATCTTCAGAGCTTAACGTCGCGTTGAAATAGTTTCAGGAACAGTACCTTCTTCAATACTGGCACCAACGATTCGTCACCACTTGTATGGGATATCTTTAGGACTTAACAGTCACGCTGAAATTGTTTCAGCGCGACTGGTGAGCATTCAAGATATCCCATACAAATGGTGACGAAACATTGGTGCCAGTATTGACGAAGACACGGTGTCGGCTGAAGAAAGTATAGACAACGACTGCAAGAGTCTACGAGACTTAGGGCAAAGTTAAATTAATCGAAAAAGCATTGAAGAAAGTATAGACAACGACCACCGAAGTCTACGAGCCTTAAGGCAAAGTTAAATTAATCGAAAAAAACGTTGAAGATGTCCCATATAAATGGAGATGAAAGGTTGGTGCGAGTATTGACGAAGACACGGTGTCAGCCCGGAAACCAAGATGAAGAAAGTATAGACAACGACCGCGAAAGTCTACGAGCCTTAGGGCAAAGTTAAATTAATCGAAAAAGCATTGAAGAAAGTATAGACAACGACCACCGAAGTCTACGAGCCTTAAGGCAAAGTTAAATTAATCGAAAAGAACGTTGAAGATGTCCCATATAAATGGAGACGAAAGGTTGGTGCGAGTATTGACAAAGACACGGTGTCAGCCCGGAAACCAAGATGAAGAAAGTATAGACAACGACCGCGGAAGTCTACGACCCTTAGGGCAAAGTTAAATTAATCGAAAAAAGCGTTGAAGAAAGTATAAACAACGACCGCGGAAGTCTACGAGCCATAGAAGAAAGTTAAATTAATCGAAAAAAGTGTTTTTTGAAAACAAATATTCAAAATATCCTAAACTGTTGAAAATAGGCTCCTAAAGATTCAAAATGATCGCGGTCAGAGAAGTGTTACAGGTGTAATGAGTTAAAATTCGTGAATAAGAACACTGAGGATAGCCGTACAAATGGAATTCGATACTGGAAAGAAAGTACATTACGAAAATATAAAGAGAATTTTAAAAAAGCTGGTTGTAGTGGAAGAGTTTCACGTAAAAGATTTTCCATAAAGCACCTATTGTAAAGCATAAAGCATACAGGTATTATTAGTACAAGTATTAACTTCGCTAAAGAAAGGTTTTTTACGTGGTACTCTTCCTTTGCATTGACTGGATGCATAACTCCGATTAATGTATGATGCATTCAAAAGATGAAAATATCACATTCAACGGCGTATGAACATTTAGTACAATTTTGTTTGTATGTGTCTTAATAGAGGCGCACAATATATCAAAATTTATAGAATCACATTGTATTGAAGCTTTTGAAAGTTTTTAGCTGATATACATACGTCCAAACCAGCTTCAATATGGATTATATAAAAGCATTTATAGAAAGACGATCTACGTTCTATCATTTGAAACATTTTACTAAATTTGAGCTAAAGTTACAAGTAGAATCTAATTTTTATTTTTGATAACGTAAATTGATATTAAAATATTCGAAATGCGTATAAAAAACTTAAAACCGTTACTTGTTAATTATTGTATCTTTGTCACGATTTTCCTTTCTCACTTGATTTTAATTTAAAAAAAGTAGAACGTGTATTCTGTACCAATTTTTATTTTTAATATAGGATAATATTAAAGTAGCACAATTTATCTTTCTTATTATATACATATATATTACTTAGTATGATGAAAAAAAAGTGAAGATAACTGATGATAAAAGACATTGATTTAAATATGTACATTAATAAATATGACTTGTCGAAAAAAATACATAAAGTGTGTATTTGAATGAATTGCAAAATATTTTTACACAACTATTATCTACAAAATGTATGCTACTCAGTAAGCGATAGACACTACGATACTACGTATTTATAAACAATTTTTCTTCAATATCCACGAAGAATTCTTTTTATTTCGATACTTCTATAGAATAAATGTATATTGGGCGGTTATTAGCCGTTCGAGGCAGTTACGTTTTAGATACATCCAAGACTGTACATTATATTGTATTGTAATGACTTACTTGGTGTAACTTTCTTTAAATGTGCAAGTGATTTAAATAAAATCTAAATTTTAAATATATTTTGTGCTTCTTTTTAAACAATAACATAAGCAAATAAGCAAAAAGAATTGAACACAAAAACTCAGTTATGTGATTAAATGACTTTTGCGTTCCACCCTCCGCTTGGCACATGTTCGGACTTTCACATTGGTGCCTCATGTGGTCTGGTTAGACCCCTTCATATATCCATGTAGTTGTATAGAAATATTGCGTTTTTGGTGATGCATTGTATTTATATATATGCAGGTACATATTTTCATTCTTTTCTGGTTCCTTGCGGCTTTTGCATATGTTGAACTACCGTTCATGTAGAAATATGTCTTTCATTAAACGGTTCCTATCTTTAAATTTAAATAAAACAAAGTGTGTGTGTGAGATATCATCGAAATTTTTTATTCGTTTGAAAGGCCTATCGATGCCATTATGTATGAAATATAATATCGTGCAAATGTCCGCTGCTGGCTTCGCTGGGTGGCGCACATCCGAAATGTTCGATTTTCTGTGACTCTGGCGCATAAATTAGGCTGAATTTGACCGATGGCATGGGTTATGGTGGCTTTGAGGGCCGCTGTGGTTTGTGGCCTATTCGCATAGAGCTGTGGCTTAAGAAAACCCCACAAAAAAAGTCTAACTGGGTCAAATCGCACGATCTCAGTGACCTGTTCACAACACCTCCACGTGAGATGACCATGCCCTCAAATCGCTCGTGCAGAATGTGGTATGAGTTGTGTGGCACGTAGCGCCGTCCTGTTGAAACCACATGTCGTTGGTGTCCATATCATCCAATTCAGGCCAAAAGATGTTGGTAATCATCGACTTATAACATTCACTCTTGACGCTGATGGCCTAACCAACGTCGTTCTCAAAGAAATATGGACCTATGACACCGCCAGCCCAAAACCCACACCAAACAGTGACTTTTTTGGGATGCATTGTGCGCTGTTGGATCTCATGTGAATTGGAATCGTCCCAAATTCGACAATTTTCTTTGTTAACGTACCCATTCATCCAAAAATTGGCCTCATCGCTGAAGATGATTTTTCGATGAAAATTAGGGTCAGTTTCCAACTGCTCTAGGACCCATTCGGCGAAAACATGTTTTCTATGGTCGTTTGCCTTCAGCTCCTGGGTCAGTTGAATTTTGTATGGGTGCAGGGCCAAGTCACGACGCAAATTCGCCAAGTTGTGGCCAGCGAAAGGCCGAATTCTTTTGAGGGACGCGAAATCGACTGCCTCGGATTCGCCTGCACACCCTCGCGGACGGCGGTGATGTTTTCGACAGATCTAGCGTTTCGTCGTCGTATGGGTGTTGGTTCATTGTTTATTGAACTAGTGGACTCAAACTTATCCACCGCACTACGAATACTCTTCTCGGTAGGACGATTATGGCTACCGTAAAATGGGCGAAGCGCGCGGAATATTACCCGAACAGAACACCCATTTTAATAAAATAATTTTATCATTGCACGTATTGTTGAACCCTATATCCGTCAATAGTGATTTGGCAAAACAGACTGAATAAATGACAACGAATTCGATAGACGTAGCTTTAACAATGTGGCCGCTATTAACTGTCAAAGTTCCGAAGTCCCTATGGGAAGACCCGTTATTATCGATAATCATTCATACAACTAAAACAAATATAATCTACTTTGGAGTGTTGTTGGTATACTGGGTCTGAACATTATGCACCAAAGAAACGAGTTTTACGTGTGTTTTCACTTACCTGTAAAAAAAATTTACAACCTCTCTTCTACTCTCGTATATTATGACCGCCTTCCTTTTCAAATGCTTGTACTGGAATCTGAAATGAAACAACGAATGCAGTATATTTTTAATGAAAACGCATGAAATGAAGCGATTCAGTCGCTGAACGAGTAAAAAAAAGTGCTTTAAAATGTAATAGTTGTTCGTTTTTTAACGAATAATAATTAATATTTTACGAGTCAAAATTTCAAGTCGGTAGCTCAACTAGAAGTACATTTAAATTACAATTGAAACAGAAGAAGGTCTGGCTGGACCCATGTGACAAACGGAGGGTTAATATTGTTATGGATTTTCACCAAGTAAAGGCCACATCAATTAATAATAATATCGGGTTTTCCATTAGAGACATAACAATTTTGTCTTTTAATCGAACACACTGCACTCTTGAACGTTTTTCATGACCTGTCAACGTCAAAACCTCAGCCGAGGTAAACATTTTCATCATGATAAAGTTTACGAACAAGCAACGTATGAAAATTATCAGAAATTACTAGCACAATGTCGGTGGTCGCAACTTTAAGAGCGCTTACGCCAATTTTTGATCATTATAATCGACCCACCAGATAAGCTGCGCGTGCTATAATGGATAAATTCGAGTCAAAATATTCACTATTGCATGATATTGTACTAGTGAGACAACGTACCAATCGTAGTACCGAAAATATCGCAGCCGTGGTTGCTTCAGTTCAAAATGAGCAAAATCAGTCGATTTCAGCCATTCATAGAACCTGGGAATCTCTCTAACCACATCGTGGCGAATTTTGCGTAAAGATCTTGGCATACACTCTTACAAGATCAAATTAACTCAAGATCTGAAGAGTCTTGATCATTTGAAGTGCCGAAACTTCTCCGATTGGACTTCGCTAAGGTTCGAAGAAAATCCTGAAATTCATCGAAAAATCATCTTCAGCGATGAAGCTCATTTTTGGCTTAATGCCTTTGTCAATAAGCAAAATATGCATTACTGGACAGCAATAAACCCATATGCGCTTCAAGAGACTTCATTACAACCACAAAAAGTGATCGCGTGGTGTGGATTTTATGCCGGAGGATTGGACCATATTATTTCGTCGATGAAAATGATCGCCAGATTACAGTCAATGTAATTCGCTATCGTGCCAGGTTGGAAGACTATTTTTTGCCAGAAGTGGAATGACTTAACATCAATGATATGTGGTTCCAACAAGATGGTGCCACATGCCACACAGCTGGTCAAGCAGTTGACCTAAGGGGAAGTTCGGTAACCGTGTAATCTCGAAAAATGATCCGGTCGAGTGGTCACCGCGTTCACACAATTTAACGCCGTTAACTTTTTTTTAATGGGATTACGTTAGGTCGTTGGTTTATGCCAACAAACCAACAACGTTAGAGCAGCTCGGGGACAATATCTAATGCGAAATTGCCAACGTTCCGATATGTGCGAAAGAGTTGTGGAAAATTGGCTCCAAAGAATCGATCGCTGCAAATGTGCTCGCGGTGGTCATATGAACGTTCGAATTTCATATTTAAATGTAACATGTGTACTGCACCTGGAATAAATTTCAGACCGATATCTCAATTACTTTGTTTTATTTAAGTACAAAATTGTTATGTCCTTATTTATATATATATATTAAAGTCCTATTGTAGCAAGCAAATTTACATTCAAAAACTAAATATACTAAATATAAATTTATAACTACCAGATTTTAGTATTTACATATATATACATACATATGTACTTACAAACACAGAAGAAATGTGTACTTGCCTACATATGTATGTATACTTACAGAATACGAAAATGGTAAGTGCACTAAATCAGTATTGTTGGTACAAGAGTATAGAAGTTTACATTTATAGTCGGTAAGTTGTTAAAATAAGCACATATTCTGTAGACAGGTGATCCAATCAGTACATTTATCAGACAAAAGGTGTTTACAAATCTAGTTGCTTGGGAACCAAACAGTTTAACCTTGACAGAATTTCATGTATACATATACGTTAATTCTAGTATGAAGATGATAAAAAATTTTATGTTATTGTGGCGTCTATGGTGCCCTAATGATTCAATATTAGAAGTAGTTAATAGATTATTAATATGACCGAAGACTCGAGAAGTGTAGTTTTCAGATTGTCGAAAGAAAGGGCACTAATTCCAGTGCGTAGATATGTGTTTTGTAAAGAGGCGACAACACCAACGATGCATATTCAAGTTTGTTCCTAACGAAGGAAAAATAGAGTGGTAATACAATATATTGTCAATTGATGAGAAGGATTTGGCAGTTTTAATTATGAAATATTAAGTTTTTAATGCAGCATTAGACATATTATTGACATCCAACTGTTTCTGGCGATGAGTGCAGTCATTGATATTATTTATTGCATGAAATATTTTCAAATCGTCTGTGAATAATAATTTCTGACAGTCGAGAACTTCAACAAGGTTGTTTATAAAAATAGAAAACAATAGAGATGCGAGAATTGACCCTTGCGGAACTCCAGATGTGAAAAAGCAGAAATTTATAACCTTTGTAGTAAAGATAGTTCGCTCGATAAGATAAATGGGATTGAAATAACAAGACAAGTGACGGCGAGAAACCAATTTTAGCATGCTTGTGCAGCAGTATTGAGTGAGCTATACGATCAAACGCTTTATATAAGTAAAAACTGCGTCTACTTAAATATTTTTATCAATGTTTTAAGAAAGAAACTGCATAAATATTATTAAGATTGTGAGTGTTGATCGTTTATTAACAAAATCATGCTGATATGTGGATAGCAGAGATTTGTTTTGCGAAAAAATGTTAGGTATACTATGGAATTATTAATGAATTTAATCTCTAACAAATCTCAAACAAATGGGAATTTTAATTCTAGGCCATACTTTTAAATTTGAGTATTATTATTAAGTTATTTAAAACCGTAAATTTATGAAATAGGAGGGTGATTCCATAAGTACCCGGCTTGACCTAGAGATAGCGCTAGTTATTTGAAAAATATCACTGTATTAGAAAGTACACAATCTATAAAGCATATGTTTCAAGTTTGAAGAGGCCACGCTGTTTAGTATTTGTTTGGCAGCTATCAATAGTGAACGTTTTCAGCGAATTTGTAAAAATGGAAAAAATTGGTCATCGTTACGTGATACAATACTTTTATTTGAAAGGCCTCAGCCCAACCGATATAAAAGCTGAACTGGATTCTATTCTGGGCGAGTCTGCTCCTTCGTTTACAACAGTGAAATATTGGGTAGCAGAGTTTAAACGAGGCCGTACGGGTTGCCAAGACAAGCATCGCAGTGGTCGACCAAATGAGGTGACGACTCCAGAAATGGTGAAGAAAATCCACAAAGCCGTACTAAATGATCGTTGACTGAAAGTGCGCAAGCTAGCAAACATAGTAGGCATGTAAGATAGGTGCCGCGTTTGCTCACATTCGAGCAAAAACAGTGTCGTAAAGATGTTTCAATTGAGTGTTCAGCGAAGTTTCACAGCAACGAAGCAGAATTTTTGCACCGTTTCATAACCATGGATGAAACATGGGTCCATCACTTCATACCCGAGACAAAAGAACAATCAAAACAATGGACTCAAAAGGGAGAACCGGCTAAAAAGAAGGCGAAGACCATTTCATCTGCAGGCAAGGTCATGGCATCGATTTTTGGGATACGCGTGGAATAATTTTCATGGACTATCTTGTAAAAGGAAAAACTATCAACGGCGAGTATTATGCGAACTTATAGCAATGTTTGAGCAAAGAAATCAAGCAAAAACGGCCCCATTTGGCTGAGAAGAAAGTGTTATTTCATCAAGACAATGGTCAAAGATTTTACAGAGATGAACAAGTGATGCCAGCAATTAATGGCTATTTTGAGGAGCAAGACAGTTCTTTTTATAAAAAGGGTATCGAACTTATTGAACATCACTGGGAAAAGTGTATAGAGCTGAAAGGAGGTTATGTTGAAAAATAAATATATTTCTTTCCAAAATTTTTGTGTTTTCTTTGTTGGATCGGATACTTCCGGGACCACCCTCGTATACTAACTCTAAGATAGAAAAAAAATGTCAAATTAAAATTGTATCAATTTATTTCCCTCTCCCCTACAAATATACTTTGGGTGTTTACATATTTTATTAAAGTACTCTACTGACGATGACGACTTAGTTATCGAATGCCATATCAATATTATAAGGTAAGGACTTTTTGAATTCTTAAAATAAAAACCTACAATACTACTAAACATTTGAGTCACGAGTTTAAAAATAACATTTGTTGTGGACACGGAAAGAATAGCATAATTTATTCTTTTTCTAATCACGAAATAAATACCAGCAAACTTTGGAATATTACAGATACTTCTGATCAAAGCTTGACAGGTTTCTAACGTAATCCAAAAGTTCTTTGTATACTGTGTTTGACAGATACACCCACACGTGTGTCGCATGCGCTCTATTTTTTAAGAAGCAGTACAAAACGTTCTCCGAACGTGGCCAGAGTGATACTGCTTTAGCGATATTAGTTTACAGAGCACGTATTGCTTATACGAACCTTTCAGTGCGAGCGACCCGGCTATCGAAATTTTAAAAAAAAATGTGCGCGCTCTTATATGTATCTATACGAAGTGAAACCGATTAGATTTGACTCGAGGAAGTGGTTGTATTATATAATTAAGTGATAAAAAATTTGGTCACTTGTGCTTCACAAGGAGAAATAAAAAATAATCGTGTTTTGTGAATTTTGTCTGAAATCTTATCACTTGCTAGATGGAGAAAGCAATTTTTTTCGTTATTATCTTTGGTAAGTAAATGAATATTTAATACCACGAACATAGTACGTTATTCTGATTTCCAAAAATTTTTCGTGATAAATCTTCACAAATAGGAAAAGAAATGATTATTTATTTTTGTTGGACAGACAGAACTTTACGTTATTTCTAAAATTAATTTAAAACTTATGTTTCCAAGGTCCTAATCGACACGTTCACCGGTAAATATTAAAAATTAACTTCGAACACCGATTAAAAAGTTTTGATGGAAGAAATCCAGCATTCATTAATCATTGTAAACTATTGCTACAGCTAAGATTCGCATAAAACGTGTTTAAAATCTGTTGTAACACAAAAAAATTCATTCTATAATTCTCATATAGAAATAATTTCAAATTTTTAATATCTACATGTTGTTAAACATCTACAGTTACTTCGTACTTCGCGGTAATATGTAAAAAATTTATTTTATTTTTACAAGAAAAGGTATATCTAACGGGTCTTCCAATAACAGGTTTCATTTTGATATGTAAAAAAAACGAATATTTTTAAGCGAAATCATAGGATGTTTATTTAATTATAAAGAGGAAGGTATGCCATTAATAATGGAAAACAGTATCAGCCAAATGGTCACCACGGCTACGCTTGCAGGACCATATTCTTTCCATGAAATTTTTCATCACCAATTCGCACATTTGCGGCTATATGTCCTCGACAACTTCACGAATTTAATCTTTGAGATTCCGAATCAATTGTGAGCTATTGGCATAGCCCTTATTTTTCACGTAGCCCCAAAGAAAAAAGCCTAAGGTGTTAAATCACAAGATTTCGGTGGCCAATTGTGATCGCCTCTTCGAGAAATCACACGGTCAGGAAACTTTTCACGCAAAAGAGCGATGGTATTGTTACTTGTGTGGCACGTAGCGCCGTCTTGTTGAAAATAAACGTCGTCCACATCAATATCTTCCAATTCCAGCTATACAAAATCATTAATCGTCGTTCGATAGCGCAATCCATTCACCGTAACAGTTGCTCCAACCTCATTTTCGTAAAAGTAAGGTCCAATGACCCCGACAAACCAAAAACCGCATCAAACAATCACACGGTGATGATGAGGCTTTTCAACAACAATTCTTGAGTTTTCCGAGCCTCAAATGCGACAATTCTGCTTGTTAACGTAGCCTCCGAGGTGAAAATGGACGTCATCACTCAACATGATTTTTCGATGAAACTCCGGATCAGTTTGATGCATTTCAAGGACCCAATCGGCAAAGACACGACATCGTTGATGGTCGGTAGGCGTGAGTTCTCGTGTTAACTTTAAAAGACTTAAGACCTAGGTCTTTATGCAAAATACGGTGTAATGTGATTTGTGAAATGCCCAATTCCAAAGATCAACGAGAAATGGACAAACCTGGCTTTTCCTCAACACTATGGGCTACAACAGCAATATTGTCAGTTGTTTTTGAGCGACGTGCACGACTTCGATTCATCACATCACTAGTTTGTCCCAACAGCCCAAATTTTTCTACCAGTTTCACAATTACCGACCTAGAAGGTGCTTCACGACAACCCAAAAATGCTTTAGTTTTGCGAACTATGACCGCGAAATTTTCATCACAGGGTACATGGTTAAAAATAGAACCAGAAGCTCTGGAAAGCTTGGGAAGCAAAATTACTAGAGAGAATGCCGTGATTGTGCTTGGCAGTAATAAAAGCTAAATGTGATCAAATTAACGAATCAAAAATTTAAACAAATTTAAAAGAATATTTGTTAAAATTATAATACTTTTTTAAATTTTGGAAGATTTTGTAAAATTGTTTAAAAAAATTGTAATTTTGTAATAAGTATTGCACTTGTTTCTGTTTTTTATTTTCTCGAAGAGCGAAAGCTTTTGATTTAGAAAAACTTAAATAATTGACAATAATTGTCCTAGAATCCGGTGCTCCGCCTGTGGCACTACACCGGAGAAGAGCAAATACTTACGGCCGGTAGTGTACACGTCATTATCAACTAGCATCTTCTTTCGTCCATCGTGAAACTTCTCTAAAATTTTCCATGTCCTCCTATTGTGTGTTTCATTTATCTAGTTCGTTGTTGTTTTTTATGTCATCTGTCAAGCGCACGGGTGGTCTTTCTACACTTCGTTTAACTCTTGGTCTCCATTACAGCATCGTTTGTGTCCACCTTCCATTCTTTATCTTGGCTATGTATCCTACTCAAATCCATTTTAGATTACTTATTCTTTTAGTAACGCCTGTGACATATTGAAACATATGATGTGATTTATTTTTGAAACGATTCACTTGAAATGTTTCAGAAGCTAAAACGAAAATTAAAGTTTCCAAAAACCCATCTACTTTTATAGTAAGGTATGTCATTACCCTGTAAAAGGGACATGGTTTTATCTTCTTATCACCTGCACCTTTACGAGTCTGTCTTCTCAAAAATTTTAAATGAATTAATCTATCGTCTAGTACCTCAAATGGATAATAATTCTTAGATTATGTTGGTGTATCACTTTCTTGTTTTTTTATTATTTATCATCTTAAAAATGACAAACTTCGATCTATATCATGATGCTAACAATAAATTTGTGAACACAAAGATAGGCTTTGAAATAAAATGAATCAAGGTGTCGATGTTTTATCATAAAAATTGACAATTGTTTTTTCTCCATTTCAACAACTTCACCAAAAATGTTTTTCCTAAAAACGGCGTACACTATTGCTGAGAGCCTGGAAATTATCTGCGTTTGCACCGCACTGATATTGAGCCGTTAAGCTATTTGAAAATGTTTGTTATCAATTCAGAGTTGTTAATTATCTGTTTAGAACCTATTTAAACCTACTCCGGCTCTATCTAATGTTAAGTCTTGATAAGACGGTGGATCTCGAACCCGCGAACGCATTCTACTCTTTTGCAGTTACAAATTTGGCAATATGCAACAATTTTTGAATTCAATTGCTTCGCTATTTTCAATTCGAATTTTGTTTTAATTTGTTTTTATAAATAAATATAAATGCTGGTTCAAATTGCGCGGTTTTTTTAAGAATAAATAAAATATGGATGGCGCACTGAATTTGTCCGGGTATGTGGGCATTTAAAAAGTGTGATGTATGTCATTTATAAAAATGGCTTCGTACACGGTACAACAACGCGTTCAAATTGTTGAATTGTTTTATGAAAATCAGCGTTCTGTGAAAAGAGTTTTTAGAAAACTACGTGAATTTTATGGTTTACATAATCGTCCATCTGAAAGCACCATTGGTCGAATTATTAAAAAATTTCATGAGACCAGTTCCATGGAAGATCAAAAAAGTGAAAAATACAGTCGTAGTGGTTGTTCACAAGAAAATATTGGTTTGGTTCGTCAAAGTGTTGCTGAAGATCCTGAAATGTCCATTAGACGACGTTCACAACAACTTGAACTTAGTGGATCAACAACATGGCGTATTTTACACAAGGATTTAGCTCTGGAGGCATATAAGGTTCAAATAACACAGGAACTGAAGCCATTAGATCATTTAAAACGTCGTTCATTTGTCAATTTCATCAATGAACAAGCAGCTGATTTTTCTCAAAAAATAATGTTTTCCGATGAGGCACATTTTGTACTTGGCGGCTATGTTAATAAACAAAATTGCCGTATCTGGGGTGAGGAAAATCCACAAATTATTCATGAGAAATCTACGCGTCCTAAACGAGCTACTGTTTGGTGTGCATTATGGTCAGGTGATGTAATTGAAGCTGTAACTGTCAATGGTGATAGATATTGTCGGAAGATAACCGAATTTTTGTGGCCTAAATTAATGAATATTCATCTAGAGGATATGAGAGAGGTTTCAACAAGATGGCGCTACACTTCACTTTGCACACGAATCAATTGATTTATTAGGAGAAAAATTTCGTGGACGTGTAATCTCAAGAAACGGCGATGTTAATTGGTCAACAAGATCATGTGATTTGACACCGTTAGATTATTTTCTTTGGAGTTATGTGAAAAATCAGGTTTATAAAAACAATCCACAATCAATTCCTGCTTTGAAAGATGAAATTATTCGTGTCATTGGTGAGATAGAGCCTCAATTATGTCAAAATGTCATTGAAAATTTTAACAAAAGAGTGGACGTCTGTGGAGCTGCAAGAGGAGGCCATTTGACAGATATTATTTTTCGCATATAAATGTCATAACTGATACTTTAATCTATATATATAAAAATGAATGTTTGTCTGTATGTCCTTTATAGAATCGCAAACTATGCATTTAATCATGTGATGATCTTTAGCAAAGTTGTGCATGAGCCCACGAAGGTTTCTAAGGTGGTACGACCAATTTATGACAAATGACGCCAGTGCCATTCCAATTGGAAATTTTGCAAAACAATTAATGGATATTAGAAATGGGCGAACGCAAGTTGATGACTCTACGCAATGTATCACCTTGCCAGCAAACTTCTGTAAGATCATAGAAAGCATGGACGAATTGGTGCAAAAAGTTTTCCCAAACATTGCACACAACTACAAAAATCATCGGTGGCTCAGTACGCGTGCTATATTAGCGGCCAAAAACATCGATGTCAACACCATCAACTTCACCATTCAGAATGGAATACCCGGCGAAACGACAACATATAAGTCCATCGATACTGTGGTGAATCAAGACGAAGTTGTCAACTATCCAACTGAATTTTTAAATTCGCTTGATTTGCCAGGCATGCCACCGCACGTTCTTACATTGGAAATTGGCGTACCCATCATTCTTCTTCGAAACATAAATCCACCATGATTTTGCAACGGAACTAGACTCTCAGTCAAGAAAATGATGAACAATGTTATCGAGGCAACAATTTTGACTGGAAAATTCAAAGGTGAAGACGTACTGTTGCCACGTATCCCAATGATCGCGACAGATATGCCATTCGAATTCAAATGTTTGCACTTCCCGGTACGACTCGCTTTTGCAATGACTGTCAACAAAGTACAAGGACAATCGTTGCAACTGTGTGGGTTAAATTTGGAGAATCCATGCTTCTCACATGGGCAGCTCTATATGGCCTGCTCAAGCGTCGGATACCCTTCTGATTTATTTGTTTACGCACCAGATGGAAAAACAAGAAATATTGTTTCCCACAGCACTTTAATAAATATCGAATTGAAACGAAACGCTGCAATGTCACAATTTTTTCAAAATGAACAAAATCAATAAAATGACTCAAAATGAATTGAATATTTGTGTAATGTCTTTCCTTCAAATTTATTTTAGTCGGTGGTGTAGCAACGCGCGCAGTGTACAGCTACTTACTTAGTGGAACAGTTTTTGTAGTCGAAGCAAAATTGAAATGTTACTTCAAAAATTTTGTACATACATATTTATGTATTTGTAAATTTATTTTGCTTCGTTATTTCGAAGCATTTATTTTTAACGGTGAATACCTCGCGGAAAGATAATTTCTAAGAATATGTGTACACTGTATATTTAAATTCTGCAGTTTATAATTTCGGAATACTAAAAATATTCAAAAATTAAAATTTAGGTTTAACCCATTCCTTGCCATTGTACCTGCTTGAGTACAGAAAAAATGTGTTTGAAAAGCACACAACAACAAAGTGTTTAGAAATAGTACTGTTACTGTATATTTTGTTTAGTTTTAAAACATGTGCGTCAATTTTGCAACTATTACCTTGGTCAGTGATTATTCAGCTGCGTGGAGTAAAACCTGTTGTATTTTATAAGTGTTTGTTATATTGGGTTGGCAACTAAGTAATTTCGGTTTTGTAGTATAAAATAAAATACTTTTTTTTTTAAACAAAGGATAGTTTTTAATCAATTATATATTTTCCATGTTGCTCAATGACCTTTTGCCATCTTTCTTTCAGCTGAATTATTCCGCGCTCATAAAATTTCTGGTTCTTATCAGCAAAAAACTGAACCAGGTGCGAGTGAAGATCATCGTCATTTGTGAAAGTTTTACCATTCAAAGAATTCTGCAAACTTCGAAATAAATGGTAAACAGATGGTGCTAGATCAGGGCTGTATGGGGGATGTAGCATCACTTCCCAGCCAAGCTCCAATGGTTTCCCACGAGTTGCCAAAGATGTGTGAGGCCTTGCATTATCTTGGTGGAAAACTACACCTTTCCGATTTTTCAATTCTGGGCGTTTTTCTTTGATTGCTTCATCCAGTTTTATTAATTGTTGACAGTAAACATCAGAATTGATCGTTTGGTTCTTTGGAAGCAGCTCAAAAAACACAACACCTTTGTAATCCCACCAAACTGACAGCATGATCTTTTTTGGGTGCAATTCAGCTTTCGATGTGGTTTGAGCTGGTTTATCGTGTTTGCTCCATGATCGTTTTCGAACTATGTTACTGTACAGGACCCATTTTTCATCACCAGTGATGATTCTTTTTAAGAAAGGGTCGGTTTCATTTCGTCTAAGGTGCATATCGCAAAAGTTGATTCTTTGTGTTAAATGAATTTCTTTCAATTCGTGAGGTACCCAAATATCAAGCTTCTTAACTAGCCCAAGACATTTTAAATGTTTTCAATTGTTGTGTGCGATACATGTAGCCTCTCCGCAACCTCTCGAACAATTATATGACGATCCTCTTCAATTATGACTTTGATTTGGTCATCATCAACTTCAGTTGGCCGACCAGAACGTTGCTCATCTTTGAGGGAAAAATCTCCAGAACGGAATTTTTTATACCAATTCCGACACGTGCGTTCTGTTAAGCAATTAGCACCATAAACTTCACATATCTTTTTGTGAGCCGCAGCAGCTTTCTTTCCTTTACGGAAATAAAATAGTAAAATATGTCAAAAATGTTTCTGCACTCCATTTAAAATTAACCCACAACTAATAGCTTTAATAAAAATCACGCACTACTTGCTTCTGAAGTTACGTCAATGTGACTAGTATCACGCGACAAACGGTAAAGTACAGCACTAACATACGTTATACAAAAAATAAAGCAACGCTCTCTATCAGTAAAAACCGAAAGTTCTTAGTTGCCAACCCAATAGTTTTACATAGGGGAATAACTGTGTTTCCAATTTACAAAAAGGTGAAAGATAAAAAACTAATTGGAACGACGCTGGGTGAGTAGAAACATGGGTGTACCCAATGGAGTATAATGGCTTATTGTGTATGCATTTTTTTTAGATTTTTGCCCGCAAAAAATGGAATTTCCTATTATAAAAACGTCAAGCTTTTACGGCAGACATTTCAATACCTCGAACTGTGCCCTAAATTGTGTTGAAGCTGAGAAAGATCACCACGAACTTGAAATTGCTATTATACTTCCAAGTCTGGATTATAACACATGAAGAAGAAGGTGTCGCCGAAAATATTGAAGTTGACCGTATACCATACGATGTGCCAGGTGAAATAGAGGTATTTTGTGGCAGCGATAGCGAACACGATATTCCACTTGAACAATTAAAAAAAATTTTAAAAAAATAAATTTTCGAGGAAAGAAATGGTGGTGGCCGCTTTTTACCATAATGTTGAGTTCCGTTGTGGTCAAGCGTGGAAGTCATATAAAACTGCACGCAAGTCCCAAATAGACCTGTTAGAGTTTCAGCGTCATATTGTTCGCTACTATCTTCGAAATTATACGAAGACACTGCCAACTTCGAAACGCTCGCTGGCACTTGGTGTAGCTACTATTGCTGGCAACCACTTCCCCAGGAGAATAAAATACCCTTTGCGATGCCGCGAATGCCTTAGTAGAATTAGATGGATGTGTCAACAATGTGACGTTGCACTTTGTCTAGAAAGGGAGTGTTTTAAAATATATCACACTAAAAAATAAGCATACTAATTAAGCCGTTGTACCCGTTTGGGTACAGCTCCAAAACCACAGTTCCTGAATTTTTTTTATAATTTTTTACTTTTTTTATGTTCCTTATGTATATTTTAACTAAAATAAATAAATGAATTAAACATGTTTTCCTTTTTAATTGCCTTGTTTTTTAATGGGTTAAGTTGAAAGACATCGAACTGTGTCGCGATTAAAAAAATTAAATAATATACTGATTAATAAATTAGCAGACATTCCATCTATAGGATATTTATAGCACAAAAACAAATTATTAGTTTGGTTTTTGGTGTTAGTTTTAATCAAAGTTATCGAACTCTTTTTAAGAAAAACAATATTCTAACTGTACATGCTATTTATATCCGTGAATGTGTAATTGTTTTGCATAATGGGACATAAAGGGCGTCACTTATCAAATGTAAATACTAAAAATTAACCTCCATCCTTAGTTAACCTAAGTCCAAAGTTTCAGTGCGTTACGCCTAGTGTTGTAGCTACAACGAACTGTCAGAGTTGACAAGTTAGTTGAAAGGAATTAAACCGAAAATATTTTCGCGGAATAATTTTTTATAATTTTCGAAGACAGTTATCTCAGCAAGAATGCCTCGCTTAGATGGCTTCTGTTTTCGGCAATGAAGCACCATATCAGTCAACAATTTCTCGTTGATATGGAGCAGGTTCACCAAGACCGGCAGTCACTTAGGAAAACGTCGATGCTGTGCGCAAGATCATCGTATGACATATCGTCAGATTGAAAAATTATTGGGGATTTTAAAAACCCCAATTCAAAAAATGTTGCATAAAGAATTATGTGTAAAAAGTTAGTTTCCCGTTGGATACCGCATTAGTTGACTGAAGAACAGAAAGTAGTTAGGGTGAATTGGTTCTAAAAACGTGTACAATGTTTAATGGCAATGAATCTTGGATTTACTCATACATACGAGCCAGAAAATAAACGCCAGTCGTTTGTTTGGGTGTTCCAAGGTGAAGAAAAGCCGGCAAAAGTCATCCGTTCTCGAAGTGTCTGGAAAAAATGGTCGCGATATTTGTCTGGAAAACATGTCGTGTAGTAACAATTCCTCTACAAGATCAAGGAACTGCTTGCCGCAAGTCATCTCTGAGCTTCGAAAAGCTAATCCCAAACGATGAATCATCCTCCACCAAGACAATGCAAGTTCGCTCACAGCACGCAAGACAATCGAATTTTTAACGAATTGTTGGACCATCATCCGTTCAGTCTGTACCTAAGTCTCAACCATTTCTTTACCTTTCCGTAAATCAAGAACGGATTGCTTGGTCAAAGTTTCCAGTCGTCAGAAGGAGCAGTCGATGCCTTCAAAACGCGATTTTGACTGTACCCACAAACAAGTGGAGCAACTGCTTCTAGAGTTGGTTCAAGAGCATGGAAAAGTGCATTAATCCTCGTGGAGAATATTTCGAAAGACAATGTCCTTACTAGCTATCTACTGTTTTATACCAGTTTTATATGCAAAACGTAAAGGACAACTAACGTATATCTATAAGTAATTTTTCTTATAAAAAGCAAACAATATTTTCAACATTCCAAAACTGCGCAACCGTACAACACGCGTTTAAGAAATATAAATTATTCGATTCCAATTCATAGACTCTTACAGAAAGGTGTCTGCATTATTCTAATTTACATGTTTATAATAAATTACACATTAAACAGTAAATGACCATTACTTATTCATTAAAGATACTAAAGGGTTTTCCAATAAGGACTTGACAATTTTTTTTCAAAATAAAATGCAGACCATTTGAGATATTTCACAGACTTTATTATCGGGTTGAAGTACAATCAAAACATTTATGAATGGAACTCGACTTCGTTCATATGGCCACCGCGGGCACGTTTGCAGCGGTCAATTCGTTGGACCCAATTTTCGATGACTCGGCCACACAATTCGGCCGAAACGGCTGCTATTTTGCGTTCAATGTTGGCTCTGAGCTCTTCCAACGTTGTCGGCTTGTTGGCATAGACCTTATGACTTGACGTAGTCCCAAAGAAAAAAGTCTAGAGGCGTTAAATCGCACGAACGAGGCGGCCAATCGACTGGTCCATTTCTTGGGATAACACGCTCATCAAACTTACTCTTCAATAAATCGATTGTAACGTGTGCTGTGTGGCTTGTGGCACCATTCTGCTGAAACTACATGTTGTCCAAGTCCATATCTTCCCATTCGGGCCAAAAATAATCGGTAATCTAGGCGCGATAACGATTACCATTCACAGTAACGTGACGATTATTATCGTCGACGAAAAAATATGGCCCTATGACGCCGCCGGCATGCAAACCGCACCAAACAGTTATTTTTTGTGGATGAAGTGGTGTTTCATGAAGCACATGTGGATTTTCACCCGACCAATAACGCATATTTTGCTTATTGACGAACCCATTGAGCCAAAAATGAGCTTCGTCACTGAAAATGATTTTGCGATGAAATTGATCATCTTGGCGCATCTTTTCCGGAGCCCAATCGGAGACCGTACGTCGCTTCAAATGGTCCATCGGCTTCAATTCTTGAGTCAGTTTGATCTTGTATGGGTGTAAACCAAGATCCTTACGCAAAATTCGCCATAAAGTGGTCTGGGCGGTGCCCAACTCTTTAAAACGCCGTGGAATTGACTGATTTGGATCATTTGCTACGAACGTTTCAACGGCAGCGATATTTTCGACACTTCGACCAAACCGTTATCTCACTGGCACGGCAACATCACACAACGAATATGTAGACTCAAACTTTTGCACTAAACTTGTTACTGCCTGTCTACTAGGGCGAAAATTACGACCGAAAATCGGAGTTAACGCTCTTAAAGTAGCGGTCACCGACTCCGAATTTCTGTAGTAAATTTTTATAATTTGCAGACGTTGTTCGTTCGTGTACCTTACCATGATGAAAATGTTAAGTTTACTGAATAAATTGACAGTGACAGTTCGATGATTAGTGAAAGCGTGCGTTCACAAATTGAATTAAAAGTTGTCAAGTCCCTATTGGAAAACCCTTTATTACTGATTTAGTAGTTTAATTTAATACTGCGTTTACTTTTAACAACTATTATATATTGAATCACTGATGTTTTAAAGTATTTGCATTTTACCTTTGTAATTACCGAAATGGAAAACACATGTTTTATATAGTATCCCATATGTACTGCAAACAGTTTATCTTTCGAGAGAATTTAACGAAAGTGTTTGAAATTCTTTGCCTTCAAAATTAATGGAGCTTGGATTGAATCACGCAGAGTTAAACCGAGGATATAAATTTGTTAGCCTGGGATTTCAACGGGATGTTCTATGTTCTTACGTAGTCTGCTTCATAACAGAATTGAGTGCAAACTTTTATTATCTAAATCAAAATTTAGTGTGCCACGATTCGATAATAAATACAATTCCACTTTCATAACACCCAAACCTAGAACAAATTTGATGAGATCTGCCATTGCAATCAATGTATACGAGTACTGAGTAAAGACTTGACGATGTCTTCGTATAGTGTTATACGTTTGATCTCTGATTATTTATTATATATTCTCGTTATACTTTTCACAATTTGCTACTTTTATTTTGTCCCAGTGAATTGTTTACTTTATGACTTAAGAGTCCTATAAAAAGCTATTTATTGAACTCAATAAAGAACTATTATTATTGTACACTACTCAAAACAATTAGGGAATATTTGGAAAAATGGAAATAGAATAAATAAATAAAGAATGTTGCACCTCGCAAATATTTTTATATTTAACTACGTTTTTAAATAAGAAACCGAATGCATTGACACGTTTGAACTTGTTTGTGCACATTATAAAGCTACTAAGACATTAGAATGAATAAAAACATTGAATGACTACACAATTATGAGACTTTATAAGAAGTTTTATTGATAAAATGACGAAAAATCTATTTTTAATAATGTGTATGATCTCCACGAACAGCAATAAAGGTTTGACATCTCGGAATTGATTGAATCAGGACATTAAAAAATTCTTGTGGAATATTCCATTCCTCTATCAAAGCATTTTGAAGTTCCTGAATTGTACGCGGTGGCATATTTATTGCTGCAACACGTCTTCCTAAGGCATCCCGAGCATGTTCGATAGGATTACCATCAGAAGAATTTGCTGGTCAGTCTATTCTATTGGTTCCCAAGTGCTCAATCTAGTTGTTCACGATGTTTACTCGATGCGGACGAGCATTGTCTTCCGCTGAAATGAATCTTTCAACCATACTATCAGTGTACGGTACAACAATGAGTCTTAAAATTTCATCCAGATACCTCTGAGCAATCAGGATGCCATTCTGTATCACATAAAGATCTGTATGACCTCCTGCGCTTATCCCAGCCCATACCATTACACTTCCACCTTCATATTGCGGCGAATAAATTGTGGCTGGCTACGTGTTCCAGGTTCACGCCAAATTAAAATACGCCTATTATCTGAATTTTGAGGCGAATCTGGATTAGTTACAAAACAATACTTGCGCCCAGTCGTGATTCTAATTTCTAATTCTAATTTCCCAGTCCATATTCTTCGCGACCTTTTATAAAGAGCAGCTAGTGGTACGCATACTAGGGGTCTTCGAGGATGTCAACGTTATGAAGATGGTTTCTTATTGGGTGAGTTGATACTACTCTTTCCGTAGCAGCAGCAACCTTACTTCTAAGCTGCGTTGCAAATACTGTCAGGCATCGATCTTCTCTTCGTGTTTCAGATGGGCGACCTTGTCCTCGTCTTCTCTGAACATCTCTAGTTTCTAAAAATCGATTCCACAGATGCGAAGTCACACTTTGGCTAACCGTAAAATCTTCAGCAATAGCTTGCTGCCTCCGTCCGCCTTCCAATTGACCGATAGCTCGCCAAGCCTGTGCATGAGTAAAATCGCGTTGCCTTTCCATTATTACTCGTAATTACATTTAAAAAATTAGCTATGATACAGAAAATGGTAAAATCTAACTGTAGTCAAGATCGCTCGCATATTTTATACCCTCAAGCATTGGCGGTTCGCGCAGGCGCTGCACCGAAGCGCTGTACAAGTTGAAACCTGCCAATGCATTCTGTTTCTTGTTTAAGAACGTTATAGTTTCAACATAAAAATATTCGCGTGTATTATATTATTTATTTATTTTATTATTATTTTTTCAACATCCTTTAATTGTTTTGAGCAGTGTGTTATTGTACATACAGTGGGTTACAAAACTATTTTTTGATATTTTATGAAATCGAAAAAAGCAACAGAACCCGACTGATTTAAAATATCTTGGAAAAAGGCGGACACACACCGATGAATAGAGGTGTGTTGTTTTATATATCAATCCTTTTTAAATTAAATAATTTGTGTAAGATGCCTTTTTTTATAGCAAATAAAAGAAATTTTCCTTGTGATCTTAATTCAATAGCACACGACTATACATATAAGGTTTGTTCGAAAAACTATAAAAACTTAACAAAATCAGGTTAATGTATGGCGAAAACGTACATAGTATAATAATATTTACATTTCAAGTTTATTTTTAGCAACTTTGATAATAACATAAACTAATTAATGAAGTTAATTATAAATTTTGAGAGATTATATAAATATCCAGGAAACAAACCATTTATTTGTTTAAAACACGATTACGTTAAATTTAACATTTTTATTAATTCCTGAAGCTATTTCTCTCACATTTATTTATATATTTTCTCAATTTAACTCAGCTTTATCTCTTTAAAACCCACATGAATCATTGTATTGCTTTATATATGATTGCATTGTATTTAGCTTTGGCAAGACTTCAAAACTTCTTCGATAATTTCCTCTATATTTAATACGTCATGCACCTGTTGACTCACTTCATTAAACTGAGAAATATATGATTTCACATACATATGTATTTTCTAAACTCTTAATATTTGTGTAAAAACCATTTACATTAAAATTTTTATAACCCATTTCAACAACAGATTTGCTTTTAATATACTTTTAGATATACGTTATACAGCACCGGGCAATTAAATTAGAGCCTCTCGCATTTCTTAGGAATACAGTCATGTGCACGAAAATAGCAGTGGTCTTAAATTTACTGAAATATCAATTTATACGTTAAATAACAGAAATTCAAGTTTATTAAATTCTTTATTACAATATAACAATAGATAAATAGGCTTCTTAATACCAAAGAGAGAATAAAGCTGTTTATATTCTAGAACAAACAAAATAATTGTCCATTGAAATAGCAGTTGTCAAAATACTAACTACGAGGATAGTTTGACAAGTAGTGAGAATGGCACATAGGTGGCGCTCTAATTGGTAAAACAAATGCACTGGAATTTAGATTGCCTATTTATATGTTTACATTCCGATATCTAGATAAATCGGTTGATTAGTTTCTTTTTGACAGATGATTGAAAAAGAAGCAACACGTCGTTTTGTTAAAATGGAAAAAGCAGAGTATCGTGCGTTGATTAAATACTTCGTAATTAAGGATATGAAAGCTACCGAAATAAAAGATGAGTTACGGGAAACATTAGGTGAATCTGCTCCATCATCCGCCACAATAAGTAGATGGGTAAATGAATTTAAACGTGGTAGAGCAAGCTGTGCTGACGAAGCGCGTTCTGGAGCACCCAAAATCGTGGCTTCCAAGGAAATGATTATAAAAATCCATAATATTATTACGCAAGATCGACGACTCAAAGTGAGAGAGATAGCAGACATGGTAAACATTTCAACAGAACGCGTGCACCACATTTTAACGAAAGAATTGGGCCTTTCCAAGCTTTCGGCAAGATGGGTGCCGCAATTGCTTACAACTGATCAAAAGTTCACTCGTTTGCGCATTTCCAATGAGTGTTTGGACCTTTATAAGCGGAATCCGGTTGATTTTTGTAGGCGATTTGTTACTTGCGATGAAACTTGGATATACTACAGTACACCCGAAACTAAACAACAGTCGAAACAATGGTTAGAACGTGGTTCTGCACCTCCAAAGAAAGCGAAAACCACTTTATCGGCAAACAAGGTGATGGCATCAATTTTTTGGTATTCAAAGGGCATTTTGCTCATTGATTACCTTCAGAAATGTGCCACAATAAACAGACAATATTATGCAGAACTTCTACAAAAATTAAATGTTGAGATTCGTGCTAAACGGCCAGGAATGGCAAAGAAAAAGATTCTGTTTCATCAAGACAACGCTCCCTGGCATACCAGCACAGTTGCGATGTCCAAAATCCACGAGTTGCATTTCCAATTAGTATCGCATGCGCCTTATTCGCCGGATCTAGCCCCTTCCGACTTCCGCCTTTTTTCAAAATTGAAAACGGCACTAGGTGGAAAGAAATTTTCGTCTAACGACGAGCTTATCATCTTCGTAAATGAGTATTTTGCAAGCCTTCCGGAATCGCATTTTAGAGATGGCATAAGGGCATTGGAGCACCGTTGGAATAAATGTATTGCTCTTTTAGGAGAATATATTAAAAAATAAAAATTATTTTGTATTTAAGAAATTCATTTTTCTTTTCCATTCTCACTAGTTGTCAAACTACCCTCGTAAATATAATTTTTACTTAGTTAATTGGATTGAAACACTTAATATTTTGTTGCTTGACCTTAATTGTTTATTGCCTTTTGACACCTGTGGAGCCACTAGTTCACCAATTTCCTGCATGTCTCTGCTATTGATTGCCATTCGGCTTGGCATATTCTCCACAGATCGTTAGTATTCTACGACTTAGCAGCAGATACAGTTTTTTTTAACTCCGCCTATAAATTTTCAATGCAGCGATTGTGCTGGACAACTCAAAACGCGAACATTATCTCGAAACGATATTTTCACTTTACGAGAAATATACTTCGGATTGTTATCCTGCATATACAACCATCTTAGTGGCATTTCTTCCTCTGTATATGGTAGAAGCACAGTTTGTAATATGTTTACATAGACATTAGCATTCATTAATTATTCTATCTTGTGTAAAGGACCTACGTAATACTACGAAAAACACTACCACAGCATGATGCTTAAGCCTCCGAATTTTACCTTCTTTTTAGTGTATTGGAGTTAAAATGCTGTCAATGGTGGCCTTCGTATGTGTTGTTTGTATGCACCGGAATTAAATAAAAATATTTTCGATTCTGGTACGTAGACTTCAGCGGTCGTGGTCCATACTATTTTCTTCTGGGCTTCCGGGCTGGAACCGCGTCACTGGTATATCTGTCGATGTTTCGTACCCACTCGTATGGGACATCTTCAGGGTTCAATTACTGCTACTGTCGTTCTCAGTGTAACAAACAGTAACTTTTGTGGGAAATACATTCCGGAATAGAGATTGCCAACGAGAGGTCAATTACAGCATAATTTTCCTTGGGTGAAAAACACGATTACGGATCAAATAAGAGCAGTGTTAAAAGATCAAAAAATACGGCTGACGGTAAATGAAACAACGGATACAAGAACGAATAGTATTTTAAATGTGTTAGTGCACACTTTTAAAAGCGTTGAGATTTCCATGGCTCTTCTTTCACGTACTAGAATATTACAGAAGACAAACGCAGAAAGGATTGTAGAAACTATAAAATACACCTTTGGAAAGTTCAATATATCGGCAACACAATTTGTAATGTTGGTCATAGATGGGCGTTCGAATATGGTTATAGCTGGAAAGTTGCTGGAAACAAGCTTATCCTCAATTGCTTCATGTAACCTGTTTGCTCCATGCATGTCATCTTGAAGCTGAATTTATTAGAAACAGTTATCCAAAAGCAGGCCAATTTATAGTTGCTACCAAAAAAGTTTTTATTAAATCTCCGAAATGCATTTGTGAGTTTAGACAGGCTTGTCCGGACATTCCTCAGCCACCACAGCCGGTATTGACGAAATTGGGAACGTGGCTTAAAGCTGTTTTATAGCATGAGAAATTTTTACACATTATTAAACCTTATGACTTAAATTTAAATCCGCAAGATGCTTAAGTAATTTCAGTAACTCAGCGACTGGTTTCAGATACCGAAATCCATACTCAAATAGAGCAAATTTCCGAAAATTATCCAATTCTTTTAGATACTGTTTCCATATTAGAGAACACCAAGCTGTCATTATATGAAACGCTAAATATAGTATAATACCTCAAAACCTCGTTAGGAAGACTAACAGATAGTATAGGAAGATTAACAACGGATAAATTGTGTACGGTTATAAATAAGAATCCCGATTTTCAAAAGACAAAAATTTAACTGAAAACCAAGAGTGCGAACGTCCTTTTTAAATTCACGAACATCACATCAATAGGCGCAGAACGCTCCTTTTCCAAATACACCAACATATTTTCACCTCGCCGTAGGAGTATAACTGAGTCAGCCCTCGCAAACATACTAATGACACAATACTACAGCGAATTTTTGCGTCAGTCTACATCAACACAAAAAAAACTAAAATAGTAAGTAATTACATTTATTATTTTTAATATCGATAGAGCCGTACATTACTGCGAAAGCATTCGTTTCTGCAGCCTTAGTACCTACTATACTTTGATTATTTAAAATTCTTTTAAATTAAATTTTGTAATTACTCCAGTGTATACATTTAAGAATAACAATTTTTATTATTTTTCAAGACTACTGACCAATAAAATATAAATAAAATCTTTATTGCATCGTAGTACTACTATAAAGTACTTTAATGTTACTTGAATCGCAATTTAATATTGTAAGTACGCATATGGTAACCTATACGCTACCGTTACTTCCTCATCTCAATTGTTAAATCCTTCTTCCTGTATTTCCTTTTGGCTTCTCTGGTTACATAATACGTAGTAGGAAAGTATCATCTTTCAAAGAAAAATACGGAACAATGGGTGGGATTTATAACATAGGAATGGTAATAATTACTAAACGTGCATTTTATTTCCGCTATAACGAGGGACTAACGGTTTTCTAGTGTATGTTACATATAAGATTACTAGTTGGGTGGCCTTTAAACTTTGTTTTTATTTGTTTGTATTGCATGACGTTAGATGCATACATATGTACGTTTATAGGAATGCGTTCAAATCATATACGCATTATTGCAGTATATGCAGTACATAATGTACTATCTACATGTAATATGCAAATGTGTAAGTATAGCACAGACATCTACATAAATGTACATCGATACGTACAGTAGACGCAACTTTTGGACAATAGAAATCAGAAAAGAGAATTGACAAAATTATGTGTTTATGCGGTGTTTCATAATTGCACGCCCATACTGAATAGTTTTAAGGAAAAATTCATATTAACGTAGGTCCGCAACAGATTTACTTTTGTAATATTGAACGTTAAAACTTGGGAAGAAATCGATTTTTCCATAATATGTATTAATTTAAAAACAATCAAAATGATCTTAAAATTAATAAAAAAACAATTAACAAAACAATAGTAACGACGATTTAAGTCTTTTCGACTTGTCAGGACCACGTGAACAAGAATATGTATTTAGTGTATGTAAAGTGTTCCAGAGCTTTGTGTACGAACTCCTCCTTGCCCTAAGAAATAAAGCGGTGTTGTTCATTCTTCCTAAACTTTGAAAGGTATTGGGAAAGGTACCGACTACCACTTTGTTACATCTTTGTTTACTTAACAAATAAATTGTTTCAATTTAGAGTTGTTCATGGATTAGGTTTAAACCTCGTTTGCTTAATTATCCCTTTCGTGAGTTTATCATCGTTACTATGTCGTTCTTTTTGGTCGTTTTAAGGTGTTTTGTGTCTATTCCTTATTCTTTCAATTAATTGAAAAAGGCAAATAAACCCCTTATCACATCAACGTTCGTATTCGGTATACGTATTTCGACATCATCAACAGATAAGACACAATATCGTACCTGGATTCGCGGTAAAACTCGCACAGAATAATTCTGCACCAGCTTTAACAGCTAACAACCAAACACATACTGATTTATTTCTCACACAATTTAATATGCTTCCTAGTCTTAAAACTAGCAGTTATACTAAAATAGACTTTTTCTAACGGTCGTACCTTTCAGGAATTCAATAAGGCAAGAATATGTTATAGAAATTTTATCTATACTTAACACATGGTGTTTATTTTTATAATAAACATGCTCTCGTAACTGTCTGATTCAGGGTAATCATTTATATTTTCGATTAAATGTAGGCAATCCTAGCTTAAAGTACGACTATTTTCTAGCACGTGTTTCTCTAAACTGGATTTCTCAAGTCGATTAATCTTGATGTGCGAGATATATACTTTATACAGGGTTTCTATTGAGCGTTTAGTTTGGCCGATGTATTCTTTATCACAATCACAGCATTTTATTTCATAAATCCCTGATTTCTGCTTTAACTCGATTCTATCTTTCGCATTTCCTCAGTGGAATTTAATGGATCGAAATACCTTTAAAACCCTATTTAAATTTTATATCGGTCATACTAAACGCTCGATAATCTAACATTAAATTAAATCGACCTGGGAAATCCACTTTAGCGAAACACGTGTTAAAAAATAATCGCAGTGTAACCGCGGATTGTCTACATTCAATCAAAAAAGTAAATAATTACCGTGAATTGGAAAACATATGTTAAACATAAAGATCTAACAGCATACTTTTGTCTCTATAAGTTCCTGGAAGATACGATCGTTAAAAAAAGTCAATTAGTAGAATCGGAGGTGTACTTTAGTATGAGTATTAGTTTTAAGTGTAGGCAACATTTTAAATTGTGTATAAAATGAATCAGTGCGTGTTTGATTGCTAGCGGAGAAAGTTTTGCGGAATTATTCTGTACTAGTTTTACCACGGATTCAGTTGCAACACTATGATTATCTGCTGATGACGACAACTTAGTTCTCGAAGTTGTATACAGCATATGAACTTCGATATAGTACGAGGGTAGCCGTTTATATTTCGGGAACTGGCAACGCTATTAGCGTTGCCTCCTTGTTTCGTGAAGTTTTTGACAATATAGTTACCTTGACAGTTTTATTGTCCGGTCGCTATTTCTATTGTTGACAATAACTTGAAAATTTTATGTCAGCGAAAAAATAGAATTAACTCGCGAACATTTTCGTGCAATTATTTTTCATTCATTTTCATTTCATCAACTTTCGGCGTGGATTATCTCAACAAGAATGCCTCGACGAGCTGAATTCTTTATATGGTGATGAAGCACCATCGAAAACTACAGTACATCGTTGATATAGTGAATTCAAGCTTGCACGGCTTTCTTTGGACGTTTAATTTCGTGACGGTCGTCCCACAAATGTTGTTGTGTCGGAAAACACTAATGCAGTATCTGAATTGATAATGCAAGACCGTCATATGACATACCGTGAGATCGAGGTATCTCCTGGTATTAGTAACACCAGTGTGCATAAGATCCTGCAGGAATATTTAGCCGTTAAGAAGCTATATTCTCGTTGGGTTCACCATCATTTGACAACCGCTCAAAAAAGGATTTGCTTCGATTGGTACCAAGAAATGCACAAAAATACAATGGCGGGGCTTCAAAAAACATTTATAAAGTCGTCACAGGTGATGAGTCTTGGATCTATACGTATGTGCCAGCAGTCGACTGTGTGGGTATTCCAAGATTAGCCAAAACCAACAAAAGTTGTTCGTGCTCGAAGCACATTAAAACCAATGGTCACCTGTTTTTCAGAAAAACCGGTCGCATTGCAACCGTGCCTTTAGAGAGTTGTAGAACGGTCAATTCCGAATGGTACACAACTATTTGTTTGCCAAAAGTTTTTGAAGAAATAAGGAAAACAAACCGAAAACGACAGATCATTGAATTGATGAGCCATCCGCCGTACAGCTCTGATTTAGCACCCTGTGATTTCTTTTTGTTCCCACACGTGAAGAATAAACTTCGTGGTCAAAAGTTTTCTACGCCGGAAGAGGCAGTCGAGGCATTCAAAACTCATATTTTGGAGAAACCGCCTTCACAGTGGCAGCAATGCTTTTCGGATTGGTTTAAACGAATGGAAAAGTGCATTGATTTTCAAGAATATTTTGAGAAGCAGTAAAGCTATTTTTGATAACGAAAATTTTTTTTTTTTGGTTATTATTCCCGAAATATAAACGGCTACCCACTTAAAGTGTTTTATTTGCCTTTTTTATTAATTGAATCAACCACAATCTCCATTAAAATTTATCAACAGGTTTCAAATTATTGTTAGAACACAATCGACTTTCCACATTCATGGATGAACACTTTTATGTCTGCAAATAAATTTTGTATTACACTTTTTGTCGTTGCGTCATGTTTAACATTTTTATTTAATTTCTTTTAATACTAACACAAGTTTTATTTGTTAGCAAAACTGTATAGAAGCCCTCTCGAATCCTCAAGCGTTACATCATTTTACAAAAAAATATAGATCAAAGGCACAGTTATGCATCTTTTCGAATGAATATTAACAGTTTATGAAGGTATAAATTTTCTTTGGTCACAATTTGATGACCGGCACATAGGAGTGCTTGGTTTCTTTGGGATATTTCGATTTATGCGGAGGATACTGCGTCAATGAACTCCAGTAATAAATATTCTTTGGTTGCTCTGGAATTACGTTATGCATACATATAGCCAGTGCCATTCTCCTCATTTACATTTACGTGCTGTTTCGAAATGTTATGCATGAATTATATCCGACTCAATTAAGTAATCGATTAAATATCATCTTAAATACAAAATAAAAAGTACACGTGCAGTTACAGTAGATGTAATAGTAAATTTTTTGTAGATAGTGTTATACATGTGCTTGCATACGCTATACACATACATACATATGTATAGTATGTACGCATTATAATAGATCGTCAACAAATATTTTATTTTATGTTGCATGATATGCAATAACTTTAATTGCTACAATTATGTAATCATCTTTACAAGATTTACGATAATTCTATTACGACATCTGTTAATTTATATCCTACAAATATACAAGGCTTATTCAGAAAATAAGTACAATTTGGCTACTAAAATATAAGATATATTTGAACATTTAGAATAGTGGATCATCAAAACCTGCCGTAGTCCAAAATGGTTTTATTTGATAATAATAATAATAATAATAATATTTATTAACCACCCAACAGAGTATTCCTATAGGGTATACAAACCAAAAATTACAATTACATTGATAATACATATAAAAAAAACAAAAACACAAAAAAAAATGAATAACAATATAATAGAACTGAATGTAAGTTAAATAAATAAATAAATCAAATTAAATTCAATCAAACACCGTGACGATGCAGTTGGTTGAAATTCCTAGCCGCGTGTGTAAGTGGAGCCCTAAACAGAATGTTGGTTCTTGGCGTCCCCATTGCCAAAAGATCACCGAACCTCGACTCCAGGCGTGGAACCGCAAAACCTACACCAGCCAACAGCTCTGACGCATCAATTTTCCCCGAAATCAAGCCAGACATAAACGTAGCACTGATATTCCGCCTCCGTTCTGCCAAGAACTCAAAGCCATGACTAAGTAGAAGTTCCCCATAGTCAGTGTCGTGTCCCAGATAGAAACCATCTTCTTTGAATGATAAATAGTTCAAAAATTTCTCTGCACTCGTTCCACGGCATCAATTTGATTATCGTTAATAGGGTACCACACCACTGCAGCATACTCCAGCTTACTATGCATTAACGCACGAAATAAAGAGGATTGATGACATCATTTATCGATTATAGATAGACTAATTTGTAATTTAATACAGTCTGGTGGGAAATTAGTTAATTGGTCAATACCTCATGTGTTCCATTAAAAAGTTTTTCTTGAAAAAAAAAACTTACAGCATTGTGCAAAACAAAAGTAACAAATTCAGTAGAACACAAAGTTTTTATATTCTTTGTGAAAGTTAATACATACAAAAAGTAATAAAAAGAATTAAGTACGTATTCAGAATAAATCTAAGTAAAACGTGTTAGCTAAAGAAACGGATAGCTAAAGATAAATAAACCTAAATAAAAGCAAGGCTATGTTCATGTAACATTCAAATATTATACTGGCCAAATTTAAGAAAATATATTCAAAGATTTAAAATATTAAAAAATAGTAAATTGTATAATTTTAAGGTAGAGTTCTGAATTTGAAGTTAAAAAAATTAAACAATATCAATTACGATAATTTAATCACTAAGGTTGATATATAACCCCTTTCCACATTAACTTTCGTAATTCTGTATACGCATTTCGACAACCAAGTTGTCATCATCAGCAGATAATTGCACAGTGTCGCACCTGGTAAACCACGGCGAAAAGTACCTGTACGAAAACAAACTCCGTACGCGATCCGCACCGTTGAGAACCAAAATGTACACTGTATGACGCTAATTGTTTAATGATAGGTTTTATTTATTTTGAATTACAATACACAGTTTATTTAAAATTTGGAATCTTTTATTTAAACAAGTTCAGTAATAAAAATTAATATAGCAGTTAGTAAATTCAAAGGAATGCAAAGTATCGAATTAATTTTGTTGTTCTTTTGAATAGTAATAAATAAATAATATAAAATCTCGGCGATGATCAGAAACACAACATTGAATAAAGTCAATGCATTATTATAAAAATATATGATAAAAATAAAACGTACGAGGTATGGCAATTAAATAATGAGACTGCGCTCCCTCCATAGCGAAGCCGCATCGGGCGAGGCTGCAATTGAAGTGTTATTGACCTGGATACTTCTCAAGCGACAACCTGTAATTTCGTCTCTCTGTCTGCTTTAGTTTACTTTCGAGCTTTAATTATAGAAGACACTATTACTTAGTGGTGCCGTGATAATGGTTGACATAAAAGTTGAGCAGCGAATTATCCTGAAATTCCTTGCCAAATTAAAAAAATCGCAAGAATGTTCACAAATGTTAAAGGAGGTGTTTGGTGAAAATGTTATGTTACGTGCGCGAGTTTTTGAATGGCACAAACGATTTTCTGTATATCGGGAGGAGGTTGAAATGATAATGAACGTCCTGGTCGACCTGTGACCGCAAGAACTGAAGGGGAAGTTCAAAAAATTAATGAAATTGTGCGGAAAGACCGACGTCTGAGCATTCGGATGATTGCCGATATGGTAAACATTAACAAGGAAACAGTAAGACACATTTTGCATGATGAATTACATGACAAAAGTTTATGCAAAAATGGTGCCGAAAAATCTCACACAGTAACAACAAGACAATGGGATGAATATTTGCTCTGATATCATGGAACGACTCAAAAAAGAACCATACTTGCTCACAAAAATCATCACATGATGAAACTTGGATTCTCCAGTATGACCCGGAAATAAAGACAGAAAGACACCAAGACAGAAAAAAGCACAAATGAGCAAGTCGAAATTGAAGTCAATGTCGATTGTTTTTTCGATATCAAGGATGCTACTGTTAATCATAAATACTACAAAGAAATCCTAATCAAGCTGAAGGAAAAGTAAGGAAGAAGAAATAGGGCTTGTGGAAGGACAATTTGTGGATTCTGCACCAGGATAACGCACCAGCTCTGAATGCCCTATCTGTGAAGCAGTTTTTTGCGAACAAGCGCATTGCTGTTCTTGATCATCCTCCACATTCGCCAAATGTCGCACCATGTGACTTCTGCCTATTCCCAAAAGTGAAAAGTGCATTCAAGGAAACACATTTTCAGTCTGTTGAACATGTAAAAGCAAAAACGGAGTTATTGAAGAGCCTGACGACTGATTTTTGGTTTAGGTAACAATCGAACCTACAACCTTTCGTCTGGAAAACGAAAAGTCGTAGGTTCAATTTCTACCTAAATTAATAATAGTAGATTCAGTAGTTCTTCCCATTCCATTTTCAGAGCTGGGAACAGGTCCTCCTTGTTGCAAAAATATTAACCAGAGACTACTTCGTTTCAAAATTCGAAAAAAGTTTTCAATGAGATTCAAGTCTGGTGATTGGGCAGGCCAATCAATGACTTAAATCTTATTAAACTAAGCATGAGTGAAATTTCAATATGCTGTGTTCCAAGATTGCTGACTCCCCAATAAAAACTGTTTTTGCAACAAATTTCTCCAAAACAATTTAGCATTTTTGGATGTAAACGCTGATGTCTTCTCTAAGATAGCGAAGGGCGATAGGATACAACACTAGGATTTAGAAATATTTCAATATTCATGAAATAACTTCATAAAAAACTCTTCTAAAAACCCGCATACAAATTTTAGTCGGAAAGCTCATGGCCACAACTTTTTAGAATCAAACGAAATGGATACAAAAAAAGACTTCAATAACGGAAGTTACCTATGGTAGTACACTAACAATTCACGTACGGTTATTGACAAAAAATATCCAGGTTTGCGTCTCAAAGAATATCTTCCTCTTCATGAGAATACGCAAGTTCATAAAGCAGCTGAAGTCCAATCCGTTTTCTGTGAGTGTAACTTCTTTGAACAGGACCATCCACCATATAACCACCGGATTCAGTTTCGTCCAACTTC
Source organism: Dermolepida albohirtum (assembly GCA_031893035.1). Lineage (NCBI taxonomy): Eukaryota > Metazoa > Arthropoda > Insecta > Coleoptera > Scarabaeidae > Dermolepida > Dermolepida albohirtum. Next base: position 235,266 of record JAVIWB010002622.1, read on the forward strand.
TTTTTATTTAAAAATTTCTAAAAACACCTCGGAGCGCGTTATTTTGCAGACAATAACTAATTGAAAAAGACGATTGATGACTATTTTGAAGACAGAAATCGCTTTTTTCGGATGGAATAAAGTCTTTGAAGATACCGGTGGAGCAAGCGTATTCGAAAATTCGTTGAAAAATAAAATTATTAATAAATCACAGGTCTTTTGTTTTATTGTTAGGTAAAAAACTTTTCTAGTGCCCTTCGTATATTTAATTTATTTATTATACAAGTTCTCAAAGTTGTAATAAAAACAAAATAATGAATTTATTTTAAGACGTATTTATGACGCACTAAAGTTCATAAGATTTTAAACACAAGTACTGAATTTCATTTCATTTTTTAAATTCTAAGCCACAATTACAAGCTCGCTCACATTATTGTTACATGAAAGTAATGTAATTTACCTAATAATTGATGAAAAAGTATAAATGAAAATTATTCCAATTAACAATTTCTAAACCAATCTTTCTTTCCCATATGACGATGTTTTTTCACATGACCGATTTGTTGTGCGTTACATCGTTAAAAAAGTACATATGTTATGTGTTTTCGTTTGCTCGTTAATTTTGTTTTTCCGCCTTTAGAAATAAGCAAATCTTCCTCCCCTACTAAAACAGTTTCTACGTATAAGTTGTTCCCATGTTCATGTCATCTGTTGCATATTATTGGATTGATAACATTTAATGCCATTATAAAATTTATCAGTCGAAAACTCGTAATGTGTCAAATCGGTTTTTATTGCTAGATTGCATGTATTCCTTGGTGTTTTTATATTCATCTAATTGTTTCTTAAGGAAATTATTAACTGAAGAGGTCACAGGGTTCAATAAATACACTTCTCATCACTGTCAAGAAAATATTGTTTGATTAATATGGTAATTGAACTTTTTAAGTAAATGACTTAATTTGGTGTGTCCAAACTTGTTGAAGAATTAGATACGAAGAACTAATTGGTGGTAACAACCAATTCTAATCTGTAATTAATGGCATATACATGTGATGATCTTTTATAATGAATATATGAACAAATATATTCCAGGCAACAGTTGTTTGATTTTTAACTTACAAACGTTTACTTTATCAATTGATTGTACATTTGTTGGTAGTTTTAATTTATTGCATTTCTATAAATACTATCTTACAAAAGGTGTATGAAATTTTGTTATTACAAAATTAAAAAGGGTTAAGCAGACAAGAAAAAAATCCAGACTTTTAATCTGGTATGTACGTTCCAAACTTTTGTTATTAGTTGAGTTAGGCTGTCTTCCCGCAGACCAGGTTCATACTGAGTACGTAGCGCCCCCACTAATGTAACGTAATAAAACAGATGAAGTGTAGAATTATAAGTTATTACGGAGCGGATCTTTATATAAGGCGAAAGTATAATTATTATTTCAGAACGGTGTACGTTGCTCTCTGAACAAAACAATAAATGACATAAATAACACATGCATTGCAAAGTCGTCGTTTGTTCGTACACTTGCCTTGTTACGATCCTGGCCCGCGGAAAAACTATCCAAACTGTAGCTATTAGAGCTGTCAAATCAAGTGGCGAGCCATAACCGTCCGAATCGTAGTAAATAAGTAACAGATTGTCATAATTTTTTTTGGTGAGAGAAAATATTTTATGGACAAAAGATCGCTCGGTTCTACGCATCATAGTAGTGTGACTCTCGAGCAAGCTGAATATATCCACTAAGACTCGAAACTATCCTTTACGCATTTCCTTAGGAATCTCAGTCGTTCGTCTTCACCTGTTTTATTCACATATCGCGCGCCCGTTATACTGTTATAATCCCGTTCTTTCTGGCATTTTCTTTGTATTATGCTTTTTATATAATTAGCAATTACTTTTCACATCTCCGGCGTGCTCGTTATTATGCCGATAACATGATCTAGGCTAAGTTCTTCTTTCATCCTCAGGTACATTCTTTGATAAGTATTTGTCCATCTAGAGCAAGCAAAGACAACGTGCTCAAGCGAGTCCATTTCTCCACAATATAGGCAATTGTCACCCCTACTATTGTGGATTCTGTACGTAGACGAGCAAAGAGACCCGTTATCCGTTAAAAATTGTGTGTCTGAATTTTCTGAAGAACTTTTACAGCTTAGACATTACATAATTTTTTTTTGTATTATTTTTCTTTTTATCATTTTCTTTGTATTATTTTTCTTATATAATTAGCAATTATTTTTCACATATTCGGTGTGCTCATCATTATGCCGATAAGAGGATCTGGGCTAAGTTCTTTTTTCATCCTCAGGCACATTCTTTGATAAGTATTTGTCCATCCAGAGCAGACAAAGACAACGTGCTCAAGCGAGTCCATATCTCCACAGTATATGCAATTGTCATCCCTAATATTGTGGATTCTGTAGGTAGACGAGCAAAGGGACCCGTTATCCGTTAAAAATTGTGTGTGTCTGAATTTTCTGAAGAACTTACAGCTTAGACATTACTTACTAATTCATTCATAATAATTGAGAAAATTCAGAACATAACAAAAAATAACGAGTTAGAATTCAATAGGCTAAATACAGCATTTGCAGTCGATTAAAAGTACCATACAACATGTTTGGAAAATTTTACGAGAAATCTCAAAAATATATTCGCAAAAATTGGGTAAACGCTACTTGTAAATATTAAGTGGTTAGGTTTTGAAACGAGTATGATGAAATTGGAAACATAATTTTTATTATAAATTACTGGCTGTGAGGTTATTTTTTCAGTTTAAAAAAAGATCGACAAGTTTGCAAGAAATACAAGACAATACCAGAAAATAAATTGGTATGGTATACCATTTAAAGGAAACAGTAATCTAACACCAACAAAATGGACGTCTTATTGAACTTTTGGACATGCAAAATCCAATTATTTGCACAATTACATTTTGTTTACCTTTTGTTACTAACTTAGTTTATGAGGAATATATATATCATCTGCTTACTAAGTTTTTTATGAACAAAAGTGAGATATGAAAAATAACTAAATTTTATTAAAAACATCGTGATACTGGTTTTGATTCGGACGTTGTCATAAGACTAATTAGAAAAGTTAATTTAAAAAAGACAGTCCGTAATATCATTTATTTTTCACCAATTCTTGTTGTAGATATATGTTGTTGAAGTTTAAATAAAATGCTAGGAAGTCGATCAGACAATTTGTTTTACGACGCTCATGCGAGGACAGAGAACGGGTCTTTCAATAGGGATTTCCGAACTTTGACAGTTGATAGCGGTCATATTGTTGAGGCCACATCAGTCGAATTGACTATCATTTATTCACTCTGTTTTGCCAAATTACTATGGAAGGATATAGCGTTCAACAACACGTGCAAATGATAAAATTGTTTTATCAAAATGGGTATTCTGTTCAGGATTGGATGATATGGATACCAACGACATGTGGTTTCAACAGGACGGCGCTACGTGCCACACAACTCATGCCACATTGGACATTCCGCACGAGCGATTTGAGGACATGGTCATCTCACGTGAAGGTGATATGAACTGGCCATCGAGATCGGGCGATTTGACCCCGTTAGACTTTTTCTTGTAGGGTTTTCTTAAGTCGCAGGTCTATACGAATAAGCCACAAACTACAGCGGTTCTCAAAGCCAACATAACCCATGCCATCGATCAAATTCAGCCTGATTTATGCGCCAGAGCCTTGGAAAATTGGTCAAAAATTGGTGCAAATACCCGGATATTTGTACGATGTTATATTCCATATATAATGGCATCGATAGGCCTTTCAAACGAATAAAAAATTTCGATGATATCTAATACATACTTTGTTTTATTTAAATTTAAATATAGGAATCGCTAAATGAAAAACCCGTTATTATACGTATTTAACCATACATTATGCTCTTATTGTAGTGTATTATCCACCAGCAACATATGTAGATATTCATTTTTCGCCGCTATCGTTGTTCTCAAATTGTACTGGTGCACATGTGTATACAGATATAATTGATATATTAATATATAACATATACATGTATTCTGTAATATTCTTTGTCTTATAATTAGATTGTAAATCTGTTGGGCGAATAAATATTATTATCATTACGATATACACGAAAATAGTATAACAAATACCGTGACTATTCTTACCGAGCTGACGCGATGTACTAAATTCATTCTATGAATTATATAATTATGTATGTAAAAGAATTGACAGCTACTAATATGACGACTTAATTATCGAAATACGTATGCAAAATTAAGTACTATTATTTTTTATGAGAGTTACACAACACTGAACTTTACTTTTCAGATATGTTTATTAGTTTAAAAAGAAATTCAAAACATTTCTGTTTTTCCAATTAAGAAGACAGCAAATCATCCTGTGTTTAATAAACAAAATATGTGATGAAATTAGAGTAATTTACCAATGTTTAAACAATGTTAACCGTACTTTGTTTAGAATAATCTGGTATCCACAAAAATTTTATTTGTTGCCTATCCTGTTATATGTATGTAGAATCACACTACGAACAAAAAGCAATCTTGGGGATTCTTTGTTTTACTATTGCATCATTAATAACATTTTTACGCAGATATTAGAGTTTATATTGCAGTACAAACAACACCAGACGGTGTTTCGTGTTGAAATTTGCGGTCATCTAAAAATACCTTGCATACATATGTATGCGCTGATTTAGATGATATTTCTTTGTGTGTGTATATGAAAAATTCCAAGACGTTGCTACACAATAGTACATATTATTTGTTTGTTGTCTTAACTAATGTTAATTGCATAAAATTAATGGAAAGTTAAATAAAATATTCAATTCGTGTCTGTCTATTATGTATGTTTTAATTTGGCAAGAGATACTATCATCGAAGCCATACCGAATATAAAAATGAGTAATATGATTGAATGATTTCTCTCCATACTTAAGGTGTATGTTATAATGCATGTATTTATAGTCGAGTACTAGCACATATCCTGTGTTTACTATAAATTCACCGTGTACTTACATAACTTAGAGAGTGCTACGAACTCATTCAGCCCGAAATAGAGGATGTTGTGCTACGAAGTATATCTGGTAATTATTACATGATGCGAGAGACTTTATAAATTGATTAATAACTTCTGGTGGAACATCCATCATGATGAAGAACACTCTTTGTTCAATATATAGATACATATGTAAATTAAGACGTTAATGTATAAAGAGTGTACTTGTACAGGACTCGGTACTTACTAAGCCTCTAATATGAGTTATATAAATAACACGCAGACCTAATCACAATCAAACTCGGTTTGTAAATTTAAGCCTGACTCCAATTACCAGCACTAATTCAATTTGTTTATTTTTGTTTTAATGTACGTATAACATAGTGGACTAATAGATACAGTGGGTGCTACTTTCAAGTTTTCGATATAAAAATAATCATCTTGGAATTTGTTATTTTATTTCATCGTTTCCGAACACCCTATATAGTATATGTATTTAGTTTATTCACGTATATTCTTCTTTTAATGTTTTATTTCGATTCCCGCTTCATAGTGTTTTGCATTAGTTTATTTTCATGCATTGCTAGAACCGTGGGAAAGTCAACTTCTTATCGCGCTGTCTTGGAAACCCCTATAATAGGCATAGGAACACGTGTCATATATTTGGCTCTCCTCGAACGGTCTTATACCCTTCATACCTTTTACCCCCGGCATTGTGTGGTTTGGTGTCATCTACTTTACACAATTCCCGAACAGTCCGTGTTCGGGAATTAATGCATTGCAAAAAAAGAAGCAGTATTTTATATTGAAGTAAATTATTGGTGCGTGGGATGATTTGGCAACTGCACGAGCTTGTAATTTCTGACCCGTCCAGCAACTGAGTATGTCTATTGCATTGACTGTAATTACTTATTCGTTTAGTTTTTTTTTAATTATTAGTGCAAAAGCCTTTTCTAAATTATCTTTTCTTTCACCAGTCTGGGAACTATCCTCCTCGAGGCCTTGTGCGGTTTGGTGTCATCTATTTTACGCATTAATTCCCGAATAAACATTCCGCGTGCGAGAAACTTTTCTGCGAAGCATTGCAAAAGAAGAAGCAGTATTTGATATTTTGTATTGAAGTAAATTATTGGCTCGTGGGACGATTTGGCAACTGCACGAGCTTGTAATTTCTGACCCGTCCACCAACTGGGTATGTCTATTGCATTGATTGTAGTTACTTATTCGTTTAGTTTTTTTTTAATTATTAGTGCAAAAGCCTTTTCTAAATTATCTTTTCTTTCACCAGTCTGGGAACTATCCTCCTCGAGGCCTTGTGCGGTTTGGTGTCATCTATTTTACGCATTAATTCCCGAATAAACATTCCGCGTGCGAGAAACTTTTCTGCGAAGCATTGCAAAAGAAGAAGCAGTATTTGATATTTTGTATTGAAGTAAATTATTGGCTCGTGGGACGATTTGGCAACTGCACGAGCTTGTAATTTCTGACCCGTCCACCAACTGGGTATGTCTATTGCATTGATTGTAGTTACTTATTCGTTTAGTTTTTTTTATTTATTAGTGCAAAGGCGTTTTCTAAATTACCTTTCCTTTCACTAGTCTGAGAACTATCCTCCTGGAGATTACATTATATTATATTTAGATCATAAACATTTTTGTGGTAATGACAGTACATTTCGCCTTGAGGCATCGTCATCAGTGAAGGTAAATTTTAATTGAGACTGTTATTGATTAAAATTACTCACTAAAATAAAATAAAAATAAAATTATCAGTAGATAATTAATCAGTGTTGCACCTAGGTTCACAATAAAACCCGCAAAGAAACAAGTCCGTATCGGACTTTCACCGTCAAAAGCCAAACACACACACATATAGTTAGTGTGGGTTTGGCTTTTGATGGTGGAAGCTTGATACGGACTTGTATCTATGTACCTCATCTTAATCGTCTTGGAGTGTACCTTCATTTAGTAAAAGTGGCGATCGAATGAAAAATGTAGAAATTATGGCCGTTTGAAAATTTTACGACTTCTTTCGAGGTTCAAAAATTAAATTTAAAAATCCAGAAGCAAATTGCAGTGTGGATTTTCACCGTTCTGAAGCCCCTACCTAATAGATTAGAATCCGCAGATTACGAATTTCGAATCTACAGCACTCTCTTTCACAAAATATTCCGAAAATTTTCGAATCGGTGAAAAACGAAAAATAAAAAATGTCAAACAATTTCATTACATCTGGATTATTTCTCCAGGTATTCCTCACAATTTGTCTTAGCATCTCTAATGCTAGATTTTGAAACAAATAAACATTCCATTTTAGAATACTCCAGGCATTTTCAATTGGGTTTAGGTGTGGAAATTTATTCGGCCACGGCAAGATATTCGAATTCCTTTCAAAAAATAAAGTTTTGATAGATTTTTACCCTGTGGCATGGTACTTCATCTTGCATAAATGTGTTAGCAACAATGGAATCGGAGATTCCATTTCTTTTGTATATTGACCTTGGGGTAACGAAATAAGTAGGTCTACCCCTCCCCCCCAGAACAAATTGTACGTCTGAGGATATGAAAACGTCCTAACGAAACAAGCCAGTTGTTTGACCAGATCTAATCGTGATTCGTCACTAAACATGACCTTTAAAATATTTTCAGTTAAACTCCAAATTTACCAATAATGTGTAAAATTTGAAGGTCTTAAATGAAATTAGATATCAACCGTAGGGTCTTCATGCTGCTCTTTATAACCTCCCTTTCTTCATTTTTCTATCGAGTTTTCCTTGCAAGGCGCCGACTTTTTCTTCGTACAACCGCGATTTCGTTCGGATATGTTTATGTTGTCTTTCTGTAGACACCATGCATTTCTGTAAGATCTCACTGTCGATTTTCCAAACTTTTTTATATAATAATACGATCTTCGCGTTTTGTGGTTTTCCTAATCCCTGGGAAGCCAGTACGCCCGGTCGACGTGGTAAATTTCGCTACACTGTCCACGGTATGACGACAAACATTCTCTCCATGCTATTTTCCGATGAAAATAGTTTCCAGTTTTCAATAGTCTTTATTGCGGTCTTTTCATTTGAAATGTCTACGTTTTACTATTGTTCAATATTTATAATATATTTAAAACCAACATAGCTTACAGGGTAACTGTGTACTCTTCCAGAAAGCAGAGATTTTCATAAAATATCTCAGTAACATTTCCTGCGTCATTTAACTTCTAAACCACTGTATGATTATATCTAATAACACTAATACTTCAGTTAATTTTGGGAACAACTCCAGAACAAAATTTTCGCACATTTTGCAATTTTACATTTTTCTTGACCGTACTACGTGTGTACGTACGACGTCAACGAAACCTCGAAAGAAGAAAAATATGTGTGCGTTCAGCATCTTCTTGATTTAATAACAAAATTCTATTTTTGACGTGGTCTAGTTTATATGATGTATTTTTATTTCAAGGTTTCCTCGAAATTACGATTTCATAGAAAAACATACATAAGCATGTTATTAACCATTTGTTTACTCTATAAAATTATATAGAAATTCGGTTTAAGGTGATTACAGTAAATCGTTTTCCCCGAAGATGTTTGAAACATCCACGGTAATTTAAACTGTAAATATTTAAGTTTAAAAATACTGTAAGTTGCATAAGTACGCGCACGAACACAAAGAGTTTGAAAATAATAAAATAGTTGAAGTTGAGTGAATTGTTTATTTTAAACGTTATAAAATAAACTCAAGTAAAGATGCATTCAAAAAATTCAAAATACGAGGGTAGCCGTTTATATTTTGGGAATAGCAAACAAAAAAACTTTTTATTATCGAAAATAGTTTTATTGCTTTTCAAAATATTCTCCTGCATTCGTTTAAACCAATCCGAAAAGCAAAATATGAGTTTTGAATGCCTCAATTGCCTCTCCGACGTAGAAAACCGTTGACCACGAAGTTTATTCTTTACGTGTGGGAATAAAAAGAAATCACAGGGTGCTAGATCAGGGCTGTACGTCGGATGGCTTATCAATTCAATGCTTTGCCCGGCCAAATATTCAATAGTTTGAACCGACCTGTGAGAGCTCGCATTGTTATGGTGGAGAATGATCTGTCGCTTTCGCTTGTTTTCATTATTTCTTCAAAAACTTTTGACAAACAAATAGTTGTGAACCATTCGGAATTGACCGTTCTACAACTCTCTAAAGACCATTTGTTTTGATGTCCTTCGAGCGCGAATAACTTTTGTTGGTTTTGGCTCATCTTGGAATACCCACACAGTCAACTACTGTTTATTATCCGCCTCATACGTATAGATCCAAGATTCATCACCTGTGAGGACTTTATAAATGTTCTTTGAAGCACCGCCATTGTATTTTTTGTGCATGTCCGACACAACAAAATTTATGAGACGACATTCGCGAAATTCATCGTCCAAAGAACGTCGTCCAAGTTTGAATTCATTATACCAACAATATTCTGTAGTTTTCGACGGTGCTTCATCACCATATAAAGAATTCAGCTCGTCGATGCATTCTTGTTGAGATAATCCACGCCGAAAGTTATGAAAAATAATTGCACGAAAATGTTCGCGAGTTTCCATTTTTTCGCTGACATAAAATTTTCAAGTTACTGTCAACAATAAAAATAGCGACCGGATAATAAAATTCTCGAGGTAAATATATTGTCAAAAATGACAAACTTCACGATGTAATCATCAGATCAGAGAACTGGCATCACTGTTAGTGTTGCCAGTTCTCGAAATATAAACTGCTGCCCTTGTATATAGGAAATTGTACAATATTTATATTCGGTATAATAGTAGACAATTGAGTATTACACACGACGAGGTATAATGGACAGGAATTTTTCAATAAACACGACATTTTCATCCATTCTTGTCATTTTAAATTGTTATTAAGAACGAATATCTTGGTTTAAATTTTTTTATTTCAAGCGTGCGTTGTTGGGTCTCCAGTACCGGTAAAAAACAGCTTTCTATTCATTAAAAAAGGCAAAATACTCCTTACCACATCAACGTTCGTACTCTGTATACATATTTCGATAATTAAGTTGTCATCAGCAGATTATTAATCACAGTGTCGCACCTGGATTCGCGGTAATGTTTACACAAAAATTTCGTACACTCACCCCACCAAAACCAAAACGCATACTGAAGTTCTCAAGACATCTATAAGTCAATATTCCTTAATCTTAAAACTAACTCTTGTATTAATGTAGGCCCTCGCAACCACTTGCAAACCTTTTTAACTGTCGTGTCTTCCAGGAACTCCTAGAAGCCATAATATGGTATCGCATCGACATGATTTTTATTTTTCACAATAAAGATGATCTCGCAACCATCTAAATCACGATAATAGTTTGTATTTTTGATTGAATATAGACAACACGCGGTTATACTACGATTATTTTCTAACACATGTTTCACTAAACTAGATTTCTCAGGCCGATTAAATTTACTGTGCAAATTATGTACTGTATACCGGGTTCTTATTGACCGTTTAGTTTGACCAATGTATTTTTGATCACAATCCCGGCAAGTTATTTCATATATCCCAGACTTCTGTTTGAACTCGACTTTATCTTTCGTGTTTTTTAAAAGAGATTTTTATAGCGTTTCTTGGCCGAAATGTAACTTGAAATCTGCGTTCCTTAAAAACCTTCTTTCGATTTTTTGTAACTCAGTGAAACGGTAAGTATATAAAATGTTTATCGTGACCAGTGGTATCACGGATCGTCGTCTTTAAGTTACCACTTAGTTTGTCGAAATACGTATGCAGAATACGAACATTAGTAAAGGGTTTTTTGCTTTTTTTTTTTTATTAATAAATGTTGTTTTCGAGCAGGCCTCATATACTGAACCATTAAGAGACTCATTCATATTGAACAATTACAGATGTATAAATCTGATAATTATTTAAAGGGGCTTACATAATACTGACATAATACGTAATTGCAAAAGGGTGCGGTACATAAACGCGAACTTATACGAAGGCCATTCATTCGTCTATGTCATCTTTATTGCAAATGAACGGCATAAAACACTAAATGCTATGACGGCTTGCGTCTGAAACGGGAAAAAAAAACATTTTAATTAAAACAACCATTCATAATTGTTCATGTTAATAAGTGGTGAAAAAAAAAGGAACTTAATTTTTCGCGCATTCATCAAGCTGACGAGATGGTATTTACGTCTTAAATACATTATATCATTGCCCTTCGTTCCACATAAATCATGTGCTCTTGAAGTGATCTGTAAATATTCAGGTCAAAAACAAATGAAGAATCGTCTTGAAGATAATTGAAGAGTTCCTTTTTAATGCAATTATTTTTTTTAATTAAATATAGTTAAGTGTAATTTAATATTTTCATTTTGAAATGATGAATGGTTACTAATTTTTTTGTATGTTAATTATATGTATGCCCTATTTTCAATTTTTTTTCCCTTTGTTAGGTTCTATTTTTGTTCACGACGATGTTGATCTACAGTCCTATTCAAATTACATACAACACCTATTTTTTTTTCTGTTTTACAAAGAAAAATGCAATGTTATGATTCCATATCATTTACTTACATCGATGTAAGTATTGCACAGTAACTAAAACCAAATACACTGCTCAAAACAATTAGAGGATATTTGTAAAAATAATAATAAAATTCATAAATAAATAATATAAGACCCACAAATATTTTTATGTTGCAACTACAACGCTTTTAAACAAGAAACAGAATGCATTGACAGGTTTAAACTTGTACAGTGCTTCGGTGCAGCGCCTGCGCTAACCGCCACTATTTGAGGGCATGAAAGCGCGTATGCGAGTGATCTCGACTACAGTTAAATTTTACCATTTTCAGTATCATAGCTAATATTTTAATTTAACTGTAATTACGAGTAATAATAGAAAGGCAATGCGATTTGACTCGTGCACATGCTTGGAGAGCCATAGCTCAATTGGAAGGTGGACGGAAACACCAAGTCATTGCTGAAGTTTTTGCAGTTAGCCAAAGTGTGGTTTCGCGTTTGTGGAATCGGTTTTTAGAAACTGGAGATGTTCAAAGAAGACGAGGATAAGGACGTCCAGCATCTATAACACCAGAGACGATCGATACATTTGCACGTAGAAACCACACTCATAACGCAACGCAGCTTAAAAGTGAGCTTGTTACTGCTGCGGAAAGGGTAGTATTAACTCAAACAATAAGAGATCGTCTTCATAACGTTGTCATGTCTGCTCGAAGACTCCTAGTATGCGTTCCATTAACTACTCTTCACAAAAGGTCGCGAAAATATGGGCTGAGCGGCATAGAAATTGGAATCATGATGGCTGGGCAGAAGTATTGTTTTGTGACGAATCCAGATTCGCCTAAAATTCAGATAATAGGCGTATTTTAATTTTGCGTGCCACAATTTGTTCGAGAAAGGCCGCAATAAGAACGTGGAGGTGTAATGCTATTCATTTTAATGGATGACAATGCTCGATCACATCGAGAAAATCATGAACTGAATTAAACAATTGGGAATGGGAATCAATAGAATGGACTGGCCAGCAAATTCTCTGATGGTAATCCTATCGGACATGTTTGGGATGTCTTAAGAAGACGTGTTGCAGCAAGAAATATGCCACCGCGTGCAATTCAGGAATTTCAAATTGCTCTGATAGAGGAATGGAATAATATTCCACAGGAATTTTTTGATGTCCTGTTTCAGTCACCGCCGATGAGATGTCAAACCTTTATTGCCATTCGTGGAGATCATACACATTATTAACAATAGATTTTTCGTCATTTTGTCAATAAAACTTCTTATAAAGTTTCATAATTGCGTATTCGTTTAATGATGTTTATTCACTCTAGTGCCCTAGTAGCTATATAATGTGCACAAACAAGTTCAAAGGTGTCAATGTATTCGGTTTCTTATTTAATAACGTAGTTAAATATAAAAATATTTGCTAGGTGCTACATTATTTATTCATTTTATTACCATTTTTCCAAATATCTCCTAATTGTCTTGAGCAGTGTATAGACAAGTGCATGTGGATAATTAAATTTAAAATTTGGTGTAGTTTTCTCTTTATTCATAACATCCCTAATCCATCTAGACCTGTTTCCTATACATGAAGTGTGTGTCATTATCCCAGATATCTTGCATATTTTATATGGTTTTAAGTATCGACCATTAAATTTAATTCCCAGAACTAATGTACATAGAATAGACAAACAACTCGAGTTCGCTTACTTAAACACAATTTATTTAATACCACTCTGGCTATTAAAGTAAGGAACGACTCACATCTTAGATGTGTTTACGTTTCATTAAGCCCTCATCGAAGGGGGTGCTCTCAAAAGTACTTACTTGGCCACTTAGTCAAATTATAATATTTTGAAACCAACTATATCTTTACAGCATCCCTTCGAAATTAATGATTCTAAAGAAAATGTGGCAAAATAAAACTAAATTTAAATAAGGTGTTACGGGCACGAATATTTATTTTATTTAAATTTATTATTTTAATTTATTACTTTCATTTTATATTAATTTGATTTAACAAATAAATTTTTGCAAAAACGAAGATACGGATTAAGACGAGCCTCTATTTCAGATATCGCTTTGAAACTGGTATTATGACACGTTCTAAATTTATCGAGTCAAACAGACATTGAAGTACTGTTTCCCAATGACTGCTTTTTTTAGTTTCGCTACTTAGTTTTATTCGAGATTCTTTTTAAAAAATAAGTTTAATTACAATTTACCAGTATAAATTCTGCAAAAAATATTTAATCAAAAGAACGTCGATAAAAGTTAACATATAGTTGAAACATTAAGATATAATGTGTGTTTTTTTTTTTAGAGGTATAGAACTTTAAGTTGGCAACACTTTTTTAACTGGCGGCCATTTTGTCAGCTGTTAAGTGATTTATATTTAGTTTGGTTTGTCATTTCAACATGAATAGACTGACGCCTGAACAACGCTTGCAAATTGTGCAAATTTATTTTGAAAATCATGGTTCTGTTCGAAATACGTATCGCGCACTACGTCAACATTACGGTCAACATAATCGTCCATCAGAGCAATTAATTCGATTAACTATGGAACGTTTTCGCACCACGTATACTCTAAATGATAACACGCATCCAGAGAGACATCGTACAGTGCCTACAGAAGAAGTCATTGCTGCTGTAGAGCGTAGCGTAGAGGAGGACCCGAATCAGTCTATCCGCCATCGTGCACAGGAATTGGATATATGTCCATCCACTTTATGGAAGATTTTGCGGAAAGATTTAGGTTTGCGTGCTTACAAAATCCAATTCGTGCAAGAATTGAAGCCACACGATCACCTAGCAAGGCGTAGATTCGGTGAATGGGCCCAAAACAAGATTGCCGTTGATCCCGATTTTCATAATCGAATTTTGTTTAGCGATGAAGCTCACTTTTGGTTGAATGGATACGTCAATAAACAAAACTACCGTATTTGGAGTGATGATAATCCTCAAGTGTATGTTGAGACACCGTTATATCCAGAAAAACTGACTGTTTGGTGTGCTTTATGGGCTGGTGGAATAATTGGTCCGTACTTCTTTAAAAACGAAGCTGGCCAGAACGTTACAGTCAATGGTGACCGCTATAGAGCCATGATTACTGACTTTTTCGTTCTTCAATTGAACAATCATGATGTGCAGGAGTTGTGGTTTCAACAAGACGGCGCAACATGTCACACAGCTCGTGCCACAATTGATTTATTGAAGGAAACATTTGGTAACCGCATAGTTTCACGTTTCGGACCCGTGAATTGGCCTCCAAGATCGTGCGATTTAACGCCGCTTGACTATTTTCTGTGGGGATATGTGAAGTCGCTAGTCTACGCCGATAAGCCCGAAACGATTGACCACTTGGAGGACAACATTCGCCGCGTTATTGCCGATATACGTCCACAAATGTTGGAAAAAGTCATCGAAAATTGGCCCTCCAGATTAGACTACGTCCGAGCCAGCCGTGGTGGTCATATGCCAGAAGTCATATTTAAATTATAATGCCAGAAGATTATCTTTCGAATAAAGTAAATTTCATGTCAATTTAAAAAAATCATATTTGTTTTATTCCATTTCAAAGTTCTATACCTCTAAAAAAAACACCCGTTAAAAACCTATAACAAATATGTAATCGATATGAAAAACACTGTAGATCAAATAATCGAATAGAAAGTTAATATTCAACACACATTCACAAAGAAATACGTTTATGAAGCGACAATACAATCTCTAACAATCTGGAATAATAAACCATGTAATTTCTTGCCCTTTTCTATTCATACTGAAATGTCAAGTTGTTGTCGTAACGCCATAATGGGACTTTTATGACTTCTTTTCACACATAGTTTCCGTACTCGTTTAGCGATATCGACCTGAAAATGTTACATCTTCCTAAATCGTGATGAGCTAATTTAACCCCTGATAGAACACGCTACACGCCAATTTTATGGGGATCGATATCTTCAATAACTCTGTAAATTCTCCATAATTATAATGTATGAAGTTTATTATTTGTTGTCTTCGTGTTAATAGTTTGTTGCGAAATTTTATGATGAAAGTAACTTATGTGTGAAATCAATTTACTAGATTAATAAGACTAATGATGCGTGAAATAATTTTTTCTTGTTGAGGAATTATAAAATTGTCGGGTTTTAAGAAATACGACTCAGAAGAGAAAGTTATTTATTAATTACGTTTATTTGTATTTGGGTATTTCGACCAAAAGGGAATAATAAAACACTTAGTTTTTATTATTAAAGACATTTCAGGCGAGGTTTCCCCCGTTTTTTAAGTTATTTTAGAGTTAAGATATTTTTCCAGCCAGGATCGTAACAAGGCGACTGTACGGACAAACGTATGTTCTGTTTTATAAATAACCCATTATTCACAGATGTTGCGTAGCGCAAAATGGATAAGACTGACAAAATGTCTGCAGCATGACGTAAGGTTCCACGTTTGTCTCGAAGAGCAACGTATGCGGTGAAGAAAATCCACAAAGCGGTACTGGATAATCGTCGACTGAAAGTGCGCGAGCTAGCAGACATAGTAGGCATTTCAAAAAGTGCGGTGCATCGCATATTGTCTGAAAATTTGGACATGAGAAAGCTGTGTGCAAGATGGGTGCCGCGTTTGTTCACGCTCGAGCAAAACCAGTGTCGCGAAGATGTTTCAATCGAGTGTTTAGCGTAGTTTCATAGCAACAAAGCAGAATTTTTGCGCCGTTTCATAACCATGGATGAAACATGGGTCCATCACTTCACGCCCGAGACAAAAGAACAATCAAAACAATGGACCGGCTCCAAAGAAGGCGAAGACGGTTTCATCTGCAGATAAGGTCATGGCATCGGTTTTTTTGGGATGTGGAATAATTTTCGTTGACTATCTTGAAAAGGAAAAACTATCAACGGTGAGTATTATACGAACTTATTGCTAACGTTTGAGCGAAGAAATCAAGCAAAAACGGCCGCACTTGACTAAGAAGAAAGTGTTGTTTCATCAAAACAATACACCAGCTCACAAATCCGTTATTCCAATGGCCAAAATTAATGAAATACAGTTTAAATTGCTACCTCGTGCACCCTATTCGCCAGATTTAGCCCCCTCGGAATATTTTATGTTCCCAAACTTGAAAAAATGGTTCAGTGGTCAAAGATTTTCCAACAATGAAGAAGTGATGTTGGCAGTTAATGGCTATTTTGAGGAGCAAAATAGTTCTTATTATAAAAAGCGTATCGAACTTATTGAACATCGTTGGGAAAAGTGTATAGAACTGAAAGGAGATAATGTTGAAAAATAGATATATTTCTTTTTAAAATTTTTGTGTTTTCTTTTTTGGGTCGGGTACTTTTGGGACCACCCTCTCGTAATAGGAAATGTTGCTTTAACAGAATCTAGAACCCGCACTATAATATTCAAAACATAATATTTCCTTCGATCTGTCGTTTCGTCGACACAACCACAGGTGTTTATCTTTTACTACAATGTTGATAATGTTTTCGATGTCGTTACGCACGGTTAGCATATAGTTCTGTAATGCTCTCCGGGATGGTAGGTTCCAGTTGAGATTGTATTTATTACGAAGAAGTCATGAAACGGTTGGTTATGGAGTCGATGAAGTTTCAAATCACAGACGACTATCATGAACAGTAAATCAAACATTGCATTTTTGGTGGCACGTTATTTTTCTTATTTTGGTGTTTTACACTCTTTGTATAGTTTTTATAGTTTCCTTTGTCCCACCACATCAACAGTATATCTTAGCACCATTGTAATATAAATCGAGAAATTCGTCAATAAACTTTTGCATTCCGTCAACCAATGATTTCGTTTTTTCCCTTACTCACGTCCGTTATACTTAAAAATTATGTGTTCGCTTTATATAAAGATCCGCTCAGTACTAACTTATAATTCTATATTTCATCCGTTTTATTATACTACACTGGTGGAAGTGCTACGTACTCAGTACGAACCTGGACCACGGAAAGATATCCCAACTCTGGTCATTTATTTTCTTTTCTTTTAATCTAGAATTTTATATTTACATATTTTTATTTGATGATTTTTTTTTGAATAATATTATAGTTTTTATTTTTATCAATATAAATATGTTTACTGCTGCAAGTTTTCATTTTCAAAATTAACAAACTTATACAATATCGTATTTTTGTGTAAGCAGTGTTAGGGAGGGGCAACCGCCTTGGGCCCCGCGCAGCAACCCAGAAAGAGAATAAAAGAAACGTGAGTATTATTATGATATACAGAAATACTTTACATTTTACGTACTTGGCACGAAGGGCAAGGGCTTCGCAAAGATCTGCCGCCTGGAGCCTCGCAACCGTCAAGACCACCGCTGTGTGTAAAAATGCAACTTTTGTGCACATTTAGCCAACAAAACAAAAGTTGCATCCTTACACAAGTATACAGGCAAAAAAAAACACGGTGTAAGTTTGTTAATTTTAAAAATGATTGTAAACTCACAGTACCGAGCAGCAAAAAAATAATAAAATAAAAAATGTAAGCAATCACAAATACGAGGATAGTTTGACAAGTAGTGAGAATGACACATAGGTGGCGCTCTAATTGGTAAAACAAATGCACTGTAATTTAGGTTGCCTATTTATATGTTTACATTCCGATATTTAGATAAATCGGTTGATTAGTTTATTTTTAACAGCTGATTGAAAAAGAAGCAACACGTCGTTTTGTTAAAATGGAAAAAGCAGATGGGTGCGGTGATTAAATACTTCGTAATTAAGGGTATGAAAGCTACCGAAATAAAAGATGAGTTGCGGAAAACATTAGGTGAATCTGCTCCATCATCCGCCACAATAAGTAGATGGGTAAATGGATTTCAATGTGGTAGAACAAGCTGTATTGATGAAGCGCCCTCTGGAGCACCCAAAATCGTGACTTCTAAGGAAATGATTATAAAAATCCATAATATTATTACGCAAGATCGACGACTCAAAGTGAGTGAGATAGCAGACATGGTAAACATTTCAACAGAACGCGTACACAACATTTTAACGAAAGAATTGGGCATTTCCAAGCTTTCGGCAAGATGGGTGCCGCGATTGCTTACTACTGATCACTCGTTTCCGCATTTCCAATGAGTGTTTGGACCTTTATAAGCGGAATCCGGTTGATTTTTGTAGGCGATTTGTTACTTGCGATGAAACTTGGATACACTACAGTACTCCCGAAACTAAACAATAGTCGAAACAATGGTTAGAACGTTGTTCTGCACCTCCAATGAAAGCGAAAACCACTTTATCGGCAAACAAGGTGATGGCATTAATTTTTTGGGATTCGAAGGGTATTTTGCTTATTGATTACCTTCAGAAAGGTGCCACAATAAACGGACAATGTTATGCAGAACTTCTACAAAAATTAAATGTTGAGCTAAACGGCCAAAAATGGCAAAGAAAAAGATTCTGTTTCACCAAGACAACGCTCCCTCGCATACTAGCACAGTTGCGATGTCCAAAATCCACGAGTTGCATTTCCAATTAGTACCGCATGCATCTTATTCGCCGGATCTAGCCCCTTCCGACTTCCACCTTTTGCCAAAATTGAAAACGACACTAGGTGGAAAGAAATTTTCGTCTAACGACGAGCTTATCATCTTCGTAAATGAGTATTTTGCAAGTCTTCCGGAATCGCATTTTAGAAATGGCATAAGGGCATTGGAGCACCGTTGGAATAAATGTATTGCTCTTTTAGGAAAATATATTGAAAAATAAAAATTATTTTGTATTTAAAAAATTCGTGTTTCTTTTCCATTCTCACTACTTGTCAAACTATCCTCGTATTTGTATATAAAAAAAAATTACAAGTTATTATTGAAACAAAATCCATATAAAAATTTGTAAATATAAAATGTATTGCATTGAAAAAGGAGACCCCTTATTTTTATTATTATTATTATTATTATTACATTTTTCATTACAGTTTTCACGTTTTTATTACTTAAATTCCGCGCAAAATGTTAATCTATTCACTTATTTTAGCGAACCTCTATTAGCGAAAAATCAATCGCATTGCAACAGGAGTTCTAGATAGCATTTGCATACCGTTAATCAAAATGTGTCGAAAAAGGGCGCGTTCCGACCGATCAACTTTATTGAAAGGAAATATAACCCACATCCAGTGTAAAACGTTTTTGATAGATTGTGGTAGTGTATATCGGTGTTGTGGAGCCGTGGGAGTGGCACAAGACGAAGTAACCCAGAAATACACGCGCCGCACTCAATTTATATATATTTCACACAGAGGCCAAATTCGTACTCTACATTCTAGATAACAAGGAAACGTATACATACAGCCTGGCCGAGGGTATTTATCATTTAAATAAATGCGGAAAAATCGTTGACATTCTTTAACTTGATTGATGACCACTAAATGTTATTAAGTTATAGCATTGTATGGAAGATTATTATTTTTTTATATAAAATTAATTTTCAAATTTTAATTTATTTTTTTATTAGTTCAGAATACAGAAAGTGTAAGAAATTGTGTTAATAATTATATATAAATATATAATTAAGCGCATCACGATGGGAAATGAATAAAAATTTGTTTTTTTCTGCCATATCATCGTTGATGGAGCAGCACTCGAACATGTATCTGCCGCTTACTAGACGGTTGCCTTGCCAATTAGGCCAACAAGCAGTACAGTTTCGAGTCTCTTAATATACCATAAATTACATTATGGAAAGAGATCTAATAGTTACGTCGCGCCCCCAGATTAAAATTCAACTTGAACAATTCCTGCGATATTTATAGGTGTCAAAGTTTAAATCATTTTTTTATATGTAATACACCACAAAAACGCTTGCATTACAAATGAAAAATTAATATATCCTGCTATACTGCTATATTATAATCACAAAAGTTAAAAATTTCTGTTGGAGCAGGAGTCGATCCTGTATCTGCAGTTTACCAAACGGCTGCCTTGCCAATTAGTTAAGTTTTAATGTTAGTTAATTTTTTGGGCGTTTATATTTTGGGCATAGCAAACAAAAAAATTTGTTTTATTATCGAAAATAATTTTATTGCTTTTCAAAATATTCTCCTTGAAAATCACTTTTGCATTCGTTTAAACCAATTCGTAAAGCATTGCTGCCACTATGAAGGCGATATCTCCAAAACATGAGTTTTGAATGCCTCAACTGCCTCTTCGGGCGTAGAAAACCGTTGACCACGAAGTTTATTCTTCACGTGTGGGAACAAAAAGAAATCACAGGGTGCTAGATCAGCGCTGTACGGGAGATGGCTCATCAATCCAATGTTTTTCCCCCCCGGTCAAATATTCAATTGTTTGAACCGACCTGTGAGAGTTCGCATTATAGTGGTGGAGAATGATCTGTCGTTTCCGGTATTTCTTCAAAAACTTTTGGCGACCACTTGTTTTGATGTACTCCGAACGCGAACAACTTCTGTTGGTTTTGGCTTACCAACACAGTCGACTGCTGTTTACTATCGGGCTCATATGTGTAGGTCCAAGATTCATCACCTGTGACGACTTTATAAATGTTGTTTGAAGCATCGCCATTGTATTTTTTGTGCATTTCTTGGCACCAATCGACGCGAGTACTTTTTTGAGCGGTTGTCAAATTATGTGGTACCCTACATGAACATAGCTTCTTAACGTCGAAATATTCATGCAGGATCTTATGCACGCTGGTGTTACTAATACCTAGAGATGCCTCGATCTCACGGTATGTCACATGACGGTCTTGCACTATCAGTTCAGACACTGCATTAATTAATAATAATATTTGTGGGACGACCTTCACGAAATTCATCGTCCAAAGAACGCCGTCCAAGTTTGAATTCACTATACCAACTATATGCTATAGTTTTCGATGGTGCTTCATCACCATATAAAAAATTCAGGTCCCCGATTCATTCTTGTTGAGATAATCTGTCACTGTCAAGGTAAATATTTTGTCAGAAATAACAAACTTCACGATGCAGTCATCAGATCGGAGTTCCCAAAATATAAACGCCTACCCTCGTAATTATACGTAAATATATAATTCATTCGCAATGATTAATTAATAAAAATTAGTATTTTCTGCTATACCATCGTTGATTATAATCGCAGAAATTAATTAAGTAATATTAATAATTAGGGAGCTATCTAGCAAACGGCAGACACAGGTTCAACTCCTGCTACAAATTTTTATAATCACAGTAATTTGTAATTAATTTCTGTGATTGTAATTAACGATGGTATAGGCAGAAAATATTAATTTTCATTAATTTTCCATTGCGAAGCGCTCAATTCTATATTTGTATATAATTATTAACATCAAAACCTGACTGCACGGAATAACTATTAGATCTGTTTTCATTATGCAGTTTATAGCATACTAAGAGACTCGAAACTGTACTGCTCGGTGGGCTAACTGGTACGGCAACCGTCTAGCAAACGGCAGATACAGGTTCGATTCCTGCTCCAACGCAAAAATGTTTAATTAATTTCTGTAATTATAACCAACAATGTAAGACTGTATATTTGACTATCTTAGTAGTTTAAAATTCAAAATTAAAAAATAATAATTTCTGAAATATTTATTAAATATTAAAGAACGGTTTAGCACTAAAATTTTTCGACTTGAAAATACAACATTTAATTTTTTTATCGAAATACTATTACTTACTCTACTTCAGTTGCAACTATATATATAATAAATAATTTGAACTGGCTGCCATTTTGTTATAAATGAAAAGAAAAAGAGTTCTGTTTTCACAAAAAGTTTATTTGAAAGTGTAAAATTGATGACATTAATTGGAAAAATTATGTCGCTCAAATGGTCACCTCCCGAGTTGATGCATAATTGCACTCGTTTTGCGGCATTTTGAATTGTTGCTCGTGAAACATCTGGTTCCAAATTGGCCATTTCTTCTTCGATGTTAGCTTTCAAAGCTAACATTGAAGAATTATGTTATTAAGAAAAAGTCTTTCTTAAGAATTTATTTCAAATTACTAGAAGCCAATGATATAGACAGTTCTAGAACTAAATTCTACACTATACTTTAGGTTAAAAGACTGGAAATTGTTTGATTAAAATATAATTAAGATATAGAATAAAAAGACCAAATTTAAAACGTTATATTATGATGAAAATCTCAGTTCCTCTTTGCTACGAGTACTTCTTAATTTACAATAATTTTCGAAAAATATCAATTTTTAACCTGACTAATGGCCACTAAATTTAACCATGAAAAATAGTATTTTTTTAAATATTATGGCACATTAATAAACGCTCGTCGTCTAATATTTACGAAGGTAGAAATTTATTTAACTCTTTTGCCTTAATCCTGAGAGAATAAAAACTTGATAAACCACGTCAAAATGTCAACTTTTGAATAAGAATAAAGAAAAAATGAGAAGACTATACTTCCATCTGTCAGGCAGAAAAAAAAACATCCAATAAGTAGAAGCGAACTTTCAAATATGTATATTTGTTATAATTTAATTATTAATAACTATAATTTTGTTCTTCTATGTTTGGGTTTCTAATTATTAAGGATAATAAAACCCTTAGTTAATTTTTAACGTTTTCAAGAACACATTCTTAAGCTGTGGCAATCATGTTATGAAACTTCCTGTATATAATACAGAAATTTTTGAAAAAATTCCTGCTCTCCTTTTTTGAATACGTATATATTACTTAAAATAGATTAATTAATTTAGAATTTGTATTAAAACTAAAAAAGTAGTTTTTAGTTAATTTTCGATAAATGCAGTTCAAAAGATTTTCGGTGTTTCAACACGCAAAAGTACTGCCAAGTCAATAAAATTTAAAGTTTAAGTTACGTAAACATACAAGAATGCAATATGATTGTCTAATTTCGTTTTTGAAATGTTAGAAAAAGAGTTACTTAAGAAAAAACGTTCTAACATCACGCAAACAAAATTTATTCGTAATCGAACTTGTAGACCTGCAGTTATTTATAGTTTTTTGGGTTTGCTTTGCAAAAATTACGAAACATTGGAAGAAGAAGTAAAAGTAGTACCAAGGATGGTATTGCAATAGACACTTCGTGAGGTTCTCATGAATATATAAATAAATGCTTTTTCACTATTTCCTTTCTCTTATTTGTTTATTAACTTAACAATTGATATACTCCTATAGTATATCATATAACTATAATACCTAAGACTCTATACTGTTGATTTTAAGAGACTATTAAATAAAAGACTGTCTTAATCTATTGGCGTCTTCCGGCCAACTATCCCACACATAACAGTCGAACTGAAAAGTCCCCGGTCTACCATAGTAAAACACAGTTTTTTGGCAAAATTCGATTTTATTATTCAACATAGTTGCCTTCGAGGGCGATACACCGATTATAGCGTTCTTCCAACTTTTCGATACCATTTTTGTAGTACGAATTGTCTTTAGCCTCGAAATAGGCCTCAGTTTCGGCGATCATCTCCTCATCCCTGCTAAATTTCTTCCCGGCGAGCATTCTCTTGAGGTCTGCAAACAGGACATAGTCGCTGGGGGCCACATCTGGAGAGTACGGTGGATGGGGAAGTAATTCGAAACCCAATTCACTTAATTTGGCCATTGTTTTCATTGATTTGTGACACGGTGCATTGTCTTGGTGAAACAGCACTTTCTTCTTCTTCATATGGGGCCGTTTTTTGCGATTTCGTTCTTCAAACGGTCCAATAACGCTGTATAATAATCGCTATTGATGGACTGGCCCTTTTTAAGATAATCTATGAAAATTATTCCATGCGCATCCCAAAAAACTGACGCCATAACTTTTCCAGCTGACTGTTGCGTCTTTCCACACTTTGGAGCCGGTTCATCGCGTGCAGTCCACTCGGCTGACTGTCGATTGGACTCTGGATGAATCCATGTTTCATCCATTGTCACATATCGATGCAAAAACTCGGTTTTATTACGATTTAACAGCTTCAAACACAGCTCAGAATCATCAACTCGTTGTTTTTGATCGAATGTGAGCTCGCGCGGCACCCATTTTGCACAGAGCTTCCGCATGCCCAAATATTCATGCACGATGTGTCCAACACGTTCCTTTGATATCTTTAGGATGTCGGCTATCTCGATCAACTTTACTTTACGGTCATTTAAAATGATTTTGCGAACTTGTTTGATGTTTTCGTCGGTGACAGCCTCTTTTGGTCGTCCACTGCGTTCGCCGTCTTCGGTGCTCATTTCACCACGTTTAAACTTAGCATACCAATCAATTATGGTTGATTTTCCTAGCGCAGAGTCCGGAAACTCCTCACCAAGCCATGCTTTTGCTTCAACGGTATTTTTTCCCTTCAAAAAGCAGTACTTTATCAGCACACGAAATTCTTTTTTTTCCATTTTTTTAAATAACAAAAGTAGCTTCACTCTTAACGCAATATCTCAGTAACTAATGGTCGGATTGCTGTCAAATTTTGACACGTTTGGTTTGAAGGTTAGTACTATCTAAAAAACATATGGATTTAATAACAGTAACGCCATCTATGTGTCAGACCGGGGACTTTTCAGCCGATCTGGTACTCACTGCACTTTTCTGCCCACCCCATATAAGGGATTAGTGTGTATGGTTATTCATTTGAAACCACTTCAGTATTCAACCCCAGAAATCGAGAAATGCTAAAAAGTTATGTATCTTACAATATTTTTTTGTTTGGAAACAATAAAAACAATTATTATTAATTTCATTAACATATCATCTTTATTTAAGAACACAGTAATTATTTAGTTAATTAATAGTGTGATTATATACTGAAAGCAAAGCATTCTATTTTTATGTCTAAACAAAATCATCGTTAACAATGGATAAGATCCTTCTTAAAATTTTATATTAACATTGGAAATAATTCTTAATGTTCTAATTTAAGAAAGAGGAATTCTAAATGCAATTTATATATTTCATTTTGTATGCTTTTGGAGAATAAAATTTACTTTCGATGATGGTGTACGATTTTCGATGGAAGTCACTGTATATACTCAACAAATACAAAAATAATTAATGAAGAATCTATACAGGTTTTGTGTAACTATATCCTATCATTTTATTCGACAATAAATACAAAATTTAATTAAATAATTATTTGTGTATTCATAAATAGATTTTGTACACGTATCTGAGAAGGGGGCATTAATCAATATGAATTAAATTCTCATCCCCTAACATTTTTCCGCCTGAAACTTCTGCAGCTCTGTTAACAGACAAAAGTAAACTCCACGTCACGTGGCCAACACAGTATCTAGCGCCAAAACACGTAGACATGACAACTTCATTATTCAATAAGAAACAGATTCGTCATAACAGTTTACGACAAGAAAAATATATACCAAGGCTTGCGTTTGCGGAATGTTTCGTCAACTTGGCATACCGACGACAGTTCATGCTTCCCTGGCATTTAGAATTTACGATCGTCTTACCCTTTTAGCTAAATCAAAATAGGTGGAATTCCTCCGAAAATATTTGACTTTCACTACTACGTACATACCTGTGGGCCTCTCCTCCTTTGGATTCTGCTCTTTTGTTAAGAAAGTCGCTTAATTTCCGATAATTTTTGCATAAATTAGATGGCAGACAAACACTCTCTCTATCTGGAGTTTCTAGAATAACAAAGATGAAAGGCGACTTACGTTTTCCTACAAATATATATCCCTTCGTGTTTCTACTGTCCTAGTATGAGGAGCGAGGATCTACGGCAACTTCTGTCAGTCATACTCGTCAGAGACTAAATTAGGAATCGTTGACTACTGGTCAACTGTCCGGTCTTTTTAATTCAATTTACTTTTATTTTTTACAGATGAAAATTACGAATCTGTATACACAGTGAAGTACCTCCTTGAATTGACTTCTTTTCTGATCTTGGTGGGTATCGATTCTGTTAATCTTCCTTGGTTTATGCGATCCTGCTATTTCGAAACGCCACTTGTCGAAACTCCCACGCCGGCCATTTTACAAACCGAAATTTCTATTTCGGCCTTTTTATCTAGTTTTGAAAATTAGCAGTAAATTTTCGCGTCTGAATTATTCGTTTTTAAATTTAATTACTTATATTACAATTTAATTTTTTTAATTTATAAATATTTTTAGTATCTTTAATCAAAATTTTTACAAGTAATTTCGTAAATTCATTTTTATTGCAAAAGATCAGCCAACAATCACCGTCTCATATTTCTGCTACCCTAATACTCATATGGAATTTATTCCCAATAAATTCATGCATGAGTGAACAACATACACACGCTTGCTTTTTAATAAACACAATTTCCATTTCAAATTTACTTTTTTTCGTCCGCTTATTTGAAAACGTCCGACCGGTATATCTACATTTTAAAACACATGTGTTACTATACCAAACTATTTGTTTATAAATAAAGTTTTCGTTTTGACCTTTTATCTTTATTTATTCCGTTCAAAATATTAGACCAGATATGAAACCCTCGCACGCATTCATTCCTTGGGGAGCCAAAAAGTCTTTGGAATGTGAACACCT
The DNA here is from genome assembly GCA_031893035.1 of Dermolepida albohirtum. Classification (NCBI taxonomy): domain Eukaryota; kingdom Metazoa; phylum Arthropoda; class Insecta; order Coleoptera; family Scarabaeidae; genus Dermolepida; species Dermolepida albohirtum. The sequence goes on from JAVIWB010002622.1 coordinate 262,307, forward strand.
GCTGTATGATATAAGTTCCTGATATGTCGCGGGCCTTATTTTGCAATGTCTGGCCTTTCTTCTTTCGTATTTTCTTCGAAAAAGCAGTCAGTCTCTCAGTTTTACTTACTTTTATTTAATAACTAAAGTCTATTGTGGATACTATGGTTACATAATTTTTATTTTCCTATTTTACACCCGGTATTATAAGAATTGTAATTGCATATTCGCTTGATTAATAAACAATTTATAGACGTGTATATTATTACGATTATTAACATCTAAAATATGATTGTTTACTTATTACAATTCTACTGATTCTGATTTTTTGATTGCATTAAACGTATAAACCGACGTTACATATATTTAATCGTTCAGAATACATATTTACCTCTATATATTACTGCTTGTCTGTTAATTATTCCTGGTAATTATGCATATTCACTGCTTACTCACTGAAGAAATTAAACCAACGGATAAAGTTATATGTATTTTGGGCTTATAGTTTATAAAATATGTTATGTATGAATGGAATTGTATGTGTGTATATTTCTAGTTAAATTTTTATGACAGCCATGTGTATGTGTAATGTTTAGAACGTGAAACGACATAACCCTTTAAATCTCATCTATAGTTCATTATGTTAGCCTGATATTAGTAGTTGCTGTAAGACCACTGCGCTTGTGAAATGATTTTTTCTCACTACTATTATTTTTTCTCTCGACCTTTTTACACCATTTGTTGGACGGGCAAAATTTAATTTCTTTTTCTCATAATTTCACTGATTACTTACCATATTTGGTTATATTATTAATTAAATTAATTAGTTTAAATAATGATATACATATAACTCTTTTCTTATTTAATATGTTGGTTGTTTTGTCCTTAATTTTATAATAATTTTTACTCTTTTTTTTGTTAGGAGTTTCGACCGTTGAGTTAATGAAACATTTAATTTGCATTAACGACGTTTCGGGGGAGGGGGTTCCCCCTTTTCAAGTTATCTATTTTCCTTTGCAATGGTATTGCAGGTTGAAGATAATAAATAACTTGAAAAATGGGAACTCCTCCCCGGAAACGTCGTTAATATAAATTAATGTTTTATAACTCAACAATAAAAAATTTATATTAACTACGTTTCGGAGGCGGGGGGGGGGGGAGGTCACCCTTTTCAAGTTATTTATTTTCTCGTACAATGGTATTGCAGACGAAAATAAAATAAATAATAATAGTAAGAGGAATCCGTCCCCCGAAAAATCCTTGATACAAATTAAATGTTTTATTAACTCAGCGGTTGAAACTCCTAATAAAAGAAAGAGTAAAGAGAAGGAGTTCCCCTTTTTCAAGTTATTTACTTTACTTTGTAATGGTATTGTAGTTTAACTTGAAAAAGGGGAACTCCTCTCCGGAAACATCGTTAATATAAATTAAATGTTTTACTCCACAATAAAAAAATTATATTAAAATGGCATTGATCAATAAGGTTGATATATAACCCCTTTCCACATTAACTTTTGTAAATTCTGTATACGCATTTCGACAACCAAGTTGTCATCATCAGCAGATAATTTCAAAGTGTCGCACCTGGTAAAACACGGCGAAAAAAAAATTGTACGAAAATCAAACTCCGTACGCGATCCACACCGCTCAAAACCAAGATGTACACTGAATGAATAGTGTACATCTTGGTTTTGAGCGGTGTGGATCGCGTACGGAGTTTGATTTTCGTACAATTTTTTTCGCCGTGTTTTACCAGGTGCGACACTTTGAAATTATCTGCTGATGATGACAACTTGGTTGTCGAAATGCGTATACAGAATTTACAAAAGTTAATGTGGAAAGGGGTTATATATCAACCTTATTGATCAAGTCAATCAACCACAGGCTCCATCAAATTCAACTAAAATGGCATTGCAGAAGAAAATACAATAAATAATAATAATAAGAGAAATCCCTCCCCCAAACCGTCGTTAATATAAATTAAATGTTTTACTAGTTCAACGGTCGAAACTCCTAATAAAAAAGAGAGTAAAGACTATGATATATAAAAAATATAAATAAAAACTAATAAGGTATGTGTCTACACTGTGAGTTGCAAAAAAAGAAAAATATGATCGAAACCCAGGTAATGATTTGGAAAGTACATCGATTATTAATTACTTTGGTACCTCATCGTACATATTTAACCAGTTATTTTGTATAAATATATATATATATATATATATATATATATATAAAATACAAAAATGTTTATGAGTATACAGTTTGATTTAAAAGTATCCAACCTCCTGATATTTTGTAACGGGTGATTCATTTGAAGGTACTTTTTTTTTAAATAAAAAAAATGTAAACTTCAATTTTATCGGGTATTCTTTATTATCATACAAAAGAACCATTCTTGACATTTGTTTTAAAAAAATTATTTCCTTCAAATGTTGACCTTAATTGCCACTAACATGGCCCATTCTATTACGATCTAAGAAGGCTAAATTCGAAACTTTTTAATTTGATGAGAATTTCATTCTCTTAAAAATTCGGAAAAATTGGTATTGTAAATTAACGAATGCTCGTGTTTTGAAGTTTTCGAAAGTCCTAGAAATGACTTTCATGTCAAAATTTATACAATTGTTTCGACATAAACATAAGAGAATAAAACACTTGAAGCAGGATATCAAAATTTGAACTTTCGAAGGTATCTCCGAAGATTTTAATGATTTTTCTATAAACAGTAGTTAGTTCAGATATACTAATTGAGAACTTCTGCTTTACGAATTATAAAAGCTATATTCAAAGCTTTTTATTTTGGCCAAAAAACAAATTTACTTTCAAGAGGTATACCCGCAAAAATTGGCGTTTTTGAAAGCTGTACATAAACGAATATTCGTGAGCTGACGATTTCGACGATCCTAAAAATTATGTCGATATCCAAATTTATCCAACTGCTTTGGCTTAATCGTGAGAGAGAAAGACTCGAAAACACATGTCAAAATGCAAATAATGAATTAGATGTAAATGGTTGTCTGTATCAAGACATTTAATGATTTTACTATAAAAAATAGTTTGTATTGAACTACTGTTTTACGAACTGTAAAGGCTAAATTGAGAACTTTTTATTTCGACGAAAGTTTTTGTAAATTAAGTTATTATAAGTATGCGCGACATTTTCGAAAGTTCTACAAAAAATTTTGATGTCAAAAATGAATGAGTGAAATTGAATTTAGAATAAATACAAATAATAAACAGATTCTTCTTTTTCAATTTTTTTTCGAATTATATTTCTTAAAGATATTTAAATAAGATTAGTTTTTTCATAAAAGAAATTAGAAAAGCTAGTTAGAATTACACTAGGGCATTATAAACGTTAAAAAAATTAAAACAATGAAATTATTCTTTATTAGAAAACACGATTAACAATATTTTAGATCAGAGCATGTAATTGTTGATATTTCCCTAATTCTTCTTGGACCTTCTTTCCCAGATTCACATCGACTTGATTAAAAACGCCAATTTGCCTTTGCTGTATAAAACCAGAAGCATTTTTCAAATCATAAACGATATTATTGACCAACCTCGCTCTAGCAGCATCGTCAAAAACCCTTTGATATAAAACCCTAGCTTGGGAATAGTTGTCGTCGAAACCTGTGTCATAATAACCAACATCACCAGTATACCTCAAGCGTGGTGATAGTGCAACCGCTCTGGGATCAACTTCAGGTCCTCCAAAGCTATTGGGATGATAGTTCGGAGCTCCACCTTGACTGTCGTAAGTGGCTTTACCGTCTCTGCTGAAATTTTTGAATCTTTTTGGAGCGTTAACAGGCAATTGTAAATAATTAGTTCCGAGTCTGTAAAGGCCAGTGTCATGATACGCGAAAAGTCTACCTTGCAAAACTTTATCGGGAGACGGTTCGATACCGGGTATTAAATTAGCGGGATTGAAGGAAATTTGTTCAACTTCGGCGAAGTAATTCGTTGGATTTTTATCTAAAACTAATTGACCTACTGGTATTAAAGGGTACAAACCATGAGGCCATACTTTCGTCACATCAAATGGATTGAAAGTACTCGTTTTAGCCTGCTCAAGAGTCATAATTTGGACAGACATACTCCAACTGGGATAATTACCAGAAGCTATTGCATTGTACAAGTCTCTTAAAGCATAATCAGGATCTACGCCTGCTATTTCCCTAGCTTTCTGCGCGTCTAGATTTCTTATACCTTGATTTGTTTTGTAATGAAATTTACAGTAAAACAATTCACTGGCAGAGTTGACAAATGCAAATGTATTTGATCCGTATCCATGCATGTAACGATAACCGTCGGGTATTCCTCTATCGCCGTAAAATATCAATAGTTGATGAATAGATTCTGGTCTTTTAGAAAAGAAATCAAACCACATATCCCAATCGCGGACGTGTGTTACAGGATTCCTTTTCAAAATATGTATAATATCAGGAAATAATATTGCATCCTGAATAAAAAATATGGGGGTGTTATTACCGACAAGGTCCCACGTACCTTCCTCAGTATAAAACTTAAGTGCGAAACCTCGTATATCCCTAACTGTATCCGCCGAACCCATCTCTAAAGCGACTTGACTAAACCTAACGGCGATGCGAGTCGTTTGACCGATCCGAGAAAATACTTTGGCCGCTGTATACTTCGTAATGTCATGTGTGACTCGGAAATATCCAAAAGCGCCCGCACCCTTGGCGTGAACAACTCTTTCCGGTATTCTTTCTCTGTCGAAATGTTGAAGTTGGTCGAAAAACCGAAAATCTTGCATTAACGAGAACCCTTTCGGACCTATAGTTAATGTCGCATCTTTATTGATTAATGGATTTCCGTTATTAGTTGTAGATGTTTGTAGATCATCATCCTGAAATAAACGTATACAGACTGGTTTGAAATATCTTGAAAAACGTGGTAAAGAATGAAATCGTACGAAATTGAGAGTATATCGAGTGGCCTATGTCATGACTACAGTCCTTTAATTTTTTCGTTCGTGAATGGATTTAGATTAAATTTGGGAGTTGAATGATATGGGAAAATTCTACTTTTGCAAGTATATAATAGGACTACAGCACATCCGATCACTACGGAAGCAAAATCATTCTTGAAAATTAAAATAGGTAATTATTTTTATATTATTTGGATCCACGTGCCATTGTGCATCTAATAGCATATTGGGGCAACTAAGTACTTTCGATTTTGTAGTATAAAATAAAACACTTTTTTTTAAAAAAGAATAGTTTTTAATCAATTATATATTTTCCGTTTTGCTCAATGACCTTTTGCCATCTTTCTTTCACCTGCATGATTCCGCGCTCGTAAAATTTCTGGTCCTTATCAGCAAAAAACTGAACCAGGTGCGAGTAAAGGTCATCGTCATTTGTGAAAGTTTTACCATTCAAGGAATTCTGCAAACTTCGAAATAAATGGTAATCAGATGGTACTAGATCAGGGCGGTATGGGCGATTTGGCATCACTTCCCAGCCAAGCTCCAATAGTTTCTCACGAGTTGCCAAAGATATGTGAGGCCTCGCATTATCTTGGTGGAAAACTACACCTTTCCTATTTGACAATTCTGGCCGTTTTTCTTTGATTACTTCATCCAGTTTTATTAATTGTTGACAGTAAACATCAGAATTGATCGTTTGGTTCCTTGGAAGCAACTCAAAAAACACAACACCTTTGTAATCCCGCCAAACTGACAGCATGATCTTTTTTGGATGCAATTCAGCTTTCGATGTGGTTTGAGCTGGTTTATCGTGTTTGCTCCATGATCGTTTTCGAACTATGTTACTGTACAGGACCCATTTTTCATCACCAGTGATGATTCTTTTAAGAAAGGGTCGGTTTCATTTCGTCTAAGGTGCATATCGCAAAAGTTGATTCTTTGTGTTAAATGAATTTCTTTCAATTCGTGAGGTACCCAAATATCAAGCTTCTTAACTAGCCCAAGACATTTTAAATGTTTTTCAATTGTTGTGTGCGATACATGTAGCCTCTCCGCAACCTCTCGAACAGTTATATGACGATCCTCTTCAATTATGACTTTGATTTGGTCATCATCAACTTCAGTAGGCCGACCAGGACGTTGCTCATCTTTGAGGGAAAAATCTCCAGAACGGAATTTTCTATACCAATTCTGACACGTGCGCTCTGTTAAGCAATTAGCACCATAAACTTCACATATCTTATTGTGAGCCGCAGCAGCTTTCTTTCCTTTACGGAAATAAAATAGTAAAATATGTCGAAAATGTTCGTTTCTGCACTCAATTTAAAATTAACCCACAACTAATAGCTTTAATAAAAATCACGCACTACTTGCTTCTGAAGTTACGTCAATGTGACTAGTATCACGCGATAAACGGTAAAGTACAGCACTAACATACGTTATACAAAAAATAAAGCAACGCTCTCTATCAGTAAAAACCGAAAGTACGTAGTTGCCAACCCAATGTTATTTTAAAATTTTCATTGCTATCGTTATAAATAATTAATTTCTTATTCTTTTATGACTCCAGAACTGTGGGAACCATCCAAAATTGTCTGAAAATGATAAAGTAACACTAAAAAGTTGTAAACATGATAAATAAAGCCCTCAAATTTGTCAGCGTTATGGAAATAGTTACTAAATGAAAACCCACGGTAGATTATTAATTGTATATAATTATGCGCTTTTACGATGCTAAACTGAAAAATTCTAATTTTTACCGCTTTATACATTGTACATGTAAAGCAGAAATTTTTTAAAAAATTTCTGTCCTCCAACCCACGATCTCATTCTCTCCGTGATTGTTCCTTGGCTAGAACATGGAGATAGCTAATCAGGGTCCTAATGTGTCATAAATTGCAATACAGAAATGCAATGGTCGGGAACGCATTCCCGGAGAGAATGACATCGTGGGTTCTCGTCTCGTGCGGAGAACAGAAATTTTTTAAAAAATTTCTGCATTACGAGGGTGGTTCCAGAAGTACCCGACCCAACAAATAAAACACAAAAATTTTGGAAAGAAATATATTTATTTTTCAACGTAGTCTCCTTTCAGCTCTATACACTTTTCCCAGCGATGTTCAATAAGTTCGATACTCTTTTTATAATAAGAACTGTCTTGCTCCTCCAAATAGACATTAACTGTCGACATCACTTCTTCATCGTTGGAAAGTCTTTGACCACTGAGCCATTTGTTCAAGTTTGGAAACAAAAAATAATCCGAGGGGGCTAAATCTGGCGAATAGGATGCTTGAGGTAGCAATTCAAACTTTAATTCATTAATTTTGGCCATTGCAATAACGGATTTGTGAGCTGGTGCATTGTCTTGATGAAACAACGCTTTCGTCTTAGCCAAATGCGGCCGTTTTTGCTTGATTTCTTATTCTTTATTATATATACTATATATTTATTTATTATACAGATAGTCTTCGGCTTCTTTGGGGTCGGTTCTCCCTTTTGAGCCCATTGTTTTGAATGTTCTTTTGTCGCGGGTGTAAAGTGATGGATCCATGTTTATGGTTTTGCTTTGTTGCTGTGAAACTTCGCTAAACACTCAATTGAAACGTCTTCGCGGCACTGTTTTTGCTCGAGTGTGAGCAAACGTGGCACCCATCTTGCACACAGCTTTCTTATGTCCAAATTTTCGGATAATATGCGATGTACCGCACTTTTTGAAATGCCTACTATGACTGCTAGCTCGCGCACTTTCAGTCGACGATCACCCAGTACCGCTTTGTGGATTTTCTTCACCATTTCTGGAGTCGTCACCTCATTTGGTCAACCACTGCGGCTTGGCAACTCGTACGGCATCGTTTAAACTCTGCTATCCAATATTTCACTATTGTAAACGAAGGAGTAGACTCACCCAGAGTAGAATCCAGTTGAGCTTTTATATCGATTGGGCTGAGGCCTTTCAAATAAAAGTATTGTATCACGTAATGATGACCAATTTTCTTCATTTTTACTAATTCACGGAAAACGTTCACTATTGATGGCTGCCAAACAAATACTAAACAACGTGGCGTCTTCAAACTTGAAACATATGTTTTATAGATTGTGTACTTTCTAATACAGTGATACTTTTCAAACAACTACCGCTATCTCTAGATCAGGCCGGGTATTCATGGGACCACCCTCGTACATACACGATGTATGAACCGCTTAACATTAGAATTTTTCAATTTATCATCGTAAAAGCGCATAATTATGTGCAATTACCTGGTAATATTTAGGCAAGTTTAAATAATTCACGGCTTTCTAGATTCAAATACAAAATTAACCTTTCAACAGCTGTAGTAACGAAAATTGATAAATGAAATGCCAAGTATCATTAAGTTCAAATTATGTATGTCAATATAATTAGGGCGTTCTATTTGAATTTACAAAATTGACGTCACTTCCGGAATTACCAGAACTGCTGTAAAACTCATATGTATTTGTAAATATGGAAATTTTCCGATATTATTGAATTACAAAACTTAATTTAATTCGATTTATAAATATAGAAATTAAAGAGTGTACATATGGCGTAGACTACACGATATAGACGATTGAATAAATTAGGGGTAATGTAACCTATCAAGAGGAAATGACAGTATAAGTAACGGATATATATCCTTTGCTTGTGAGCACCTGTACATAGAAATTTTCCATTTGTAAACAGTTTTTAGAACATTAAAGCCATACAATAGCGTTCTCGTGAGAACTAGATATCGACTCTTTATGCAAGTGTTCGCGAATCACACCACCGAAGTAATTTCATAGCGTTAAAAATTGAAAAGATCATTCTACACTAAATTATTGTCGAAACAAGTATGTGACCATACTGCTTTAGATTATTTTAAAACAAAATTTTATAATAGCTTTTAAATAAAGAAGTTTTTATAAAAGTTGGGCAAAGTGATTATTTAATTCCAGACCTTCACTCGCTTTTTAAAAAATACGACTTTAAAAAATCGAGGTTGTAATATACAGGATAATATAATAGTAAAAAAAGTGCAATATAATTACATATTTAGTTCCACAGCTCAATCACTACGCCTCATTTTATATCCTTATCATCACGTTTCGGAGTACTGAAAGTATTACGAATACATACAGTCAGAGACTAAAGTTTAAATACACCTCAAAAATTGTATGTTTAAAGAAAAGTAAACGTTTCAGAAAAACTTATAGTATGCAGCTTTATTTGTCTTCATAAATAACAAAAAAAACAATAATAAAAAATATAGACTTCATTACAAACATAACGGTAATTCTGAAAAATACGATAAAATTCACTGGACAAAAGTTTAAATACAAACATATTTATATCTTTGAATGTTATTCCATTTTTTAAATAATTTAAAAAAGAAAAACATTTCAATACTTTGTTGGACCGCCATGGCTATCGGTAACTGCCTGCAAGCGGCGTGGCATAGAAAGTACCAAGCTTTCTGTTTCAGAAGGCGATATTTCAGACCAGATTTTTTTAAGAGCTTGTTTTAGCGATTCTTTGCTTGTTATTGAAGTTTTCGCTAATTTCCGCTTCATTAAATCCCAAACGTGCTCAATTGGGTTTTAAGTCTGGTGATTGAGGTGGGCTATGGAGCTGCCTGGGAGCATAATAAAGCAACCACTCTTTCACAGAAAGTGCGGTGTGCTTGGGATCGTTATCCTGTTGAAAGATCCAACGGGGTCCAAGGCCCAAGATGTCGACGGATACTTGCAAATTTCTTTTCAATATACTCTTGTAAAGATCTTGATTCATTATGCCTTCAATAAACTCCAAATTCCCAACGCCGGCTGCTCCAATCGCTCCCCAAACCATTACATTGCCACCTACATGTTTTACCGTAGGAACCAAATTTTGTGTTTGAAGGGCAGTGTTTGGTTTGCGCGAGACTTTTGGACGTCCATCGCTTCCAAATAAATTAAATTTGCTCTCGTCTGTAAAAAGAAATGTTGTCCAAAACCCAGCGTCTTTGTTTTTATACTTATTTGCAAACTCCAGTCTAAGTCGTCTGTTTTTTTCACTTATCAGTGGCTTCTTTCGGGGAACTCTACTTTTATATCCATTTTCTCGCAATGCTCTTTGAACAGTTTTTGGATGCACATGCTTGTTGTAGTTATTAGCGATATCATCTGCAAGTTTTGAGGCACTTATTCTTGGATTCTTTTTCACTTCTCTTACGATATTGTTAACATCACGACTGGAAAGTTTTTTTGGTCAACCGCTTCTTGGCATATTTTCTACTGAGTCAGTTTGCTTATATTTTCTAATTATATTTTGAATACTAGAAAATGGTACATTTAATAATTTTCCTATTTCTCGATAGGATTTTCCTTCCTTAAAATGTTTTATTATTAAATGTTTAACGCTGGACTCAATTTCTTTACCTTTGCCCATAACTTTCAATAGAACTTCCAATGCTCACAATAAGACCGCTACTAATAACAAGTGGTGACTTTTAAAAAAAGAATTTGATCGAAACATATGTACATTCATAAAATATAACTGTACTTTGTTTTTTATGAAGACAAATAAAGCTGCATACTATAAGTTTTTCTGAAACGTTTACTTTTCTTTAAACATACAATTTTTGAGGTGTATTTAAACTTTAGTGTCTGATTGTATGTCGAATCGCTTCTTCATGGTTATCGCGAACACTCTCAGCTACCATAGCTATATCTTCTTCACAGCGTGTTGGATGTGGTCTATTTGGTCGCGTATTATCCAATAATGAAAATTGCGTTACAAATCTTTCGATGGTATAACGAATCGTGTTTTCAGTAAGTCGATTACGTAGACCATAAGTTGCTGTAAGCGTATGAAACACATTTCTGGTGAAACGCTGATTTTCGTAATATATCTGAATAATTTGTAAACGCTGTGCCGGGCTGAGTCTTTCCATAATAAAATGTAACATAATACTTAACTAAAATAGCATGGAAGTTTGACATGACACGCGCTTTATCTGTCAAAAAATCGCTATTGAAAAAAGTTCATCATAATGAATTACACATTACAATAAAAATTTTAAAGGTTAGAGTTGGGACATTTTTACTCAACAGTGAGAAAGATGCGTTGTAGTCGTAAGACACCTACAAATAAAGTGACCACGCCTATTACAACAGCATTTCTTAACCAATATTAATAGCAACAAAATATACCAAGGTGTTTACAAAATTAAAATATTCATTTGTTTGAATGATTAATTTTTTATGTGGAAAATATTTAAATGTAATTTGTGTGGGAATGATCTCGATCTACATATATTATTTACATTACGGTCGACCAAAAAAACTTTCAAAGAATTTGATCGAAACATATGTACATTCATAAAATATAACTGTATTTTGTTTTTTATGAAGACAAATAAAGCTGCATACTATAAGTTTTTCTGAAACGTTTACTTTTCTTTAAACATACAATTTTTGAGGTGTATTTAAACTTTAGTCTCTGACTGTATTTTCGTTTCCGAAATATCAAACGGGGTTGTACATTTTCATGAAGATATAGTTTCATATATCGATTGAAACTTTTGAAGTCATAGTGTGCACATTAACACACAAGATTTGTTAAAAAAGACGAAGCAAGGTGTGGAAAATGAATGAAAATAAAAATCACAAAAATTCAAGAAATTTAAAAACTAAAAAAGTCTCAAAAATGCGACTTATAAATTAGCTTATAAAATGAAAAATAAACGACATAGTTTTGGAGGTGATCAAATATTTCAAAAGAATATAATAAATGCAAAGGAATTTAATGAAAACTATATCACTTTACTCCTAAAATTATATAAAAAATAAACTTACTTCATGTTCCTTTATATAGTCGAGAAGCTGGTTTTGAATTGGATCTCTTATTTGAGACATATTTTTCCCACTTTCTTTATTCGTTAATATTTACAATATTATAAATATATCTTTAAGAGTGAATCAAGAGAATTTTCGTATGCCTTTTATATGCACCCCGACTTACTATCATGAGGACGTTTCCCGATTTCCATAATTGTAAACAACCACAATTTTTTTCGCAGATCACTGAACTCGAATTTTAAATTTCGTTTGATAGTAGCTGTGGTTTAGAGATTGTATATATTTGTCAAAGGAATGAATTAATCTGTAAATATGATTAAAAATTGTTTTTAAATAAAACTGCACACAAGACAAAAAACTTTATCTATTTTTAAGCAAATAAAACATTGGTGACAGTCTGAAATTTACTAACGTAAAAAGTATCTTAATAAAGAATTTCCAGGTTACAACACCAGTAAATTAATAGTAATTATAATTTACATTCTACCTATTATAATATCCCCAAAATTGATATTTGAAATGCAGGTAACGATCGTGTAAAGACAGTTTATATTGGGTCTGGGAAAAAGTTCGTGGCGTTTTTTCAGTAAAATTCAACTGGTCCCCGCATGGCGCGTGGACGAATTCATTTAAACCGAATGTGCACCATTATTATCGACAATGTTTCGCCATTTTTTTGGTAGATCCATGATCCCATCGGTGAAAAACTTCTGTGGTTTCTGGTCGAAAAAAACTGAATCAAGTAGTTTTCACAGGCTTCTTTTGAAACCAACTTAATTCCATTGAGAGAGTTCTGCAGAGATCGAAACAGATGATAGTCAGAGGGTGCTATATCCGGACTGTAAGGTGGGTGCATCAAAACTTCCCAACCAAACTCTCTCAATTTTTGACGGGTCATCAAAGAAGTGTGTGGTCGGGCGTTGTCATGATGGAAGACAACACCTTTCCTATTAATCAATTCGGGCCGTTTTCTTTCAATCGCCTGGCGTAATCTCTCTAGTTGTGCACAGTAGAGTTGAGAATCAATCGTCTGACCAGTTGGAAGTAGCTCGTAGTGGACGATTCCCCTCCAGTCCCACCATACACACAGCATCACTTTTTTTGGCGTCAATGTTGGCTTAGCGAACGCTTGTGACGGCTCACCATCCTTTATCCACGATCTTTTACGCTTCCGATTATCGTACGTAATCCATTTTTCATCTCCGGTTATTAAACGTTTCAGAAACGGCTCGATTTCATTCCGTTTCAGCAGCGCATCGCAGATGTTAATTCGGTCAATCATGTTTTTCACGCTCAACTCATGAGGAACCCATACGTCAAGCTTTTCTTTGTAACCAGCTTTGTGTAAATGGTTCAAAACAGTTTTGTGGTCAATGCCTAGCTCCATGCCAATATCGACACTGCTGATATGCTTATCTTGTTGGACTTTTTCAAGAATTTCATCAGATTTTTCAGTGATTGGACGACCGGAGCGTGACTCATCTTTCACATTGAAATTTCCAGAACGAAAGCGAGCGAACCATTTCCGCGCAACAGATTTCGATAAAGTACCTTCACCGTACACAGCACAAATTTTATCACAAGCCTGCGCAGCGTTCTTCCCCTTATCATAATAATATTGCAGAATATAGCGAAATTTCTCATTATTCTTCTCCATTTTCAAGTGCGAATAACTTTCCAACCACTGCACCGATTACAATGTTTCTACGCTCAAACTAACGTTCGGAAGATCATCTAAAAAACGAGCCCTCGGTGGTGTCGCTGTAACTTGTTGTTCTTTAGTTATCGGCAACCAATGCCATCTATCGGGAAAAACGCCACGAACTTTTTCCCACACCCAATATTTACACCGAAAATCTCAAGCACCAAACACAACTATTCCTACACATACGAGGGTAATTTGATAAGTAGTGAGAATTGAAAAGAAAAACGAATTTTCTAAATACAAAATAATTTTTATTTTTCAATATATTCCCCTCAAACAGCAATACATTTATTCCAACGGTGCTCCAATGCCCTGATGCCATCTCTAAAATGCGATTCCGGAAGGCTTGCAAAATACCCATTTACGAAGATGATAAGCTCGTCGTTAGACGAAAATTTATTTCCACCTACTGCCGTTTTCAATTTTGGAAAAAGGTGGAAGTGGGAAGGGGCTAGATCCGGCGAATAAGGCGCATGCGGTACTAATTGGAAATGCAACTCGTGGATTTTGGACATCGCAACTGTGCTGGTATGCGAGGGAGCGTTGTCTTGGTGAAACAAAATCTTTTTCTTTGCCATTCCTGGCCGTTTAGCACGAATTTCAACATTTAATTTTTGTAGAAGTTCTGCATAATATTGTCCGTTTATTGTTGCACCTTTCTGAAGGTAATCAATGAGCAAAATGCCCTTCGAATCCGAAAAAATTGATGCCATTTTCATGATTTCACTTTCTTTAGAGGTGCAGAACCACGTTTTAACCATTGTTTCGACTGTTGTTTAGTTTCGGGTGTACTGTAATGTATCCAAGTGTCATCGCAAGTAACAAATCGCCTACAAAAATCAACCGGATTCCGCTTATAAAGGTCCAAACAATCATTGGAAATGGGCAAACGAGTGAACTTTTGATCAGTCGTAAGCAATCGCGGCACCCATCTTACCGAAAGTTTGAGGCCCAATTCTTTCGTTAAAATGTGGTGTACGCGTTCTGTTGAAATGTTTACCATGTTTGCTATCTCTCTCACTTTGAGTCGTCGATCTTGCGTAATAATATTATGGATTTTTATAATCATTTCCTTAGAAGTCATGATTTTGGGTGCTCCAGAGCGCGCTTCATCAACACAGCTTGTTCTAGCACGTTTAAATTCATTTACCCATCTACTTATTGTGGCGGATGATGGAGCAGATTCACCTAATGTTTCCCGTAACTCATCTTTTATTTTGGCAGCTTTCATACCCATAATTACGAAGTATTTAATCACCGCACGATACTCTGCTTTTTCCATTTTAACAAAACGACGTGTTGCTTCTTTTTCAATCAGCTGTCAAAAATAAAATAATCAACCGATTTATCTAAATATCGGAATGTAAACATATAAATAGGCAACCTAAATTACAGTGCATTTGTTTTACCAATTAGAGCGCCACCTATGTGTCATTCTCGCTACTTATCAAACTATCCTCGTACACAGTTCGGAAATAATTAAGATGAAATACAAATAAACCGCGCAAAATTTAGAATTTTTATTATAAAAGTAGTTATTTTGTATTTTGCTGGCTCAGAACTATTATTTTATGAATTATACAGCCTATCGCAGAGAAAATCGAACTTATTTAAAATAGCAATTCTTAGTCACAAACAACAAAAATATGCGTCGATAAGATAGATCTTTCACCAATGTTATGTCAAAATATTATCACATTTGCATAATTAGAAGCAGAGAAATTGCGTGTAAAGTAATAGTGTGTATTTGGCATTTGTCGAAAAATAAATTTTGAACAAAGAGCAAATATCAAGTTCTGTTTTAAACTCGATAAATCGTTTACTGAAACGTTTAATTTGATGAATCAAGTGTAAGGTAATACGTGTTCATCACGTACGAGTGTGTATGAGTGGTATAAACGATTTAAAGACGGTTGTACGGACATAAATAGCGACGAACATTCTGGTACAAAAAATCTGTGGTTACGGAAAGTAACATCGAACATTGTGCAGACTTGTTTAAAGATTCAAAAAATGACGAAAACTTCAGGTATTCCATTGTAACTGGGGATGAGACGTGGTGTTTTCAATATGCCCAGAGACCAAGCGTCAAAGCTCTGAATGGGAGCATCCAAGCGAAGAAAGACCGAATAAAAGCCGTTTGAAGAAGTCAAAAGTGAAGATAATGTTGATTTGTTTTATGATTCGAAAGGCATAGTGCACAAAGAGTTTGTATCAACTAGTCAAACAATCAATGCTGCATATTATCTTGGTGTTCTGAAGCGTTTTTTGGCCCGCATTCAGCGTGTGCGCCCTCAATATCGTGAAAATAGTAACTGGCGTTTGGTACATGATAATGCAGCTCGACGCTTATCACTGATTTTCTAACTACAAATGGCATTTTAACTATCAACCATTCACCGTATTCGCCGGTTTTGGACCCCTGTGATTTCTATCTATTCTTCAAACTACATTTGCCAGTAAAAGGACAGCGTTATGCCAACATCGAAGCCATTAAAATGGTGTCGACAGCGACCGTGAAGACATCTCTAAAAATGAACTTAAACATTCATTCGACATACTAATTGACCGTGAAAAACGTTGTACTGAAATGAATAAATGAATTTTGCCAAAAAAGTTCAGTTTTCTCTGCCACAGATTGTGTATATTCTAAATTACAACTTTTTATTTTGATGAAAATTTTAGAAAATAGAAATTTTTTTCAAAAGTTATTCTTAGTTATCGAATCATCATACACTGACAATTTCGAATGTCTAAAAAATGATTTTGTTATCAAAAAATGAATGAGTGAAAATGAATTTAGAATAAATCCAAATAATAAATAGATTCTTCATCATCAATTTTTTTCAAATTACATTTCACAAACAAGTTTATTTAAGATTAGTTTCTACACAAAAGAAATTGGGAATGCTAATTAGAATTATATTATTGTACTATAAACTTATAAAAAGAAAACAATAACAAGGGAATTACTCTTTATTATAAAACACATATTGATTAACAGACATATCTTAGGTCAGAGCATGCAATTATTGATACTTCCCCAATTCTTCTTGGACCTTCTTTCCCAGATTCACATCGACTTGGTTAAAGACGCCAATTTGCCTTTGCTGTATAAAACCAGAAGCATTTTTCAAATCATAAACGATATTATTGATCAACCTCTCTTTGGCAGCATTGTCAAAAACTCTTTGATATAAAACCCTAGCTTGGGAATAGTTATCCTCGAAACCTGTGTCATAATGACCAACATCACCAGTATACGTGAAGTGTGGCGATAGAGCAACCGCTCTAGGATCAACTTCAGGTCCCCCAAAACTATTGGGGTGATAATTCGGAGCTCCACCTTGACTCACGTAAGTGGCTTCACCGTCTCTGCTGAAATTTCTGACTTTTTTTGGAGCGTTAACAGGCAATTGTGAATAATTAGTTCCGACTCTGTAAAGGTCAGCGTCATGATACGCGAAAAGTCTACCTTGCAAAACTTTATCGGGAGACGGTTCGATACCGGGTATTAAATTAGCGGGGTTGAAGGCAATTTGTTCAACTTCGGCGAAGTAATTTGTTGGATTTTTATCTAAAACTAATTGACCTACTGGTATTAAAGGGTACAAACCATGAGGCCATACTTTCGTCACATCGAATGGGTTGAAAGTACACGTTTTAGCCTGCTCTAGAGTCATAATTTGGACATACATAGTCCAACTGGGATAATTACTAGAAGCTATTGCATTGTACAAATCTCTTAAAGCATAATCAGGATCTAAGCCTGCTATTTCCCTAGCTTTCTGTGCGTCTAGATTTCTTATACCTTGGTTTGTTTTGTAATGAAATTTACAATAAAACAATTCACTGGTGGAGTTCACAAATGCAAATGTATTTGAGCCGTATCCATGCATGTAACGATAGCCGTCGGGTATTCCCCTGTCTCCGTAAAACATCAGTAATTGATGAATAGATTCTGGTCTTTTAGAAAAGAAATCGAACCACATATCCCAATCGCGGACGTGTGTTACAGGATTCCGTTTCAAAATATGTATAATGTCAGGAAATAACATTGCATCTTGAATAAAAAATATGGGGGTGTTATTACCAGCGATGTCCCATATACCATCCTCGGTATAAAACTTAAGTGCGAAACCTCGTATGTCTCTAACTGTATCCGCCGAACCCGATTCTAAAGCGACTTGGCTGAATCTTACAGCGATGCGGGTCGTTTGATCGATCTGAGAAAATACTTTGGCCGCTGTATACTTCGTAATATCATGGGTGACTCGGAAATATCCGAAAGCGCCCGCACCCTTGGCGTGAACAACTCTTTCCGGTATTCTTTCTCTGGCGAAATGTTGAAGCTGATTGAAAAACCAATAATCTTGTTTTAACCCCAACCCTTTGGGACCTATAGTTAACGACGCATCTTTATTGACTAATGGATTTCCGCTATCAGTTGTAGTTATTTGTGGGTCATCGTCCTGAAATAAAAATGTACAGACTGGTTTGAAATATCTTGAAAAAAGGCGGTAAAGAATGAAGTACGAAATTTAGATGTCGGGTGGTCTATGCCGTGGCTACAATCCTTTAATTTCTTTATTTGTGAATGGATTTAAATCAAATTTGGAGGTTAAATGATATCGGAAAATTCCATTTTTGTAGGTATATATGTGGATTATAGCACTTCCGGCAATTCCACAATTGACGTCAATTTTGAAAATTCAAATAAGTCTTAATTATTTTGACATTATTTGCACCTAAATGCTGTTTGGAATCTAACGGCAATTATTTTTCAATTTTTGTTACTACGGTTTTGAAAATTTATGTTTTTTATGAATCTAGAAAACTGTGCATCACCTAAATTGTCTAAAAATGATCAAGTAATACTAAAAAATTGTAAACATGATAAATAGAGCGGTCACATTTGTCAGCACACCAGGTTCGAAGAGCACATACCGAATTTCATCCAAGTTCGATTGTTCTACTCAGTTATATGTTTTATTGGTATACGTAACACACTTACTACAATGGATTATGTCCTGTCGTGTTGATCAAAATTAGCCGCTTTAATGGTAAATGTGTTTTCTATAGCTATCAGAATTAATCAAAATGTACGATGGCATAAAGTCAATTTTTTAAATGAACTGTCATAGTTAACTCGATAGACATTTCTAAAGACCGATTTTCTGAATCCGTCCACCCTTTGGAATAAGCATATTCCGTGTTTCTCTTTCAAAGAGATGTATTTTATTTAATTTAGTTCGTTCAAGAAAAGTACGGTTAAATGTGGATGCAAATAAGACGAACTAGTATCAATTTTGTCAATTCTAATAGCTACAGAAAACCCATAAGTATCAGTTTTACATTTTTTCAGTTTCATCTGATCTTGAACAAATGTAATTTGAACGGCTTTATACATCATGTATGTAATCCAGAAATTCTTGGAATAATTTCTGTTTTCCACGTGGAACTCGAACCCGCGATTTCATTCTCTCTGCGAGTGTGTCCTAACACGGAGAGAGGTAATTCGTGTCCTTCTAATGTGCCATAAATTGCATTATGAAAATAGTTATTAAATGAAAACCCATATAAATACAAGGTGTTTTAAATTGCGCGGTTTTTTTTAAGAATAAATAAAATATAGATGGCGCATTGAATTTGTCTGGGTATGTGGGCATTTAAAAAGTATGATGTATGACATTTATAAAAATGGCTTCGTACACGGCACAACAACGCGTTCAAATTGTTGAATTATTTTATGAAAATCAGCGTTCTGTGATAAGAGTTTTTAGAAAATTACGTGAATTTTATGGTTTACATAACCGTCCATCTGAAAGCACTATTGGTCGAATTATTAAAAAATTTCATAGGACTGGCTCCGTGGAAAATCAAAAAAGTGAAATATACAGCCGCAGTAGTTGTTCACAAGAAAATCTTGGTTCGTGAAAGTGTTGCTGAAGATCCTGAAATGTCCATTAGACGACGTTCACAACAACTTGGACTTAGTGGATCGAAAACATGACGTATTTTACACAAGGATTTAGCTCTGAAGGCATATTAGGTTCAAATAACACAGGAACTGACGCCATTAGATCATTTAAAACGTTCATTTGCCAATTTCATCAATGAACAACCAACTGATTTTTCTCAAAAAATAATGTTTTCCGATGACGCACATTTTGAATTTGTGTCTATGTTAATAAACAAAATTGCCGTACCTGGAGTGAGGAAAATCCACGAATTATTTATGAGAAACCTATGCATCCTAAACGAGTTACTGTTTGGTGTGATTATGGCATATAAGGTTCAAATAACACGGGAATTGAAGTCATTAGATCATTTAAAACGTTGTTTATTTGTCAATTTCATCAATGAACAACCAGCTGATTTTTCTCACAAAATAATGTTTTCCGTTGAGGCACATTTTGAACATGGTGGCTATGTTAATAAGCAAAATTGCCGTATCCAGGATGAGGAGAATTCACGAATTATTCATGAGAAACCTATGCATCCTAAACGAGTTACTGTTTGGTGTGCATTATGGTCAGGTTGTGTAATTGGACCTTACTTCTTTGATGCTGCTGGTGAAGCTGTAACTGTCAATGGTGATCGACATCGTCGGATGACAACCGACTTTTTGTGGCCTAAATTAATGAATATTAATATAGAGGATATGTGGTTTCAACAGGATGGCGCAACACCTCCCTTTGCACATGAATCGATTGATTTATTGAGAGAAAAATTTCCTGGACGTGTAATCTAAAGAAACGGTCATGTTAATTGGCCACCAATATCATGTGATTTGCCACCGTTAGACTACTTTCTTTGGTGTTGTGTGAAAAGTCAGGTTATAAAAATAATCCACAATCAATTCCTGCTTTGAAAGATGAAATTATTCGTGTCATTGGTGAGATAGAGCCTCAATTATGTCAAAATGTCATTGAAAATTTTAACAAAAGAGTGGACGTCTGTGGAGCTGCAATAGGAGGCCATTTGGCAGATATTATTTTTCGCATATAAATGTCATAACTGATACTTCAATTGCCAATAAAAAGTTTTTAAAAGTGAATACAAATTATGTATTTTATTCAGTCTTTAAAAAAAACGCGAAATTTGAAACATTCTTTATGTTGTAAGTTTTATATTTTTTTGGCTTTACTTGATGATATTTAGTCAAGTTTAAATAATTCACAGCGTTCTAGATTCAAATACATTTTAATAAATATAGTAATGAAGATTGAAAAATGAGATGCAAAGTATCACGTAAGTTCAAATCATATAAATATAATTAAGGCGTTCTATTTGAATTTACAAAATTGATGTCAATTCCGGGATTACCGGCAGTATTGTAGAGCTAATATGTGCTTGTAAAAATGGAAATTTTCTATTATTAAATTACCAAATTTGATTTAAATTCATTCATAAGTAGGGAAATTAAAGATTGTACCTATGGTGTGGGCTATTCGATATAGATGACGGTAAATAGAACAGCCTTCAATCACCAGGTTCTTCTTTTATATCCTTATCATTAGGTTTTGAAGTACTGAAGGTGTTACGAATACATATTTTCGTTTTTGAAACATCCAACATTCTTATGAAGATATAGTTACGTATATCTATCGAAATTTTTGAAGTCATAGTGCGTACAGTAACAAACAGGATTTGTTAATGAAGAAGAGAACGAAAATAAAGATTAGAAAAATGCAAGTAATTTAAAATCTAAAAAATCTTTAGAAAATACGACTTTAAAAAATTGAGGTCGAAATATACAGGATAATAGTAAACAAAAAGTGCAATATGATTATCTAATTCCAGGCCTCACTCACTACGTCCTCATTTTATATCCTTAAAGTTACGTTTCGAAGTACTGAAGGTGTTACGAATACATATTTTCGTTTCCGAAATATCAAGCGGGGTTGTACATTTTCATGAAGATATAGTTTCATGTATCGATTGAAACTTTTGAAGTCATAGTGTGCACATTAACACACAAGATTTGTTAAAAAAGACGAAGCAAGGTGTGGAAAATGAATGAAAATAAAAATTAGAAAAATTCAAGAAATTTAAAAACTAAAAGATCTTTCACAAATACGACTTATAAATTAATTTATAAAATGAAAAATAAACGACATAGTTTTGGAGGAAATCAATTATTTCAAAAGAATATAATAAATGCAAAGGAATCTAACAAAAACTATCTCATTTTATTACTAAGATTATATAAAAATAGACTCACCTCGTGTTCCTTTAAATAGTCCAGAAGCTGGTTTTGAATGGGCTCTCGAGTTTGAGACATATTTCTCTCACTTTTGTTATTCTTCAATATTTACAATATTATAAGTATATCTCTAAGAGTGAATCAAGAGAATTTTTGTATGCCTTTTATATGCATCTCGACCTATTATCATGAGGATTTTTGATTTCACTAATTATAAACAATCACAAATGTTTTTCACGGATCACTGAGTTCGAATTTTTAATTACGTTCGATAGCAGCTGTTGTTTCGAGGTTGTTATATATTTTTCAACAGAAATAATTATATGATTAAAAAATGTTTTCAAATAAAACTGCACACAAGACAAAAACTTTATCTATTTTCAAGCAAATAAAACATTGGTGTTAATCTAAAATTTACTAACGTAGAAGGTATCTTAAGAAAGTATTTCCACATTACATTGAATCGATAACATTAAAAAAAAATTATATACACACATACACAATTCTATTTACGTTCTCTACAATATGAACGCCTGGGATCAGGAACTTCTCTAAAGCTCTCACGCCTTTATATGGGTTTTAACCCTTTGCGATTATCATTAATCCCCGCAACGTAAACCAGATTTCAAACCTGGGACACGATAAGCGTCGGGACCTCATCATGTGCGCCTACTCTTTCACACTCCCTATTTGTAAAGTCCGACGCTAACTCGAAAACTTTTCCACCACTTGTTGCTTCCAAAAGATCGAAGTTGTTCTTTCGCTAATGCATCATATGTATTAGTACAATGAATTCGTATTTATTTAACGAAAGGCTATGTATTATCGATTAGTAATTTCGTAAATGAATTTTAGAACTTAATTGTCTATTTACCCGTAAAAATATAATTAATTTAATGGCATTAATAGTTAATAAATAATAATTAAAGGCTTGAATCGCGGAGTTAAATGGCGATTATAAAGTGTTTTCCAATAAGGACTTGACAACTTTTTTTCAAAATAAAATGCAGACCATTTGAGATATTTCAAAAATTTTATTATCGGGTTGAAGTACAATCAAAACATTTATGAATGGAACTCGACTTCGTTCAATTTTCGATGACTCGGCCACACAATTCGGCCGAAACGGCTGCTATTTCGCGTTCAATGTTGGCTCTGAGCTCTTCCAACGTTGTCGGCTTGTTGGCATAGACCAATGACTTGACAATAAGCAAAATATGCGTTATTGGTCGGGTGAAAATCCACATGTGCTTCATGAAACACCACTTCATCCACAAAAAATAACTGTTTGGTGCGGTTTGCATTCCGGCGGCGTCATAGGGCCATATTTTTTCGTCGACGATAATGATCGTCACTTTACTGTGAATGGTAATCGTTATCGTGCCATGATTACCGATTATTTTTGGCCTGAATTGGAAGATATGGACTTGGACAACATGTGGTTTCAGCAGGACGGTGCCACAAGCCACACAGCACACGTTACAATCGATTTATTGAAGAGTAAGTTTGATGAGCGTGTTATCTCAAGAAATGGACCAGTCGATTGGCCGCCTCGTTCGTGCGATTTAACGCCTCTAGACTTTTTTCTTTGGGGCTACGTCAAGCAATTGGTCTATGCCAACAAGCCGACAACGTTGGAAAAGCTCAGAGCCAACATTGAATACGAAATAACAGCCGTTTCGGCCGAATTGTGTGGCCGAGTCATCGAAAATTGGGTCCAACGAATCGACCGCTGCAAACGTGCCCGCGATGGCCATTTGAACGAAGTCGAGTTCCAGTCATAAATGTTTTGATTGTACTTCAACCCGATAATAAAGTTTTTGAAATATCTCAAATGGTCTGCATTTTATTTTGAAAAAAAGTTGTCAAGTCCTTATTGGAAAACCCTTTATATTACATTCAATGTGTGTTCATTTAACTCTACGGTCTCGGTCTCTGGGGATGATATTATTTTGTACATTATTCAATAAATGTACAATATAACTACAGAATTAGCATTTTTATTGATGTAAGATACATATGTATTTCACCTTTTTCTTTGTACATTATATCCAACAAATATTGGACATTGTTCAACAAAATACAAAATATTGCCAACAAAGAATCTGGTCACTTCTTACATTTTCCAATACGAGGTTTGGCAATTAAATAACAAAACTGATGTGAGAAATGTTATTTATTGCAAATAAACTTATATTTAACTTGTATCCCCTAACTATACACCGCTGTATTCGTGTTTTCCATTGTTCAAAACAATGTTGCAGTTCGTTAGACTGAAAATGTGTTCCCTTTAATGCATTTTTCAATTTTGGGAACAAGTAGAAATCACATGCACGGTAATGTGCTTGTCCGTTAAAAATTGGTGCAGAATTTACGAGTCGTTCCTCCGTAAATCAGGTCTTTTCTTCCTTACTCCTTCCCTCAGCTTGATTAGGACTTCTTTGTAGTATTTCTTGTTAACGGTTTGACCCGCAAGCACCCAGTCAGTCATAATAACACCCTTGATATCGGAAAAAAACAATCAACATTACCTACAATATCGACTTGCTCATTTGTGTTTTTTCTGTCTTGGCGATCTGGCAACCATCCATCGATTAACGTTTTGTTTCCGCATCATTCATCCCAATTAATTGTTGTCTCAATACATAACTTTATATAGAAATGACGTTACTTCACCTCAATTAATCAAACATTGCAGATGAAAATGATCCAAAAAATTTCTTTTTCCAAAGTTTTAATGAACATGCAATACTTATTTAGTTGATCTAAATTAGATGCAATGTCAGTATTATTAAAAAATTCTACTTTACATTCGTACTGCTACATCTCTTTTTGAATTCAAAATGCATAGAAATTAATGAAACTGGAATCTATACACCTCTCACATCTGCACACGTAACAATCTTTAAAAACCACGCTCCGAAACTAAATTCCTTTTTGTTTTTCTTTACAAATGTTATTGAATATCCATTGCGATTGCAACGTATATTCATTCCAATTAATTGTTGTTCCAATAAATAACTTTATATAAAAATGACGTTACTTCACCTCAATTAATCAAACATTGCAGATGAAAATGATCCAAAAAATTTCTTTTTCCAAAGTTTTAATGAACATGCAATACTTATTTAGTTGATCTAAATTAGATGCAATGTCAGTATTATTAAAAAATTCTACTTTACATTCGTACTGCTACATCTCTTTTTGAATTCAAAATGCATAGAAATTAATGAAACTGGAATCTATACACCTCTCACATCTGCACACGTAACAATCTTTAAAAACCACGCTCCGAAACTAAATTCCTTTTTGTTTTTCTTTACAAATGTTATTGAATATCCATTGCGATTGCAACGTATATTCATTCCAATTAATTGTTGTTCCAATAAATAACTTTATATAAAAATGACGTTACTTCACCTCAATTAATCAAACATTGCAGATGAAAATGATCCAAAAAATTTCTTTTTCCAAAGTTTTAATGAACATGCAATACTTATTTAGTTGATCTAAATTAGATGCAATGTCAGTATTATTAAAAAATTCTACTTTACATTCGTACTGCTACATCTCTTTTTGAATTCAAAATGCATAGAAATTAATGAAACTGGAATCTATACACCTCTCACATCTGCACACGTAACAATCTTTAAAAACCACGCTCCGAAACTAAATTCCTTTTTGTTTTTCTTTACAAATGTTATTGAATATCCATTGCGATTGCAACGTATATTCATTCCAATTAATTGTTGTTCCAATAAATAACTTTATATAAAAATGACGTTACTTCACCTCAATTAATCAAACATTGCAGATGAAAATGATCCAAAAAATTTCTTTTTCCAAAGTTTTAATGAACATGCAATACTTATTTAGTTGATCTAAATTAGATGCAGTGTCAGTATTATTAAAAAATTCTACTTTACATTCGTATTGCTACATCTCTTTTTGAATTCAGAATGCATAGAAATTAATAAAAGTGGAATCTATACATCTTTCATACCTTCACACGTAACAATCTTTAAAAACCACGCTCGGAGACTAAATTCCTTTTTGTTTTTCTTTACAAATGTTATTGAATATGCATTGCGATTGCAACGTATATTCATTCCAAGTAATTGTTGTTCCAATAAATAACTTTATATAAAATTGACGTTACTTCACCTCAATTAATCAAACATTGCAGATGAAAATGATCCAAAAAATTTCTTTTTCCAAAGTTTTAATGAACATGCAATACTTATTTAGTTGATCTAAATTAGATGCAATGTCAGTATTATTAAAAAATTCTACTTTACATTCGTATTGCTACATCTCTTTTTGAATTCAGAATGCATAGAAATTAATAAAAGTGGAATCTATACATCTCTCATACCTTCACACGTAACAATCTTTAAAAACCACGCTCGGAGACTAAATTCCTTTTTGTTTTTCTTTACAAATGTTATTGAATATCCATTGCGATTGCAACGTATATTCATTCCAATTAATTGTTGTTCCAATAAATAACTTTATATAAAAATGACGTTACTTCACCTCAATTAATCAAACATTGCAGATGAAAATGATCCAAAAAATTTCTTTTTCCAAAGTTTTAATGAACATGCAATACTTATTTAGTTGATCTAAATTAGATGCAATGTCAGTATTATTAAAAAATTCTACTTTACATTCGTATTGCTGCATCTCTTTTTGAATTCAGAATGCATAGAAATTAATAAAAGTGGAATCTATACATCTCACATCTGCACACGTAACAATCTTTAAAAACCACGCTCGGAGACTAAATTCCTTTTTGTGTTTCTTTACAAATGTTATTGAATATCCATTGCGATTGCAACGTATATTCATTCCAATTAATTGTTGTTCCAATAAATAACTTTATATAAAAATGACGTTACTTCACCTCAATTAATCAAACATTGCAGATGAAAATGATCCAAAAAATTTCTTTTTCCAAAGTTTTAATGAACATGCAATACTTATTTAGTTGATCTAAATTAGATGCAATGTCAGTATTATTAAAAAATTCTACTTTACATTCGTATTGCAGCATCTCTTTTTGAATTCAGAATGCATAGAAATTAATAAAAGTGGAATCTATACATCTTTCATACCTTCACACGTAATAATCTTTAAAAACCACGCTCGGAGACTAAATTCCTTTTTGTTTTTCTTTACAAATGTTATTAAAAAATATCCATTGCGATTGCAACGTATATTCATTCCAATTAATTGTTGTTCCAATAAATAACTTTATATAAAAATGACGTTACTTCACCTCAATTAATCAAACATTGCAGATGAAAATGATCCAAAAAATTTCTTTTTCCAAAGTTTTAATGAACATGCAATACTTATTTAGTTGATCTAAATTAGATGCAATGTCAGTATTATTAAAAAATTCTACTTTATATTCGTATTGCTGCATCTCTTTTTGAATTCAGAATGCATAGAAATTAATAAAAGTGGAATCTATACATCTTTCATACCTTCACACGTAACAATCTTTAAAAACCACGCTCGGAGACTAAATTCTTTTTGTGTTTCTTTACAAATGTTATTAAATATCAATTGCGATTGCAACGTATATTCATTCCAATTAATTGTTGTTCCAATAAATAACTTTATATAAAAATGACGTTACTTCACCTCAATTAATCAAACATTGCAGATGAAAATGATCCAAAAAATTCCTTTTTCCAAAGCTTTAATGAACAAGCGATACTTATTTAGTTTACCTAAATTGGACGCAATGTCAGTATTATTAAAAAATTCTACTTTACATTCGTATTGCTACATCTCTTTTTGAATTCAGAATGCATAGAAATTAATAAAAGTGGAATCTATACATCTTTCATACCTTCACACGTAACAATCTTCAAAAACCACGCTCGGAGACTAAATTTCTTTTTGTTTTTCTTTACAAATGTTATTAAATATCCATTGCGATTGCAACGTATATTCATTCCAATTAATTGTTGTTCCAATAAATAACTTTATATAAAAATGACGTTACTTCACCTCAATTAATCAAACATTGCAGATGAAAATGATCCAAAAAATTCCTTTTTCTAAAGCTTTAATAAACAAGCGATACTTATTTAGTTTACCTAAATTGGACGCAATGTCAGTATTATTAAAAAATTCTACTTTACATTCGTATTGCTACATCTCTTTTTGAATTCAGAATGCATAGAAATTAATAAAAGTGGAATCTATACATCTTTCATACCTTCACACGTAACAATCTTTAAAACCCACGCTCGGAGACTAAATTCCTTTTTGTTTTTCTTTACAAATGTTATTAAATATCCATTGCGATTGCAACGTATATTCATTCCAATTAATTGTTGTTCCAATAAATAACTTTATGTAGTTCATACGTAATGACGTTACTTCACCTCAATTAATCAAACGTTGCAGATGAAAATGATCCAAAAAATTCTTTTTTCCAAAGTTTTAATGAACATGCAATACTTATTTAGTTTACCTAAATTAGACGTAATGTCAGTATTATTAAAAAATTCTACTTTATATTCGTATTGCTGCATCTCTTTTTGAATTCAGAATGCATAGAAATTAATAAAAGTGGAATCTATACATCTTTCATACCTTCACACGTAACAATCTTTAAAAACCACGCTCGGAGACTAAATTCTTTTTGTGTTTCTTTACAAATGTTATTAAATATCAATTGCGATTGCAACGTATATTCATTCCAATTAATTGTTGTTCCAATAAATAACTTTATATAAAAATGACGTTACTTCACCTCAATTAATCAAACATTGCAGATGAAAATGATCCAAAAAATTCCTTTTTCCAAAGCTTTAATGAACAAGCGATACTTATTTAGTTTACCTAAATTGGACGCAATGTCAGTATTATTAAAAAATTCTACTTTACATTCGTATTGCTACATCTCTTTTTGAATTCAGAATGCATAGAAATTAATAAAAGTGGAATCTATACATCTTTCATACCTTTACACGTAACAATCTTCAAAAACCACGCTCGGAGACTAAATTTCTTTTTGTTTTTCTTTACAAATGCTATTAAATATCCATTGCGATTGCAACGTATATTCATTCCAATTAATTGTTGTTCCAATAAATAACTTTATATAAAAATGACGTTACTTCACCTCAATTAATCAAACATTGCAGATGAAAATGATCCAAAAAATTCCTTTTTCTAAAGCTTTAATAAACAAGCGATACTTATTTAGTTTACCTAAATTGGACGCAATGTCAGTATTATTAAAAAATTCTACTTTACATTCGTATTGCTACATCTCTTTTTGAATTCACAATACATAGAAATTAATAAAAGTGGAATCTATACATCTTTCATACCTTCACACGTAACAATCTTTAAAACCCACGCTCGGAGACTAAATTCCTTTTTGTTTTTCTTTACAAATGTTATTAAATATCCATTGCGATTGCAACGTATATTCATTAAAATTAATTGTTGTTCCAATAAATAACTTTATGTAGTTCATACGTAATGACGTTACTTCACCTCAATTAATCAAACGTTGCAGATGTAAATGATCCAAGAAATTCCTTTTTCCAAAGCTTTAATGAACAAGCGATACTTATTTAGTTTACCTAAATTGGACGCAATGTCAGTATTTTTAAAAAATTCTACTTTACATTCGTATTGCTACATCTCTTTTTGAATTCAGAATGCATAAAAATTAATAAAAGTGGAATCTATACATCTTTCATACCTTCACACGTAACAATCTTTAAAACCCACGCCGGAGACTAAATTCCTTTTTGTTTTTCTTTACAAATGTTATTAAATATCCATTGCGATTGCAACGTATATTCATTCCAATTAATTGTTGTTCCAATAAATAATTTTATGTAGTTCATACGTAATGACGTTACTTCACCTCAATTAATCAAACATTGCAGATGAATATGATCCAAAAAACTTGTTTTGTCAAACTTTTCCCTGATGTTACTTATGATTAGATTCTTTAAATTTAAAATTCAATATTTACCAAAATTCAAATTAACAATAATATCAACAGTACTCTATATTTTATGCGTTCCTGACATTTTCCGATATTTTCACTCGTTTGTTTCATGGGGAGTAAACCACAACCCTAATCCGAAAAGAACGAGAGAGATATGAAACAAACGTCATGGCGGGGCGCACGAAAACGCCTTTTCGGCAACGATTTCCGATACGCGACCATGTTCAAACGTATGTCAAGCCAGTGGCGGTGGTTTAAGGTCCCAAAAAACCTACCTCCCCGCATAACTGTCGCCCTAACCCTTTCCAATATTTTCAACTGAATAGATGGCGCGTCTTTGCCAATAACATTTCGATGTGCCAATATTCGCCAATGATTTTCGATAAATTCGCGACGAAATTTGCAAAATTAAATGATGCGACCGTATAAACGTGTGATTCGTATCGAGCTAACCGTATGGGAAACAAGTCGAAATTCGCGACCGTTTAACTCGAAGGGATCGAATCCTCTACTAGGTGGTCCAGAAGTCTATTGTACTCGTTGGTGAGCACAAGAGTTTATCACTGTGCACTCATGCTACTCTGGTAAAAAGGGATGCATTGAAATGCCACGCCCCGAGAGGATGAGAAATAAGAGAAACGCGTTCTTTTCGAAGTCGCAGAAAGTCACCTGATCGGAAGTGATTATAGAGGTGTCTCTACACTGAATTAGCAACACGATTCACCACCACCAACGTATCAATAAAAAATTTTTGAAATAAAATGATATCGTTCAAGTAGGTGTAAGAACACGAATATAAATTTAACTAAACACGTGTTAGTTTTAATCAAATTCACCCAAGAAAGTACTTCTCATTAATTTTCAACATTCTTTCGACAATAAATTATTGAACGGTTACTCTTTTATGTTCGTTAATTTCCTTTTTTTCATACAGTAATAACACTTATTTGAACACTAAAGACGTAAAAGAGTTAAATAAAGTCTTAGAATAAACACCACATCTTTATCTGTCTATTCATAGATTACGAAAATTTCTATATAAATTCTTGTAATAGGATTTCTTATTTGATTACGTTGAAATGTAAATTTAGTTTTAAACCTTGTGAAAATTGAATTTTTAAAACGTTATTTTCAATTCATCATTTTTAATTAATAAAAAATAATTTAGAAACTTTCGAGTATTGATTAAAAGAATTGAACGTAATCTATAGGATGCAATGTACAGTTGCTACCACAAAAAGCTTTTGGTCTATATTTTTGGGTTGAGCTGCAAGGATATCAAACAGGAAAGACAGCTCTTGTTATGTTTCATTGAAAAAGAAAAGGCTTTAAACTAAATCTTTTACACACTACGCCCACAAAAACTTCAATTCAACTGCATTTTCACTCCCGCATTTTATTCAAGACATAAATATGTTGAAATAACACATTTACTCAAAATATTGGATTGGCAACTAAGTACTTTCGGTTTTTACTGATAGAGAGCGTTGCTTTATTTTTTGTATAACGTACGTTAGTGCTGTACTTTACCGTTTGTCGCGTGATACTAGTCACATTGACGTAACTTCAGAAGCAAGTAGTGCGTGATTTTTATTAAAGCTATTAGTTGTGGGTTAATTTTAAATGGAGTGCAGAAACGAACATTTTCGACATATTTTACTATTTTATTTCCGTAAAGGAAAGAAAGCTACTGCGGCTCACAAAAAGATATGTGAAGTTTATGGTGCTAATTGCTATAAAAAATTCCGTTCTGGAGATTTTTCCCTCAAAGATGAGCAACGTTCTGGTCGGCCTATTGAAGTTGATGATGACCAAATCAAAGTCATAATTGAAGAGGATCGTCATATAACTGTTCGAGAGATTGCGGAGAGGCTACATGTATCGCACACAACAATTGAAAAACATTTAAAATGTCTTGGGCTAGTTAAGAAGCTTGATATTTGGGTACCTCACGAATTGAAAGAAATTCATTTAACACAAAGAATCAACTTTTGCGATATGCACCTTAGATGAAATGAAACCGACCCTTTCTTAAAAAGAATCATCACTGGTGATGAAAAATGGGTCCTGTACAGTAACATAGTTCGAAAACGATCATGGAGCAAACACGATAAACCAGCTCAAACCACATCGAAAACTGAATTGCATCCAAAAAAGATCATGCTGTCAGTTTGATGGGTTTACAAAGGTGTTGTGTTTCTTGAGCTGCTTCCAAGGAACCAAACGATCAATTCTGATGTTTACTGTCAACAATTAATAAAACTGGATGAAGCAATCAACGGCCAGAATTGTCAAATCGGAAAGGTGTAGTTTTCCGCCAAGATAATGCAAGGCCTCATACATCTTTGGCAACTCGTGGGAAACTATTGGAGCTTGGCTGGGAAGTGATGCCACATCCCCCATACAGCCCTGATCTAGCATCATCTGATTACCATTTATTTCGAAGTTTGCAGAATTCTTTGAATGGTAAAACTTTCACAAATGACGATGACCTTCACTCGCACCTGGTTCAGTTTTTTGCTGATAAGGACCAGAAATTATATGAGCGCGGAATCATGCAGCTGAAAGAAAGATGGCAAAAGGTCATTGAGCAAAATGGAAAATATATAATCGATTAAAAACTATTCTTTGTTTAAAAAAAAGTGTTTTATTTTATACTACAAAACCGAAAGTACTTAGTTGCCAACCCAATACTTTTCTATTTAACTTAGCAGTATTTGTTCTTGAAGTATTCCTTTGTTGTGATTTTTTAAATGTTTGGTAAATTTGATCAATGCATTGCAAATAGGTGACTAAAAACGGTAGTCGTTGCATGGACTGAATGCATTAATATAAATTATTAGCTAATATTTGATGTATTAAAAAAAGCAATTCAAAATATAAAATACACGTAATCCAACAAAAACGGCGAAATTTAGATCTAAACAATTAGATGATTATATTTCCACAATAACATGTATGTATTTATATATGTTATTCATAAAATCGTATTAACAGAATAGTCATCTTATAAATTATTTCCAAATTCTATTTAATTATATATATATATATATATATATATATATATATATATATATATATATATATATATATATATATATTACATTATAAATGAGACATGCTTCCAGTATTCTACATGAAGCCGGCACATATATTTTTGTAAATATTGTACACCTTGTTGTGGTACCTATTGTACGTACATATGTATGTATAACTACATATATTTTGTAATCTTATCAGGCTGGGTTCTTGATAAGCCCTGCCCACCATAATAAGAGCATGCTGAGAAGAATTTTAAGTTTGATTTACGTAAATGTTTTTATTTTATTTTAATAAATTTATTAAAGGTTTACAAGGCATTTATTTACAAGGACACTACCGGTCATATTTATTTGTCCACCCCAATTCCTGAAATACGGATTATCTTTCGAAAAATCTGTATTATAATTATTCAACAACATTATTAGTGGAAGTAATTCCATATGAATTTATACGAAAATCTTAAATTGTTTATGATATATCGTAAAGGTGTCATAAATTGAAAAAATACCATAAATATTATATACGCTAATCCCTACAGTATTAACAGTTTTACCTGCATTTCCGAAAGGTGTTACCAATATTGTGTTATTGTACTAACTAATTACAATATTAGAATGTGTTATTCAAAAAGGAAAATAAATTTTATGTCAGTCATCGTTCATCTTTTGTTGCGAAAACAGTGAAATAGAGAGTTATTGTGAATATTTTAATGCAATGCCGAAGACGAAGGAATTATCTGTTGAAGTGCGTGCTATGATAATTGCTTATCATCGTAGGAGTAAAAGTAATCGCGAAATTGCAAAAGAATTACGATTAAATCGCAGAACCGTTGATTATAACGTTAAAAAATTTGAATAAAGTGGTACGTTTTCCAACAAAAGAAGATCTGGACGACGCAAAGCGACGACATCTGCAGATGACCAGCATCTAATACGGATAAGTAGACGCGATAAACGAAAAACAGCACCAGAAATAGCTGCTGAAATGAATAGAGCGCGTGCTAAACCAATTAGTGTGTCCACGGTACAGAGAAGGTTAAGGCAGGCGGGTTTATACGGAAGAATTGCTCTGCAAAAACCACTACTACGAAAGCAAAACAAGATAAAACGACTAAATTGGGCTAAAGAACATAAGAATTGGACGATTGATCAGTGGAATAATGTGTTGTGGACAAACGAATCGAAGTTTGAACTTTTCGGTAGTAAAAGGCGAATATTCGTAAGAAGATCCGCAGGAGAAAGAGTACTGCCAGAATGTATTGCGCCTACCGTAAAACATGGAGGAGGTTCAGTAATGATTTGGGGATGTTTTGGTGGAAGATCTGTAGGCGATCTCATCAAAATTGTGGGAATCCTAAGAAAAGGAGGCTACAAGGAAATTTTAGAAAATAACGCTGTTCCTTCAGGACTAAGGATTCTTGGCGAAAACTTTGTATTTCAACAGGACAACGATCCAAAACACATTTCTAGATTGTGTGGCGATTACTTGTGTCAACTAGAAGAGCAAGGGCAAATCTCTATAATGGTATGCCCAGCTCAAAGTCCTGATCTGAACCCAATAGAACTTCTTTGGAAAGAATTGGACCGGAAGGTTCGAGAACGTGCTCTATTACCCACGACTGTACTGTGGGAACAACTTCAAGAAGCCTGGGCACAAATTACAGAAGATACACTGCAAAAATTAATTGAAAGGATGCCGCGGTTATGTGCCGCAATTATCAAAAATAAAGGTGGGCACATTGATGAGAGCAAAATTTAATAATAATTAATGATAAAGTTTTTATATAAGAAAAATGTAACTATTTTATGTTTATTTTACACTATTGTATTGGTACAATAAATAAATTTTCAGTACACATTTGATAGTTTAATAATTTTGGCTAAAACTAAGGGTGGGCAAATAAATATGACCGGTAGTGTACATCTACAAAAAAATTAATAATATATTAATCGTTACGACTAAAAGAAATTGCGATAATAAAATTAATATTCTGGCCATAATAATCAGTGCATAGATTAATCAAACTAGGTTAACATAACAACTTGTATGTGTATATATATATATATATATATATATGTGTGTGTGTGTGTGTGTGTGTGTGTGTTCCGACTGTCAGGTTTGTTTCCATACCATTATTATTAAGACTTTCTACATAAATTTGTCAGATATCTTCTTCTGGGCTTCCGGGCTGTCGCACTGAAACGTTTCAGTACGACAGACAGTAGCAGTAGTTGAGCCCTGAAGATGTCCCATACGAGTGGGTAGAAAACGTCGGCAGTTCTACCAGTGACGCGGTTCCGGCTCGGAAACCCAGAAGAAGATAGCATGGACCACGACCGCGGAAGTCTACATACGAGATTGTCAGATATATTTTCATGTACATCGTAAACATTTTCGTGGGACCTACTGCACAATGTTAAACAATTAATGTCTTTCTCTACGGATGACTAAACATCAACAAAACTTTTTAAGAAGGACTCGTACATTCCGCTTTCAAATATATACAACCGTTATATAAAAAGGAGTCGTTGTTTTAAAGTTTCATGCCCTTTTATCCCCGACAATATATATATATATATATATATATATATATATATATATAATAAGTGAGTTATGTTATGCAATAAGCAAAGAATAATTAAGATAAAAGAAATTATTATTATCTTGAAATACAAGTTAAATAAAAAAAAACTATTGAAAGGTCATAATGATTAAAACATATCTACAAAAAAATACATATTTAGTGTGGGATAAGTTTTAAAAGCAATAAAATAACTAATGAGAGATATAGTAATACTCACATTTAGTGGATATATATATATATATATATATATATATATATATATATTAGTTATTTTATTGTCAAAAATTCTAAAGTAAAATTGATTTTAAAACATATCCCACTAAATATGTATTTTTTTTTATTTATTTCTTCACATCAAATTGTAACTTAATTAAGATGATTTTAAGTATTGTATAATGATTCATTAATCCCTATTTTTTAATTTTCATTTATTTAAGATTATATAAAAAATCAATGTACGATTATATACAATCACATCATTAACAATATATAAGTACATAACTATGATATACATTTGTGGTATTAAATAAATTAAAATTAAAAAGAAGAATAAATACGATTCGCACAGTTGGAAGAGTTTTGTTAATTAAAATTAGTAAGTGTTTAAAAGTAATTGAATATGGTTGAAAGGATTGCATATAATGTAATTATAATAAACCAAGGGAATTATATGAAAGATTTTTATGTATACGAGGGTGGTTCCGGAAGTACCCGACCCAGCAAAGAAAACACAAAAATTTTGGAAAGAAATATATTTATTTTTCAACAGCTCTATACACTTTTCCCATGTTCAATAAGTTCGATACCCTTTTTATAATAAGAACTGTCTTGCTCCTCAAAATAGCCATTAACTGCTGACATCACTTCTTCATCGTTGGAAAATCTTTGACCAGTGAGCGATTTTTTAAGTTTGGGAACAGAAAACAATCCGAGGGGGCTAAATCTGGCGAATAGGATGCATGAGGTAGCAATTAAAACTTTAATTCATTAATTTTGGCCATTGCAATAACGGATTTATGAGCTAGTACATTGTCTTTATGAAATAACACCAAATGCCACCAGGCCAAATACGGCCGTTTTTGCTGGATTTCTTCGCTCAAACGTTGCAATAAGTTCGCATAATACTCGCCGTTGATAGTTTTTCCTTTTTCAAGATATTCAATGAAAATTATTCCACGCATATCCCAAAAAACCGATGCTATGACCTTGCCTGCAGATGAAACGGTCTTTGCCTTCTTTGGAGTCGGTTCTCCCTTTTGAGTCCATTGTTTTGATTGTTCTTTTGTCTCGGTTGTGAAGTGATGGACCCATTTCATGGTTATGAAACGGCGCAACAATTTTGCTTTGTTGTTGTGAAACTTCACTTAACACTCAATTGAAACATCTTCACGACACTTTTCCTGCTCGAGTGTGAGCAAACGTGGCACCCATCTTGCACACAGCTTTCTCATGTCAAAATTTTCAGATAATATGCGATGTACCGCACTTTTTGAAATGCCTACTGTGTCTGCTAGCTCGCGCACTTTCAATCGACGATTATCCGGTACCGCTTTGTGGATTTTCTTCACCATTTCTAGAGTCGTCACCTCATTTGGTCGTCCATTGTGATGCTCGTCTTGGCAGCTCGTACGGCCCCGTTTAAACTCTGCTACCCAACTGCTAGTCTGTTGTACACGAAGGAGAAGACTCACCCAGAGTAGAATCCAGTTCAGCTTTTATATCAGTTGGACTGAGGCCTTTCAAATAAAAGTATTGTATCACGTAACAATGACCGATTTTCTCCATTTTTACAAATCTACTGAAAACGTTCATTACTGATGGCTGCCAAACAAATACTAAACAACGTGGCCTCTTCAAACTTGGAACATATGCTTTATAGATTGTGTACTTTCTAATACAGTGATATTTTTCAAACAACTACCGCCATCTCTAAGTCAGGCCGGGTACTTATGGGAATTAAATTAAAGACATATCAAGATAATATTTACTGAGATAAATTACAAAATAAGCAAGAATTTTCAACAGTAAGATCTTAGAAATATTAATAAATTAAATTTAGAAAAGCGTCATAATTTTTGATAAATAAAATTCATTTTCTACAGTGAATTTAATCGTCGGATATTTTAAATATAATTGCTTGAAAAATTCGCCTAAGTTACACTTATGTGTGTTAAAAATCGCGAAAATGTTATCTACATACCTGGTACAAACTCTTGGAAAATATTTAACGCTATGTTTAAATTCAACTTCAGCATGACTCATGAATAAATCCGCTTTAAATGAATAAAGAAATTGCTCATTGCTATTCCTTGTTTCTGTTCGTAGAATTTACCTTCGAATTGACGCAAATAGTCATTTACTTTTTCCGGTTCAATCTGATTTTTATAAAAAAAATCTTTTAAATATTCTGTTTCTGGAATAGGTACCGAAGAAAACAATGTAAAGGCTATTTCAAATTTCGCGGTTTTTTTAGAGAATAAATAAAACACATAACTTGTATTCACTTTCAAAAACTTTTTATTGGTAATTGAAGTATCAGTTATGACATTTATATGCGAAAAATAATATCTGCCAAATGGCCTCCTCTTGCTGTTCCACAGACGTCCACTCTTTTTTTAAATTTTTCAATGACATTTTGACATAATTGCTTCACCAGCAACATTTTCAAAGAAGTAAGGTCCAATTACACCACCTGACCATAATGCACACCAAACAGTAACTCGTTTAGGATGCATAGGTTTCTCATGAATAATTCGTGGATTTTCCTCACCTGAGATACGGTAATTCTGTTTATTAACATAGCCACCAAGTTCAAAATGTGCCTCATCGGAAAACATTATTTTTTGAGAAAAATCACCTGGTTCTTTATTGATGAAATTGACAAATGAACGACGTTTTAAATGATCTAATGGCTTCAGTTCCTGTGTTATTTGAACCTTATATGCCTTCAGAGCTAAATCCTTGTGTAAAATATGTCATATTGTTGATCCACTAAGTCTAAGTTGTTGTAAACGTCGTCTAATGGACATTTCAGGATCTTTAGCACCACTTTCACGAACCAAACCAATATTTTCTTGTGAACAACCACTACGACTGTATATTTCGCTTTTTTGATTTTCCACGGAACCGATCCCATGAAATTTTTTAATAATTCGACCAATAGTGTTTTCAGATGGACGATTATGTAAACCATAAAATTCACGTAATTTTCTAAAAACTCTTATCACAGAACGCTGATTTTTATAAAATAATTCAACAATTTGAACGCGTTGTTGTACCGTGTACGAAGCCATTTTTATAAATGTCATACATCACACATACCCAGACAAATACAGTGCGCCATCTATATTCTATTTATTCATTAAAAAAAAAGCGCAATTCGAAACAGCCTTTATATATTTTAATATTATCATACCCAACAAAAGATAAAGATTGCGTAAAATTGGTACGTAGTAGAAGAGAACTGATTCAGCACACGAAAATACATAAGAAACAAGTTGAACTTTGAAAAAAGTTTTTAAAAAATATTTATCGGTTGGCCTGTGTTATCTGCTGATGATGACAACGTAGTTGTCGAAATACGTATACAAAATACGGAAATTATTGCGGAAAGTGGTTGGCCTTAATTGATTAATTACTAATAAATTACTAAATAATTTTTAATGGAAAATTATAAAGAAATTTACATTTCCATTTTCATTGTAAATCCACCCTTTAATATTTAATTCCTTTCTAAATTAATCTATTTGTTTTTCGCGAAGAGCATTTCACGATTCAATATATTATTATGTATTGAAAATGCTATCTGACCACAAAAAATATGTAATAGCTTTCTTTGATCTCAATGTGGATTTTAACAATTTACATATGAATATAAATAAAACAAATTTGTTTTAATCTAAGGATGTCTAAATTTGCATAATATTAGAAACACAAACAAGCTGCTTGTATTTAACATGTATACATTACATATTTCTTTATGTAAAATAGATAAGATTAATACACAGTACATATATATGTATGTAAATAAACAAGAGCCTTTTTATCGAATGCATTTTGTTATCTTGAAATGAAACATATGCAAACACACTTGGTGGTTTTTATGCTACCCTGTTTCGTGACAATCCTTGCATTTCATCCCGGAGGGGCCTCAGAGGTCATACAACTTGATGCGTAGACACCGACTAACCGACAAGTTTGTTGTTTGTTCTTTCTGTCTCGTGTTTTCTCCGCAAGGGATGGTTGGACAAAGTGAACATAAGATTCAGACCTCTGTACGTATCTGTTAACCTGGTCGGTTGTTGACGTCATTCTGGAATGATTTCCCACGACATGACGTTGAGGGTTTTTTTGTTGAATAGACGGAGAACGATAAATGTAAGACAAAAAAGACTTTGGTATATTCTTTTGTTGGAATTTCACGAGTTATATACTAATTCTTTGTTCTACACTGTATTAATTGTATTATGCTATTGAAGTACTGCAGAATTAATATTATTAACGTCTACAACGTACGTACATATATTTTAGCAAAATGTGTTAAAACGAGTAATAAATGAATTTTCACTTTGAAGGTAACAAAAACATTTTGAAGTGTGTGATTCAATTTTAACCCTTAGCAAAATTCGTATTGCCATTCATGCTGCCTCCTTTTTATTTAAAGAATTTATAATACGAGGGGAACTATAAAAGTTTTTTACCAAACAATGAAACAAAAGACCTACAATTTTTTTCAATATTTTTATTTTTCAACGTAATCCCTCTCTAAATTCAACGCATTTCAGACATCTATCCTTCAATGACTTCGCGCCATCAGAAAAAAAATTATCTCTGCTCCTCTCGAAATAGACAATAATCTTCTCTATGATATGGTGCCGTGAATAAGAACTTCTTTGTTATGAAAACTTAAGACGCTTTGGTTAATAGTAGTATATAATTTTGTCAAAGTACTACCGTAGGTAACTACAGTTATTTGTAATTCTGATTGGAATATACAACAAGAATAACTCCTACTTTTTTCCAAAAGACGTAACCTGATCCGCCTATACTGCAATCACTTATTCGTGAATAGTTTTAAGAGAATTTCGTTAATTTGTCAAAAATTTGATGACAGTGCGATATTCTAAAACTATTTTTTTATTACTAGACACTTTATAAAACACAAAATAATGAACGAAGTGAAGCGAAATTTGACATATGACTAAATAAATATTTACTATTAAACGTTACTAGGCAATGCACAAACACTTGTTTTTATCATGGCTAGGTAAATATTTTTCTACTCAAAAGATGTAATGATATGAGGATAGTTTGACGAGTAGTGAGAATGACACATAGGTGGCGCTCTAATTGGTAAAACAAATGCACTGTAATTTAGGTTGCCTATTTACATGTTTACATTCCGATATTTAGATAAATCGGTTGATTTTTGACAGCTGGTCGAAAAAGAAGCAACACGTCGTTTTGTTGTTTTGTTAAAATGGAAGAAGCAGAGTATCGCGCGGTGATTAAATACTTCGTAATTAAGAGTATGAAAGCTACCGAAATAAAAGATGAGGTGGCGCTCTAATTGGTAAAACAAATGCACTGTAATTTAGGTTGCCTATTTATATGTTTACATTCGGATATTTAGATAAATCGGTTGATTAGTTTATTTTTGACAGCTGATTGAAAAAGAAGTAATTAAGGGTATGAAAGCTACCGAAATAAAAGATGAGTTACGGGAAACATTAGGTGAATCTGCTCCATCATCCGTCACAATAAGTAAATGAGTAAATGAATTTAAACGTGGTAGAACAAGCTGTGTTGATGAAACGCGCTCTGGAGCACCCAAAATCGTGACTTCTAAAGAAATGATTATAAAAATCC
Organism: Dermolepida albohirtum; assembly: GCA_031893035.1. Lineage (NCBI taxonomy): Eukaryota > Metazoa > Arthropoda > Insecta > Coleoptera > Scarabaeidae > Dermolepida > Dermolepida albohirtum. The sequence goes on from JAVIWB010002622.1 coordinate 303,487, forward strand.
ATAATATTATTACACATGATAGACGACTCAAAGTGAGAGAGATAGGAGACATGGTAAACATTTCAACGGAACGCGTACACCACATTTTAACGAAAGAATTGGGCCTTTCCAAGCTTTCGGCAAGATGGGTGCCGCGATTGCTTACGACTGATCAAAAGTTCACTCGTTTGCGCATTTCCAATGAGTGTTTGGACCTTTATAAGCGGAATCAGGTTGATTTTTGTAGGCCATTTGTTACTGGCGATGAAACTTGGATACACTACAGTACACCCGAAACTAAGCAACAGTCGAAACAATGGTTAGAACGTGGTTCCGCACCTCTAAAGAAAGCGAAAACCACTTTATCGGCAAACAAGGTGATGGCATCAATTTTTTGGAATTGAAAGGGCATTTTGCGCATTGATTGCCTTCAGAAAGGTGCCATAATAAACAGACAATATTATGCAGAACTTCTACAAAAATTAAATGTTGAGATTCGTGCTAAACGGCCAGGAATGGCAAAGAAAAAGATTCTGTTTCACCAAAACAACGCTCCCTCGCATACCAGCCCAGTTGCGATGTCCAAAATCCAGTTGCATTTCCAATTAGTACCGCATGCGCCTTATTCGTCGGATCTAGCCCCTTCCGACATCCATCTCTTTCCAAAATTGAAAACGGCACTAGGTGGAAAGAAATTTTCGTCTAACGACGAGCTTATCATCTTCGTAAATGAGTATTTTGCAAGCCTTCCGGAATCGCATTTTAGAGATGGCATAAGGGCATTGGAGCACCGTTGGAATAAATGTATTGCTCTTTTTATAGAAAAATAAAAATTATTTTGCATTTAAAAAAAAATAGTTGTCAAACTAAAATTATTTCGTTAATTGGATTGAAACACTATATTTTGTTGCTTGACCTTAATTGTTTATTGCCTTTTGACACCTGTGGAGCCACTAGTTCAACAAATTCCCTGCATGTCTCTGCTAAGATTGATTGCCATTCGGCTTGGCATATTCTCCACAGATCGTTAATATTCTAGGACTTAGCAGCAGATAAAAATTCACTCTTGTCAAACTAATGTAGTAGTACAATACGTGAAAATAAAATAGAATAGAAAAGTAAATAAACCAGCAGTATTCTTACATAATCCATGCATTAAAAAATTATTGTTATTATCTATGTAGATAAGATTGTTAAGTGTAAGATTGTTTAAAAAACAGCTGTAATTTTATTTATTTGTTTAAAAAAGTTCTAATTGTACGTCATTATAGATACATTACGTATACATAATAATACTTAATATCAATTAATAATAATAATTAAAGGCAATGACATTTATAAGTTTTTAGATAGGTTCTAAAATATTTTTTGACGAACTTTAAACCACTACTTATTTAATCTTGACGTATTTCACCGTCAAATTAAATAACTACAATTTATTAAATTAACCACTGGGTAAATTGATCAAACAAATTACTTTATGTATCATTCTATTTTATCTAATATTTGCAATACAAAAAAAAGGAATGAAAACGGTAGGGAATAGCTTAAATTTTACAACTGTAACAATATATGATCACGAATTATAGTTAATGAAATTTAATCATTGAAGATAACCCCTCAGGGGCTATATATCAACCTCCGGTGATTAAATTAATCAATCACAGGCTCCATCGAAATTACCACCAAAATTACCTTTATAGTTAATGACAAAAATATCTGATCTTATAGATTATTTCATGATTTTTGAATTCATTATGATGCAAGGAAACCAAAGGGTCATTCCATATCAAATCACCAAATTTTAAAGATGGATGAAGCTCGACCATCTTCAATTTTGTTCTAGTTTTGACAGAACGTTGCTAAAGGTCTTAAAGGAGTTCCTGCAAAATCTTAACTCAATATGTAATGTGGTTGGGGCTCCGGGCCTTCCCCTGTAGAAGGATGTTGCACAATAGGCGCATATCCAATGGACATTTGGTCAACTTTATAACTTCACCGCTCTGCATCTAACGCAGCTTGCATCTTGAAACGTGGTGTTCTGGGTCAGTTATTTTCAAAGAATTCTAAAATGGCACAATCAGGGACCAATACTCAAGAGCTTCTTTAAAATTTGTTAGTAATGATTTGAATCATTACTAACACTATCGCTTTCTACAATACAAATTATGAATGGTTCTATATATTACATCGATAATTCCAACTCATTTTTTATTTGTACAATCGGATTCAGGTCAGTAAACAAAGAACAACCTTGTTTTCTGATTTTGCTATATCATCAATTACATATTAAATGTATTTACTTTTGACCATTTTTATCGTTTTTTTGTAAGCATTAACAATTCTCTGCTTTTCAACACTACTCAAGTAGCTTGCATTCTCTCGGTTATTCGAACAAGAATACACACCTGTGTTTGTTTTTTTCGTAAAAAAACTACATAATGTTCAAGAAAATGGAAAAATTTATTTATTCAAAGTATTGGATACACAATTGTACACATCTTGTCCATCTTTTAGGAAATCTGTTGATGCCATCCCAAAAAAACCTGTTGGTCCTTTGAGCAAAACCATTCATCGAGCCATTTTCTAACTTCTTAGAAATTGGCGAAGTGCTACTCTGCAAGCGCGTGTCCCATTGATGAGAAAAGGTGGTAGTCGGATAGGTCCGGAGAGTACGGCGGGTGCGATATTATTTCCCATCCAAGTCCTTTCAATGTTTCCTTGACCGATTTTACTATATGAGACGGCGCGTTATATTGCACGGTTCAAATTGATAATTTCTTGTCGGTAGCGATCAGTATTAACTGTTTCACCAGGTTTCAACAGTTCGTAATACATCGCGCCGCTCTGGTCCCACCAAAGATACAGCACTGCCTTACAGCCAAAACGATTTGGCCTCGGGGTAAATGAATCGGCTTGGCCAGGTGATAACCATGATTTTTTGTGCTTAGGATTTTTGAAATAAATCTATTTTTCATCACCTGTCACTGTGCGATGCAGAAATGACTTCCGATCATATTTTTGAAGCAGTATTTCACAGACGATTATTCGATTTTCCATTTGCCTGTCATTCAATTGATGTGGCACCCATTTTCCCATCTTTTGATTTTTTTCATTGCTCGTAATAGGTCGCTAATCGTTTCTTGGACCACATTTAACGCTTTTTGCATCATCATATTTGTTCGGTCTCCCAGAACGTTCTCTATTTTACATATCTAAATCACCACTTTTGAATTGCCGAAACAACGCCTCACATGTTTTTGTGGTTGGAACATACCAGCAAATGATGACTTTCAGGGACTTTTTTCTTTTGATTAAATAAGAAAGGTAATTCGTGCCGCAAATTGACTTTTTTGAGAACGATACTCAACATGTTCAAAGAGGTATAAATCTATGACAGTGTTACTTTCGCAAAATATAACATGTATGTCTTTCAAGCTTCATGTCAGTAGAATAAAATGACATACACTACCGTCCATTAGTTTAATCGCACTACAGATAATTTTAATTGCGCGCTGTTTATTTTCATGGGAAATTTATTTATAAAATACTAAATTAACATACAATCACTCAATTGACATTATTAATCTTGTGTGTCAAATCATAACATTGCATACTTAAACCTAGCGACATCTGTTAGAAAAACCGGTAATGACTTTCCGATACCCCTGGTATACACTTATAAATTCTATTTGATGCCGATTTGTATCAAAATTATAGTTCGCGAAGTCATGCACAATCTATTAAAGAAAGAAACTATCTCCCTAGCTTTTCTTTTTTGCAATTTGTCTCTTTTTTTTGAAACGAAGTATAAATGCATATAGTCAACGTGCTAAAAAACAGCGGAGCACCAAATGTGCAATAAATTTTAACGTATACAGCTACAATGGGGGACGGCTAAAATGTTTAGGAGAGTCTTGTAAATATTATATAATAGGACCCTGCGTGAAGATTACAGAGGAAAAATTGAACCAGTGTTTATTCGATTTTTCGCCTCTAGAGATAAGACGTTTTTTATAAATGGGATATACAAATTGCCATCACACAAGAAGTCATAAACAATGATGGATATTATATTATTCAATAAAGTTTATTCGAGGTATGAAGAATTTATTATTTTGTTTTATTCTAAAAACAGACAGAACTTTCCGGTAGACCTAATATTATTGACAATGTTGAATAATAGTTTCGAACCAAATATAACACCCAAATCCCTAATAACACAGCATTTTTCAAGATAAGAATTGCACAAAGTGTAATTAAAGTAAATTGAGGAACTTGTGCAAGTGAATGTGATTTATTTACATTTAGAAATGTTCAAGTGAAGCCGGTAGACTTGATACAGTTTTTATATCATGTAGTGGGTTGGCAACTAAGTACTTTCAGTTTTTACTGATAGAGAGCGCTGCTTTATTTTTTGTATAACGTATGTTAGTGCTGTACTTTACCGTTTGTCGCGTGATACTAGTCACATTGACGTAACTTCAGAAGCAAGTAGTGCGTGATTTTTATTAAAGCTATTAGTTGTGGGTTAATTTTAAATGGAGTGCAGAAACGAACATTTTCGACATATTTTACTATTTTATTTCCGTAAAGGAAAGAAAGCTGCTGCGGCCCACAAAAAGATATGTGAAGTTTATAGTGCTAATTGCTTAACAGAGCGCACGTGTCAGAATTGGTATAAAAAATTCCATTCTGGAGATTTTTCCCTCAAAGATAAGCAACGTTCTGGTCGGCCTACTGAAGTTGATGATGACCAAATCAAAGTCATAATTGAAGAGGATCGTCATATAACTGTTCGAGAGGTTGCGGAGAGGCTACATGTATCGTACACAACAATTGAAAAACATTTAAAATGTCTTGGGCTAGTTAAGAAGCTTGATATTTGGGTACCTCACGAATTGAAAGAAATTCATTTAACACAAAGAATCAACTTTTGCGATATGCACCTTAGACGAAATGAAACCGACCCTTTCTTAAAAAGAATCATCACTGGTGATGAAAAATGGGTCCTGCACAGTAACATAGTTCGAATACGATCATGGAGCAAACACGATAAACCAGCTCAAACCACATCGAAAGCTGAATTGCCTCCAAAAAAGATCATGCTGTCAGTTTGGTGGGACTACAAAGGTGTTGTGTTTTTTGAGCTGCTTCCAAGGAACCAAACGATCAATTCTGATGTTTACTGTCAACAATTAATAAAACTGGATGAAGCAATCAAAGAAAAACGGCCAGAATTGTCAAATCGGAAAGGTGTAGTTTTCCACCAAAATAATGCAAGGCCTCACACATCTTTGGCAACTCGTAGAAAACTATTGGAACTTGGCTGGAAAGTGATGCCACATCCCCCATACAGCCCTGATCTAGCACCATCTGATTACCATTTATTTCGAAGTTTGCAGAATTCTTTGAATGGTAAAACTTTCACAAATGACGATGACCTTCACTCGCACCTGGTTCAGTTTTTTGCTGATAAGGAGCAGAAATTTTATGAGCGCGGAATCATGCAGCTGAAAGAAAGATGGCAAAAGGTCATTGAGCAAAATGGAAAATATATAATTGATTAAAAACTATTCTTTGTTTAAAAAAAAAGTGTTTTATTTTATACTACGAAACCGAAAGTACTTAGTTGCCAACCCAATACTTACATATAAAGAATTATTATATTTCGTTATGATTAGTGAAATTTCATATTTACTTTTTATTATAACACATCTTAAACGTATTTGTGTCATATATGTATGTTTGGTTTTGTCCTGTTAATGGAAGAAATTCTGTAGGGTAACATACAAATAAAAAATAAAAAATAAAATAAAATTAGCCCAACCGATGCCAGCCGAACTTGTTACGGGCACGCTACTATGCACTGGCAAAACGATTCATTTCTACTTATAAATCATTTTGTAAAAATGTATATTTTTCGATCGCAGTGCTATCTATGTACACAAATGTCTGTTCAAGCTTTATGATTGCATATAAATAAATCTAGTAATTATATGCTTAATCTATACTTCAACAATTGAACTACTACAATTCGCAAACCTTCTGTTAAACAGTTACAGTGACACAGTCAAAACGATGCAGTGCTATGAACATTATATATTGTTAATTTACTAACGTATTTCAATAAATGCATAATGTCGACTGTGACATTGATTTATGAGCTTTTGACATAGTTCTTGTTATTAATTGTGTTGTATTTAATGAATTGTCTTTTAATTTTGTTATAACAACATACATATAATATTCTTGGAAAACTGCAGTGTTTAATTCTTTTTTAAAAACGATTTCTTGTTATTTCGTTTCAACAATATATAATTTTTATAGCACTGCATCATTTTAACTGTGAGTCACTGTACATCGAGAAACCTAGTAGTTACTAGAAGCAACTTTTTACTGCAAATTTTTAATGAATTTGCTTTTTAGGTATTTATATTTCGTCGAAGCTTAATATTTGATTAATATTAACGCTATTTAAAGAAAATTGCATTAATCGAGCCTCCAATTTATGTTATTATTTATATTTCGTAATATTATTCCCTCAATTTATTTTTTTATAATTTTCACAATATTATTTTGTATATTTCCAATAATAACTTGTTCTTATTTTACAAGTTGTACCAGTGATGTAACTACAAATCTACCATCGTTTATGTAAACCTGGTATGTTATTGACGTCATTTTCCAATAGACTTCTAATACCGCGGTCTTTGAACTTCTTAAAAGAATGAACGCAGTGCCTTTGGAGCAAGGGTCGAAGAAGATCAATCTAACTTTCTGTTATCCTGGTACCATGTTGACGTCATTCTTCGCTCGTTGCCGCCCTCTTAACGTGAATTTATAGAAAGCTTGAAGAACTACCCAAATTTGCACTGACAAAAATGCTTTCTAATAATAAATATTTTAAGTAAAAAAACGAATTATAAATTTTAAAAAGCTAAGTTATCGATTTAAAAAAAGCAAATTAAAAACCACCACATCAATGTTCGCACTCTGTATACGTATTTCGACAACTAAGTTGTCATCCTCACAATTAATCACAGTATAAAACTCGCACAGAATCATTCTACACCAACTTTAACCGCTTAATACCAAGTACATACATACATACATACATACATACATACATACATACATACTCCGTGTATCAGGTGAGAGACACTGTGGTTAATTATCAGTCGATGATAACAACTTAGTTGCCGCAATCGTATACAAAGTGCGAACATTGATGTGGAAAGGGGATTTTATTTGACTCTTTTTGATTAATTCAATTGATCACGGTTCCCATTAAAGTTTACCTAAGTTATTGAATCAAAATAATTTTGCAACTTGTTAGCTTTATAATTTACAAATATTTTACAATAAATATATACAAAATAATGTTAAATATTATTAATTTCATTACGTATTCTTTCCTTTTTCAATGTTTGTCGTTTTATTCCAACTATAAATTTTATTTTTTGTTGAATTTTCAACAATTAGGAGTAAAAAAACACTTAGTTTATATTAACTACATTTGAGAGATTTTCTTTCTCTTTTTCAAGTTATTTAATTATTTTTCTTTTTCATCTTTAACCTACAATACACTGATTTTATATATATATATACACACACACACACACACACACACACATATATATATTATATATATATATATATATATATATACCGTGAATATATTTTATAATGCAACATGCACATACATACATAACGTAATAATGAAATGACAGCAATGTATTTAAGCGTGTATTTTATTTTGCAACATATGATGTGAAATACAGTAGTTGAACAAAATTTAAAAACTAATTTAACAAATTTTCAAAAATGTCACCATTGACGGCCAGACAGTATCCTAAGCGATTGTAGAATTCATTTATTGTATTTTGTATCTGCTCTGGAGTTATTTCTCTTGCAGCAACTCGTATTCTATTTTTTAATTGGTCAATATTGTTTAGAGGTTCTCCATGAAAAACTTTATTTCTGATACATGACCAAAGAAAGAAATCGTTTGGAGACAGGTCTGGTGAAATTGCGGACCATTCTACTTCTCCTCCACGGCCTATCCAACGGTTTGGAAATCTTTGGTTGAAAAATGTTCTAACCATATGAGAATTATGTGCCGGCGCGCCATCATGCTGGTACCAAATCTCACCATCAATATTTAAAGCGTGGAGGGCTGGCATAACTCTGTACTCAAGCAATTCTAAATATTTTTCTCCTGTAAGAGTACCCTCAATAAAAAACGGTCCTACAACATGGTGTCCAATCAACCCAGTCCAAACATTGACTTTCTGTGGCCGCTGAGTCCTTGTGATATGATATCTATGCAAATTTTGTCTACTCCAGTAGCGGCAGTTCTGTAAATTTACTTCACCATTTACATAAAATGTTGCTTCATCTGTAAAGCAAATTCTGCGTAGCAAAGTATCATCATTATGAAGCTTATCCAACATGATTTCACAAAAGTTACTTCTTCTTTCTGCATCATTCGCAATTAGTTCCTGATGGTTTTGAAAATGATACGACTTAAAATGTTCTCGTTTTAGTAGTTTATGCACGGAAGATTTGCTTACATTTGTAGTTTGTGCTAAAGCTCTTGTGGAGAGCATATTATTATTTTCGATTGTTTGTAGAATTTCATCTCTTTTGGCGTCAGTAATAAGATATCTTCTATTCTTTTTTTTATGATTAGGAACGATGCGTCCATTATTTTTATATTTCTGTACTAACCTACTTATTGTAGTTGGACTCGTTCTTGGACGGTCAGGATATGTAATTTGAAACAAATCTGCAACTCTCCTCAAACTCATATTCGAGTTATACCAGTTCACTAATAACAGTTTTTCTTCTACACTATACATACCTCAAAAATAGAGTAACTTATTTTGACATCCTATGTTGCAAAATAAAATACACGCTAAAATACATTGCTGTCATTTCATTATTACGTTACTCTAGCAACTAATGTATGTATGTGCATGTTGCATTATAAAATATATTCACGGTATATATACATATATATATATATATATATATATATATATATATATATATATATATATATTTGTGCCTTTTTTATATTTTTTTAATAAATTTATATTTATAAGCACGTGCATTTTTTTCCTGTTGAAAATTGTAAAATTTAAAAAGAACCCAAATATTTTAAATTAACGAAATTATTAATCAAATGTATATAACAATTCCCTCAGTTTCATACATAATACAAACTACATTTTAATTTCATGTGCGTAATATATTTAATGCAGTTTTTACTATTAATGAAAAATGAATTGTTTGTTATTGAGTAACGACTAAAAACTAACTTAAATAATATTTAGAACATTATAAAATTATGTCGATAAATTACAAATGTCAAAGTATAATTAAATTTACTTATATTTTGCATGCTATTATGGTAAACATCAAGCAATACTTCTTTTTATTATTAACTTAAATATGGGCGTGTCTAACTGGCATTTTCACTGTACCTTGCTTCTACTCAGAAGTCTTGTTACAATACAAAATGTAACCAGAAATAACTGATCGAATTTCTTTTCTATTAAGAAATATCAATTGAAATATTTCAAGAAAATGACACAAATTGTAATTTTTAATTTGGTACTTAATTCTTAAATATGTACATAAACTTGAAGACAAAATATTTCTACGTATAAAGATGCAGGTTTTACTTTCTCAGCATAGGTTCTCATATTTTGAAGTTTATACTTTAACAAATACAAAATTAAATTGTTTTTAACGTTGACTTGAACGAAAGTCTGTATTATATAATTAATATATTTAATACACTTAGAATCAAAATTTCTTTTTCGTTTTAAGTATGTAATATATGGTATTACGTACACTAATTGAATTGTCAAATTAATTTTCTTAATATTAGTTCTATAATTATCAAAACATTCATGCAATATCTATTTTAAAGAAAATAATTACCTACCTTTTCTACCACTTCGTCAGGTAGTTTATCCTTTCTGTATTTGTTTACATAACATCTTCTTCGGATCATGTTATCCTGCTTTGTTGTTGACGTCAGTTAGAGCCTAGATTGCCCCTCCTTCGTGTCCTAATGACCCTGTTTGTTGGGGAAGGGTTGAAGGCTTCGGTCGTGCGAAGGCGGAGTACAGCTCCCACTTGTTGAACGTTACACCGCGTAAAGGTCTTTGTATCAATTTTATACACTTACGTATATTGCTTCTTGCAATTATTTCATAATTGCAAATTGCGTGTAGTATAACAGCACTTGAAATTGTAACCACGAACACGTAGAAAGCGTCCATTTAAGTTTGAACACTGATAGTTTTTGAAATATTAAACCAAAATAAAACTCTGCTATTCTTAACTTTTCTTTAATGAATAAACGCGAACATAAAATGTATTAATTTCTATAATGCACAAAGTTTACATAAATACCCCTACACCGATATTCTGCATATCTCTACCGACGCTTAACATAACCTCAATTATTATTCTTACGCGCCATAATACTGGGGGAATGGGTGGCAGTACTGCTTTTAGCATTATTTAAATGCCAACCTTAAACTTGTCAGTATTATCAAAAACTTTTTTATCGACCTGATATGTTTTTTTTTGCATTAATTTCCGTGTATATTTACCTTATTTTGCTTCCACAAATAAGTAATTAGAAACTAAAGATAATAGCTTATTAATATTAGATATATTTGAATCCTCTTTGGGATAATACGCTTCATAACCTTTGCTTGCTCTAGTTCTATATGTTAAAATTTCTAAATCTACCAGATAGTATACTCTTGTAGTCGTATATTTCTTTAGTATATCCTTTATTATCAATACATTTTGTTAAATAAATATCTGGAATTGTTTTTTTAAAGTCCGCTTTAAAGGTTTCAAAAAAGTTTTGATGTGAATTGGTGCCAATCAACAGTGTTCGGCATATAAAAAACACAATTTTTAAAAGTAAAAACTCGTGGTCTGTAGTTATAGAAGTTGATCTTTTGGAGAATGAAAATTAGTTAGATTAGACATGAAATACTTCAAAATTACATTGATAAAATCGAAGTGGGCGATTTTTATATGCCTGGAACTGTACGTAATCGTCAAGCAGATTTTGAGACGATCTGTAAACCAATTTGTTCACAGTTACCGCTTTTATTAGTCAAGCCAAATGTTCTTTGTGTTTTTTAAAGTTGAGTAAATATATCAAACAAAGAATTTGCTTGAAATTTTCGTGCTGTCAACAAAATTGCTTTCGTTGAATCTTTAAAAGTGTCAGAAGAGAATCGAAAGTCCTCTTAGCTTTATCGAAAATATGGTTATATGAACAGTATAAAGGACTCAAAAAAGACCGAGTAATGATGTATATCGCTGTTCTTAATTAATTCTAATGTCTGATGTGCCTTCCCTGTTCACGTATTAGTTCATTTCAAATTAACCAATGCACTTGCCCTTGCTCCCACCGATTCTTTTAAATGGTTCAAATTTTTAGAAATATTCGCTGCTAATACATCTTTCGACGGCACACTTCGGGAGTAAAGTTTTACTGCAGCCTGTATATGAAGTATTTATTTCGCGATCGTGAAATATGTATATATAACATCCTGACCAAGGATACACACACGCGCGCGCCTTTCTGTTAGTCCTTGTATATTTTATTCCACAACTTTCTTACCTAAATATTTTATTATGTATTTCATATTTTGCTTTTACCTATTGCGCTCAGTTCTTAATTATTTTTTTAATGTACTCAAATTTAAGAACGTGTTTTGTTTAAATTAGCAAATAAAATTTTAAGAACAAACACGTCCTGGGTTTTTATGGTCGTCACAAATAATAATTTGCGAGCATCAAATTATTTTTTTTTGTGTTATTGTAACCCCGAAACTGGCCCTGAACTCAAATCATTTCCATCTCTCCATTACTACCAATTTGTAATTAAAATACATACTGACACCAACGGAAATAGTTAATAATTTTTTCACCCTAAAATGTGAGGTTTTTCGATGCATTTCTAATAGAAAACAATAGACTTACAACTTAAAACATTAATGAATAAGGTTATACCACGCAAGATAGGAGAAGAAATTCATTACTGCTGCTTATATTCTCATTAAATCTATTACAATAGCTTATTCTCAATCTAAAATCGATAAAATCGAAATATAATCGATGGATTGCAGAAACCTTATACGCCAATTAGAATAAACTTTATATAACTCTAGAAAGTTAATCAATTGAGATTAATACGAGGGTAACCGTATATATTTCGAGAATAGCAAACAAAAAAAAAATTTATTATCGAAAATAGTTTGATTGCTTTCCAAAACATTCTCCTTAAAAATAAATGCACTTTTGCATTCGTTTAAACCAATCCGAAAAGCATTGCTGCCACTGTGAAAGCGGTATCTCTAAAATATGAGTTTTAAATGCTTCAACTGCCTCTTCCGGCGTAGAAAACCGTTGACCAAGAAGTTTATTCTTCACGCGTGGGAACAGAAAGAAATCACAGGGTGCTAGACCAGGGCTGTACGGCGGATGGCACATCAATTCAATGTTTTGCCCGGTCAAATATTCATTTGTTTAAACCGATCTGTGAGAGCTCGCATTGTCATGGTGGAGAATGATAGGTCGTTGTCGGTTTATTTTCCCAATTTTTTCAAAAACTTTTGGCAAACGAATAATTGTGTACCATTCGGAATTGACCGTTCTACAGCTCTCTAAAGACACATTTGCAACGTGACCGGTTTTTCCCAAAAAACAGATGATGTGTTTCGAGCGCGAACAACTTTTATTGATTTTGACTCATCTTGAAATACCCACACAGTCGACTGCTGTTTACTATCGAGCTCATAACTATAGATCCAAGATTCATCACCTGCGACGAGTTTAAATTCACTACACCAACGATATACTGCAGTTATCGATGGTGCGTCAACACCATATAAAGTATTCAGCTCGTCGATACATTGTGATAATCCACGCCGAAAGTTATGAAAAATAATTGCACGAAAATGTTAAGTTAATTCAATTTTTTCGCTAACATACAATTTTCAAGTTACTGTCAACAATAGAAATAGCGACCGGATAATAAAACTGTCAAGGTAAATATATTGTCAAAAATGACAAACTTCACGATGCAATCATCAGATCGGAAGCAACACTAACAGTGTTGCCAGTTCCTGAAATATAAATGGCTAGCCTCCCTTTTGACAATAATTGTCGTATTCTGTATAAAAACTAAGAAATCATAGTGTCGTACCTGGTACCACGGTAATGTTTAGCTTTCGGCAGTGTAAGTGCAGTACGGACTTTATCTCTGTGCGGGTTTTGCTGTGGTTCCAGGTGTGTCACCGTGACTAATTGTCTGCTGATGATGACAAGTAGTTGTCGAAAATGTATACAATATAAGAAAATTATTGCGGAAAGGGGACATATTGACCTTAATTGATTAATTATTGATTAATGATAATTGAGTGTCGAGGGCGTTACTTTGTGATATTCCAATAAACTCAAGAATAAATAAAACATTTTTTCTAAATTTCACACCGTATTGTATTTTACTGCGATTAGTTTCGTCTGTAAGATTGCTTGATAATGTCCTAACAGAGGAAACTACTACCAGTAAATATAGTAAATATACTATACTTATATGTACGCTATGTACATATATATATATATATATATATATATATATATATATATATATTGGATTTTTTTCGCTTTGGCGAGGCTGTCGGCGCCTACTTTGGGAACACCTGCTTTAGACTATCAATAGTTCAGTTAGGGAAATTTCTGCAGCACACTACATAAACATGGAAATAAGACTATTTAATTAATAAATAGACATATAGATCAAGGTTATTCTAATATGTTCAATATACAAATAAATGAGTAATTTTTAATATTATATATTGGGTTGGCAACTAAGTACTTTCGGTTTTGTAGTATAAAATAAAACACTTTTTTTTAAACAAAAATAGTTTTTAATCAATTATATATTTTCCATTTTGCTCAATGACCTTTTGCCATCTTTCTTTCTGCTGCATGATTCCGCGCTCATAAAATTTCTGCTCTTTATCAGCAAAAAACTGAACCAGGTGCGAGTGAAGGTCATCGTCATTTGTGAAAGTTTTACCATTCAAAGAATTCTGCAAACTTCGAAATAAATGGTAGTCAGATGGTGATAGATCAGGGCTGTATGGGGGATGTGGCATCACTTCCCAGCCAAGCTCCAATAGTTTCCCACGAGTTGCCAATGATGTGTGAGGCCTTGCATTATCTTGGTGGAAAACTACACCTTTCCGATTTGACAATTCTGGCCGTTTTTCTTTGATTGCTTCATCCAGTTTTATTAGTTGTTGACAGTAAACATCAGAATTGATCGTTTGGTTCCTTGGAAGCAGCTCAAAAAGCACAACACCTTTGTAATCCCACCAAACTGACAGCATGATCTCTTTTGGATGCAATTCAGCTTTCGATATGGTTTGAGCTGGTTTATCGTGTTTACTCCATGATCGTTTTCGAACTATGTTACTGTACAGTACCCATTTTTCATCACCAGTGATGATTCTTTTTAAGAAAGGGTCGGTTTCATTTCGTCTAAGGTGCATATCGCAAAAGTTGATTCTTTGTATTAAATGAATTTCTTTCAATTCGTGAGGTACCCAAATATCAAGCTTCTTAACTAGCTCAAGACATTTTAAATGTTTTTCAATTGTTGTGTGCAATACATGTAGCCTCTCCGCAACCTCTCGAACAGTTATATGACGATCCGCTTTAATTATGACTTTGATTTGGTCATCATCGACTTCAGTAGGCCGATCAGAATGTTGCTCATCTTTGAGGGAAAAATCTCCAGAACGGAGTTTTTTGTACCAATTCTGACACGTGCGCTCTGTTAAGCAATTAGCACCATAAACTTCACATATCTTTTTGTGAGTCGCAGCAGCTTTCTTTCCTTTACGGAAATAAAATAGTAAAATATGTCGAAAATGTTCGTTTCTGCACTCCATTTAAAACTAACCCACAACTAATAAAAATCACGCACTACTTGCTTCTGAAGTTACGTCAATGTGACTAGTATCACGCGGCAAACGGTAAAGTACAGCACTAACATACGTTATACAAAAAATAAAGCAACGCTCTCTATCAGTAAAAACCGAAAGTACTTAGTTGCCAACCCAATATCAAGTACAAGAACGATTTTATTTAATAAATATTCTTCATTACTAGCTTGTATTAGGAAGTTATCAACATTTCATTACTTAAAGTTAATGATTTCTTAGCAATAGTACTGAAGTGTTTGGTTTTCAGGTCGATAATGTTAATAAACTCGTACTACAACACTACGCACAATTTGTTCGTTTTTTTTCAATGAAGCATACAAAAGCTCTATTTCTAGTTATCGTTACGACTTGACCTAAAAGTGTAGATATAAACTTGTGATTTAGATCGTAAACCTTTTTGTGGTAGAAACTGTACGTTTCCGCAACCACTTAACACAACTTAGTTGTCAAAATACGTATACGTGGACGTAGTAAGGGTTTTATTTTGCCCTTTTTGATAAATTATATTAATTACAGTCTCCAATAATATTTACCAAAATCTATATCTAGTAAAAATAAACTATTTAATTTAAAATCAAAGAAATTGAAGGATAAGTAACTACCCTTATAAAAAAATTCTTTAAATATTCAAAAAATTAAATATCATCCAACATGATATACGCAAAACACTTTTTTTCTATTTCATTGTGCGAATAAAAATTTTTCGTGAATGTTGGATCCTCAAAACAAAAATTAAAATCAACTTATCCCAGCATTTTCGTCAAAAATGAATCAAAAGACTATGCATTTTATTCCGCACTTTTGTTGCGTACTGTATAAAGGCAAATATATATAAATAAAGAAACAAACAATAGATAACAGCAGCTTGTGTAACCCTAGCTGTATAAATTACTCGATTTTTTTTCTTTAATGATATCCGCAATTTATACAGAAATATAACATTGGGCTTTTAATGTGGTGTAAACTTGTTTACTTTTCATTAATTCTACTTTTTTACATATATTTTATTATATATAAATGTTATTTTTCTAAATGATTGCATTAAAGTTATTAATAAAAGAAATGTTTGTAATTTTTAAATATCCTAAGCATTTTTAAATAATTTTCAAAAGATTAAATAAACTAAATACAATGCTGCGTAAATATGTTGACTAGCATCACTTTTTTAATTCAAGGGGGTTGCACAGACCCGCAACTCCTAACTACTACTGCTGCCCTGGCAATAGACTTGTGTCAAACCTATTGTTAGAACTCCCACGCTTTTAACCCTTTACCAAATTCTATTCACTTCTATTACATAACTATTTCACGCATTTTTATTTTCTTAAATTCCGACTAGATGGCGGTGTAATAAAAAATAAAATCTCTAGACGAACGGATGGTGCCCTGATAGATAAGATGGTTAACTTTCTTAGAAATGTTGTTTTGTTCATTTTCAAAAAATTTTTTTTACAAAACAAGAAATTCTCTTTTAATCGTCGTTTCTCTTTCAATGCATATAAATAAGGAGAGGATATGATGTTCGTGGTTTTATTCTCTTGTGTGAATAAGGGTTTTTATATACCAGACTGATATTATAATCTCCTGATAGAATTCCCGCAACAACTTTAGCCGTAACCCTTTTGCTTTCTCGCAAATGGGTCAAGAACGAAAATCGAGAGAGTTGTCTGTATGTAAGTACACACACCGTTGAATACGGTGTACGAGTACTAACACAAGAAGAAATACATAAACACCACATAATTTTCTTAATTTAAAATGCTTTTTGTAATTTACAATTTTTGAACAGGAAAATAAAATGTTCAGCGTTCTACAGTATTGGTCCAAATTTTCGGAGCAACAGTACCATGAGTTCTTTACATTTTTGTGTTCCCAGACATCTCTTCCTACATACTTATTACAATAATTCTTTGTATTATCCCAGATATGTTCTATAAGATAAAAAATGCAATTATAGATGATATTTATTATGAGAATTGACTCAGGTTATCAACAGAGCTTCCAAAATAGCAAATATTACTTTCATAGCTCTTTCAGTCTTGGTGGCCAGTTGTCTAACCATCTATTTAAGAGTTCTCAAAACCACTTTTTATGCCACCTTGTGCCAATTTGCTAAGCAATTACCTTTTTTAAAGTCATCGTTGAACGTTTAATGCGAAACTTTTGCTCTAGGGTGCGCTGGGTAGATTGATAGATTTATTTGGAAAATGTGGTAATGTGTTGTTTTTCAACGGGACTTTCCCGAATGTAATAAAAAATACTCAAGAGTGTTTATTACTTAACGAATTCGGTGTTACTCTATGGTATAGTGTCTGTTTAATTATTTTATAACAAAAGTATTATAATATATTATATAACCAACAATAAATAAGGAAAGTAGCACTGTGACTACAGTAGGTTTCATACAATATACATATTTATGTTGTATTATAAGGATGCCGCGTTTACTTAATGAACGTGATATAGAAGATATTTTGTTGGAAAGTAACCTTCTGATTGCGAAAGTGTGTGCAGTCTTGAATCGGATGAAGGGGAAAATTATGAGATGCAAACGGACCCGGTGGTGTTCGGTGACATACCTTCTGGGCTCCAGCTAAATCGTGAAAATGAATTTGACTCGAACGATGACATAACCATTTCAAATTTGCCTGACGCTACTGGTAGTGCTACTACGAGTGCTTTATCTACTCAAACTGTTATGAGGGAACCAAAATGGAAAAAAATTTTCAGAATGGGGGAGCCGGACAAGTACGCTGGAGGTAGGGGTGTACAAAACGATATAATAGAGTTAAAGGATATCACACCTACCTTTATTGATAATTATTTCAATAGCTACGCCTTGCAAGAAGACTTGTCAAACATAACATATTTGCTTGTGGTACCGTAAACGCAAATCGTAAATATTTACCTAAACTGAAAGGAGACAAAGCTTTAAAAGGGGGAGAACACGATTACAAGGTCAGTGACACAAATATCGCCTTTCTAAAGTGGAAAGACAATAGATCAGTTTTCATGCTTATAAACTACATAGATCTGAGAAAGACTGGTATTGCTACTCGCAGGGAACACAATGGAGCCAAAAATGAAATAGCTTGTCCTGAAGCTGTGATACAATACAACAAACATTTACTTTTTAAAAAATAAATATTGAATTTCAACACGAATTGCTAGTTTAAGCATTTTCATATTTTCCATTTAAACACGGGAACATACAAATACAAATTAAATATTAAAAATGAACTGGCCATCACAAAAAAGATGACCAAATTAATATACAATGTGAAATTTTTCCGAAAGATGGTACCAGCAGTCGAATCTCACTTTCTGCCAAATCGTTTTCATAAGCTGTACAAATTTATAATTTAAGGTGTTTTGTTCACAGGAGCCTTGATAATAAACGGACTTGAATATCAGACGAACAGGATTACGGGGGAGCTGAGGAAAGCTTGTTCTTTATGGGGAAGTCCTAAACAACCAGCTGGAAGAGTAAACACAACGACACGATTAATAGAATTGAGAGACGTTTTGAGAAATGACACATCCTTAAAAATTTACAGCATCGACGCGTTCTTAATCACATCAGATGATGAACATCAGGTAATTATAGTTTCGATTTAGTTGAATTACTTCTTTGAAACTCAAAATTCATCGTACCGACCTAGATCAAAACTAAACATTTATTTATGTCGTTTTATATAATAGTAATTTCATTAAAACAAATGGGTTCATATTGTTTTCATATTACGACATTAAAGAAACAAAAGCTTAAATATGAAAATATGAGGATGGATCAGTTATTAGTAAGCCTGCGAAAAGGGGGCAACATTCATAAAAAACTGTAGTCGTGTTTCAATTTGGAAATCTTTAAAATATAACTGTCAAAATTTGAGTTCATTCCAATCGTAAAGACACTATTTGAATAAAAAGTAAACAGTCTTTAGTTCGTTTTGAATCATGGAAAAAGCGGAGTTGCGATCAGTGACAAAGTTCTTATTTATCAAGAACAAAACAAACGTTGAAGTCCAAATAGCTGTCTATTTAGGGGACTAACAATATTGATTACAACCACAAAATAATGTAAATCTGGGTTTAAGCATGGCCGGACCAGTATATTTCGTAGACGTCTAAAAGACGTGGGGTCTTCAGAAATTATTTAAAAAAATACATGACATAATTCTAGATGACTATTGAATAAACGCGAAGCAGTAGAGACCCTACACATTCCATATAGATAAGCGATTCTAATCTTGCATAACGAATTGAGTATAAAAAAAATTGCATGAGATGGATTTCGCATCTGTTGACTTTGGACCACAAAGGAGAGCAAGTTCAGAGACGATTCGAAAAACTGCTGATGCAAAATAGTAACGTTTATGGAACCTGAACCTATCATACACCTGAAATGAAGCAACATTCGAAACAATGGATTGAGGTTGGCACGACTGCTCCAAAGAAGGTAAAGATCATATACTCGGCAGTCATCTTACTGATTATCGTCAAAAATGTAAAACGATAACTGGTTAATACTAAAATTAGAGCAACCCTATACAATATAGCGCAAAAGAAGAAAGGAGTGATGCATCTTCAAGAAAATGCACGTTTTTATATGTCGACTGTTTAAATGGACATTTTCATGAACCATCTTTCGAACTGCTTCCAATTCAATTTATTGGCTGCATTTGGCCACTTTAAACTTTTGATTTTTTCCCAATCTAAAAAAAATTGCTCGGTGTTAATAGGTTTGGATCGAATGAGGAAGAAATCGTTGAAATTATTTCGAACAGTTAGATAACACTTATTCTTATGGAAAAATGAAAAGACTTGAATATCAGTAGACTAAATGTAATGAGTTATAAGGAGAAGGCGTTAAAAATAAAATAATTTTTTGCCATAAAGTATGTTTTTCTCATCTAGGTGTTCACTAATTACTGATCTACCTTCGTATATTCATATATTTCATAAGTTAAACAGATTTTTCTAAAACTGAATAAATTTTAGTCAGCGTACGTAGCGAATTATGACAGAAGGAGACAGTACATATCAGGCTTCAGTGGATCCAAAGGTGACGCTATAGTAACTCAAGATTATGCCGTACTATGGACGGATGGTCGTTACCACTTTCAGGCGGACGACCAACTCAATTGCGATTGGCGATTGATGAGAGAAGGAGAAAATGGAATACCCACCAAATCCGAATGGTTGAAGAAACATCTAAAGCCGAATAGTAAAATAGGTGCGGATCCTAAATTGGTATCAGCATACGAATGGCAAATGTTAGAGGAAGAGTTAAAGGAAGCGAAAATAAAATTAGTGGAAGTTAAAGTTAATCCTATTGACTTAATTTGGAAAGATCACGGAAAAGTAAAAATTGACAAATCAATTTTTGTATTAAACATACAGTACACAGGTTAGTTTGGATAGATAAATCATAAAATAAGCATTTATATTGCACCAAATATTAGCAAAATAAGTTTATACTATTGATATCAATTTAAATGTCAGTGGACAGGTACGTAACAAGTAACATCATTGTACTACGGCTTGCTGGAGCCTGTCTGCCGAGTGAAGACGATTTAAAATTTGTTCTCATTGTTTTATTCGAATCTGACATTAGATATCTTTTGTTATACTTTTGTATTGTATTGTTCAATACATAATAAAAATTTTTCTGATTCCATGCAACGTATCTATTGCCAAAATCCTCAAAATATATTTAATTTCCTTTACATAATTTACAGGATTGTCTTGGCAAGAGAAAGTTCAACAAGTACGAAAAATAATGAAAGAGGAAGGTGCAGAAGCAATGGTTATAACGGCATTGGACGAAATTGCTTGGTTACTCAATATTAGAGGTCGGGACATACCCTACAATCCTGTGGTGAAGAGTTACGTGATTTTAAGCGAAAAGAATATTTACATGTTTGTTGAGAAATCGAAATTGACGTCCGATGTTGTGCATCATCTTAACGTCAACGGAAGTACGGCAAATTCAATTTTGTAAGTACTTAAATTAACGATGTGCTTGTATCAGAAAAGATATAGTCAAAGAGTATTCATTATATAGATATATATATATTTTTTACTATTTCTAGTATAATGAGCTAAGATGAAGGATAAAAGACAATAAAGAATAACAAAAATAAATACTGTGAAATGAATTGGTTAAAATATAACTCTTTTAGTTTTTTTAGAGCCTGAGTATTAGTTATATATATATGTATATATATATATATATATATATATATATATACATATTAAAAATAAAGGGCATATATACATATATATATATATATATATATATATATATATATATAAAAATAAAGGGCATATATATATATATATATATATATATATATATATATATATATATATATATATACTCACTCGCATTTAACCCGCAAATTGTAACAAAGATGAAAATTGAAATACTAATATCTTTTCATTATTTACGTATATGAAAAGTATATATATTTTATATGTAAAATAAATTGTATAATATATTTGCCTAAATTTTAGACTCGTCTATATGCCCTTTATTTTTAATCACTGCAACACACAATCGAGGTATTCTTTCGGTTAATTTTCGTAATGTCTCAGGTTTTATTTTACCCCATGCCTCTTGCAGGTTCTTCCACATATTAACAGCAGATTTTCTCACCTCTCGGTCAAGTTCTTCCCAAAGCAACTAGATGGAATTTTAATCAGGATTCTGGGGAGACCACGCTATAACTTTTGTGGTTCCCGCGTTCTCCAATTTCTGCAAATACACCTATAATATAAGTATACCTTCAATTTTTGCGAGATCCAGAAAAGCAACCCCATATCATGAATGAACCCCCACCATGCTTAACAGTACGGGCCATGCATTCTTCCCGGGCACGCTCACCTACAGACCTCACGAAAACACGTCTCCGTGAACCGAAAAGCTCGAATTTGGATTATTCGGTCCACAATACCTTATTCCAGTCTTCTATAGTCCAATTTTGGTAATCGCGTGCCCACTTTAAACGTTTTTGCTTATTTTGCTTGCGTAGAAGCGGCTTCCGCATTGCAATTCGTCCGAGAAGAATGGCTTCTTTTAATCTCCGTTTAACTGTGGAAACACTTATGGGCTTCCGACGAACAGCATTTATTTTTGCTGTGATTTCTGGGGCTGTTTTTCGTCTATTTCTCTTGCTTGTTACCACCATTGCAAGATCTTCTGCTGATGTGATTGCCCTTGATCTGCCTTTTCGAGTACTGCTCAATACACTTCCACATTCGCGGTGTTTTTTGATGATACAACCCACGGTGGACTGATTTAATTTAAGTTCTGTGGCAATTTTGCAGCTGCTTTTGCCAGTTTTATGGTATGCGATTATAAACGATCGTGTTTCTACACCCAATTCTTTCCGTTTAGGCATTTCTAACCGATTGAACTTCTTCGAAACAGACGATGTTATCACCATGAGCACCTCACAAAAACTAACTGCAATTTTGCCAAAATATCCAAGTATATATACTTAATAGTTTACAATAACACCCTACCTTAAAATAAAATCATTACAATCGAATTTTCCAAGGATTAAGAGATCTAATCCCTTAAATGCAATTATTCCACCTAGAGTTTTATTAGGGTATAAAAGAATAATAGGGTAATCGCATAATTATTTTTGAATAAGCTTTTATAGATTTTAATATTTACTCTGAAACTATTTCTTACTATAGAAATACATTTTATAACTGCAACTTTAGAAACTGTAATGAAACAAGGGTGACCAAATACTTATGAGCGATACTATTATATATATATATATATATATATATATATATATATATATATATATATTTGTTATAGGTGCTGTGGTCGACAGTGTATATGATAATAAAAAATAAAAATGTTAGTCGGGTATTCTGTCACTATTAAAAAATTAAAAACCAATCCTTTGTTTTATACTCAATATTTCGCTGTAACTTTACAACTTCATCAGGAGTTCTGAAACAATACCATGTACACTATATTGATCATGTTACTAATTGTTATCTTTTCTTACAAAAAACCAGATTAATTTAAAAATCATTAATATGTGATTTGCCATTCTTACTATATACTACATGCAAAACCGTAAACTATTATACTATTGCGTTAATTGTTAATGATAGGTAAAGTTAAGAGCATGTCCCCCAAATGACTTGCATCTCAAACTAAACTATTTTCCGTGTAAAATCATAAAAAAAAAGAAACTTTTTTTTTCTTTTTTCGAAAAGTGCTAGGCTTTAAAAGAACTAATATACGAGGTGCAAACAAAAACGAAAAATATATGAATGTGATAAAGAATTAATCTTTGTGACACTTGACTTTCATTATATTAGATTTCAATAGATTGTATTTAACTGCTTGATATCAGATATATAATTTATGGTGTTTGGATTTTTACAGATGTGTGCCATTTCCAAGAATATTCTTTTCTTGTAGTTGTTTTCTGTTTCTAAAATGACGGGATTGTTAAAATGAAAATTGTGATCATTATTGTTAACATGTGTGGCCAGGGCACACGAGTTCTTGCCTAGTTTACAATCATTTATGTGCTGAGTCACCCTTTGTTTTATTGATTGCGATGTGTGACCTATGTAACATCCAGAGCAGTCTTTGCAAGATAGTCTATACACTACATTAGACATTGACCACAAGGGAATTTTATCTTTGACTTTTGTAAAGATGTCTTTAATTTTTTTGACATTATATTTTACTATTGTACTAGAAATATTGGTGCTATTTAATATTTTTAATTAACTGACTAGTCAATGGCTCAACATATGGTAACTTTTTGTACTTACTTTTGTACCAAAACAAAATTGTGATGTCCCTATTGGATTGTTATTTGAAGAATTATACTTCATAAATAGATATTTATATTTTCTTTCTGTGTAGTGTGTACGAGTATGAAACAATTTGGACGGAGCTACCAACATTAGCGCAGAATTGGAAACGGATACTTTTACCTACGCTCTGCGTTTTTAGTAAAGGTGTTAGCCAGAAAATCTTTAGTTTAATACCAGAAGAAAAAAGATTACCAATGGAATCTCCGATTATATTCCTGAAGGCAAAAAAGAATCCCACAGAAATAGAAAATATGAGGAAAGCCCATATAAAAGATGCAGCCGCAATGTGCATGTTTTTCTCATATTTCGAAATGAAGGTGTGTTTTACATAAGAAATAGAAAAAATGAACATCGAAAGAATTACAGAATATAAATACACTATACGAACAATAATTTACAAGTTTTTGACACTAAAAGTTTTGTAATTATTATTGTAATTTCAGGCTGAAGATGGTGCAACATGGACTGAGATGGAAATGGCTGAAGAATTAGATAAGTTTAGGTATGAAGAGCTTGAGAGTTTAGGAAATAGCTTCGAGACTATAGTTGGTTATGGATCCAATGGAGCTAAAGCCCATTATGAACCAACTTTTAGTACAAATGTAGAAGTTGGACATGATAGTACAGTCGTTATAGATTCTGGTGCACAATATTTTGGTAATTCTACGTTGTATTTTATCTAACGTGAAAGATATGATCTCTCTTTGGTTATTTTTGCAATCGATAGCTAGTACTACTTTTGATCACATTTTCTTAGTAAATAGTTGATTAACTTTTAAATTAGCGTTTTATCCTTTATAACAATTAGTGTCTCTTCTATCAATATCCATAATTATAATAATTTCAAAATTCAACAAATTAAAGTGGATTGAACATATTGGATTGGCAACTAAGTACTTTCGGTTTTGTAGTATAAAATAAAACACCTTTTTTTTTAAACAAAGAATAGTTTTTAATCAATTATATATTTTCCATTTTGCTCAATGACCTTTTGCCATCTTTCTTTCTGCTGCATGATTCCGCGCTCATAACATTTCTGCTCCTTATCAGCAAAAAATTGAACCAGGTGCGAGTGAAGGTCATCGTCATTTGTGAAAGTTTTACCATTCAAAGAATTCTGCAAACTTCGAAATAAATGGTAATCAGATGGTGCTAGATCAGGGCTGTATGGGGAATGTGGCATCACTTCCCAGCCAAGCTCCAATAGTGTCCCACGAGTTGCCATAGATGTGTGAGGCCGTGCATTATCTTAGTGGAAAACTACACCTTTCCGATTTGACAATTCTGGTCGTTTTTCTTTGATTGCTTCATCTACTTTTATTAATTGTTGACAGTAAACATCAGAATTGATCGTTTGGTTCCTTGGAAGCAGTTCAAAAAACATAACACCTTTGTAATCTCACCAAACTGATAGCATGATCTTTTTTGGATGCAATTCAGCTTTCGATGTGGTTTGAGCTGGTTTATCCGTGTTTGCTCCATGATCGTTTTCGAACTATGTTATTGTACAGGACCCATTTTTCATCACCAGTGATGATTCTTTTTAAGAAAGGGTCAGTTTCATTTCGTCTAAGGTGCATATCGCAAAAGTTAATTCTTTGTGTTAAATGAATTTCTTTCAATTCGTGAGGTACCCAAATATCAAGCTTCTTAACTAGCCCAAGACATTTTAAATGTTTTTCAATTATTGTGTGCGATACATGTAGCCTCTCCGCAACCTCTCGAACAGTTATATGACGATCCACTTCAATTATGACTTTGATTTGGTCATGATCAACTTCAGTAGGCCAACCAGAACGTTGCTCATCTTTGAGGGAAAAATCTTCAGAACGGAATTTTTTATACCAATTCTGACACGTGCGCTCTCTTAAGCAATTAGCACCATAAACTTCACATATCTTTTTGTGAGCCGCAGCAGCTTTCTTTCCTTTACGGAAATAAAATAGTAAAATATGTCGAAAATGTTCGTTTCTGCACTCCATTTAAAATTAACCCACAACTAATAGCTTTAATAAAAATCACGCACTACTTGCTTCTGAAGTTACGTTAATGTGACTAGTATCACGCGACAAACGGTAAAGTACAGCACTAACATACTTTATACAAAAAATAAAGCAACGCTCTCTATCAGTAAAAACCGAAAGTACTTAGTTGCCAACCCAATAGCTCATTTTATGGTAGAAATGTAAAAAAAGAGGGTGACTTTTTAAGCGGTCGAGTAAACGTCGATATAGGCAACCCACTTGGCAAGCAATTTGTTTTTAAACGTTGTTTGGTGTGGTCGTACTATTAATACATTCCATACTTTACAGTAATATCATTATTATAATCCTTCCTCCGCTACCTTGTGGTGTCCAGGTGCGTGTTTTGTTTATTTTCTGACAAATTCCCTCTATTGTTTCCTGTCCCTGGTCAAACTCTGAGCCTCTTGCCATGCTTTACCCTTCCTATTCAACATCACCCCAATATCCTCATTCCAGGTCTTGCACGGCCTTCCTCTTCTGTTTTTCCCCGTTTGTTTTGCTTCCCATACTCTTTTTGTCTGTCTATTGTTCCCCATTCTAACCAGATGTCCATACCATCCCAATTTCTTTTCTTCTATTAATTCTATCAATGGTTTTACTTTCAATTTATTTCTTATTCTTTCTCTCCTTGTAATGTTCTTTATTCTTTTGAGGTATCTCATTTCGGCTGCTTGCAATCTGCTTTTTTGCCTCTCTATTAGTATCCAGTTCTTGCACCAGTGTATTATTGTAGGGGTATATATCGTTTTATATATATTCATTTTTGTTTTTTGCTTGTTGTTCCCTCCTCAATGCATTAAATAATCGTACTGTCTTATCTAACCTGTTATTTATTTCATCGTCTAAATTTCCTCTGCTGTTGAGTATTGTTCCCAGGTATCTATATTTATCTGTGTGTTCTATCTCCCTGTTATCAATGACTATGTGTATTTGTTTCTTCACTTCTTTGTTCCTCGTTATCCTCATTACTTGTGTTTTTTCTGTATTCATCTTTAATCCAATCTTATTTGCTGCTGCGTTCCATATTTCTAAGTTACACTTTAATGTATCTTCCGTTTCAGCCATTAAAACCACATCATCTGCGAATAGGCATATCTCCGCGTTCACTGGTTACATTCTATGCCATCCCTATATTTCTTAAATTTTATTTTTCTTTCTTTAATTACATCGTCTATTGTATTGATGAAAAGAGCCGGACTTAAGCTAGGTAATATTAAATGAGTAATATGTAATATAAGTATTGTAGGAGGGTCCGATGTAATTGTAAACAGCATGTCACAACCAAAACTAACATATAAACTTTGGGTTCGTAGCATAAGTCACTGGCTTCCTTATAAAATTACCCACTGTACTGACCAAGTCAAATAATAAAACGTAGCTCTTTTAATTTCCTTTATTATGAACAGTAAAGAATGCTTTGAAGAAAAGTATTCTAACATTTCGAAAATCTTTGTTAATTTTTAAAACTGAAATTATTTTCATTTCATCATGATTGCGTTATTTAAAGGATATTGGAATGACTGTACTACTATATTATAAATAAAAATAATTTTTTAGAAGGCACCACGGATATTACCAGAACTATACATTATGGAACTCCAAACAGCGATCAAATAAATGCATATACCAGAGTGCTAATTGGTCTAATACAATTTTCCACTTTAACATTCCCTTCTAGTATGAACACGGCTGTCGCAGATGTTTTGGCAAGGGCACCATTGTGGGAAGCTGGATTAGATTTCAGTCACACTACAAGTCATGGCGTAGGCAGTTTTTTATCAGTGCATGAATGTAATACACACAAAGCAAATTATAACAGTAATAAGACTAAATATAACCATATTTTTCAGCACCTATTAATATTCACTACACTTATTTCGAGAATTCATTCCACCTTCAACCAGGATACTTCCTTTCTGTTGGTAACTATAAACCTTTCTATTTGATACTTGACATCGAACTGAAATGAATTTCTTGTTTACAGAACCTGGTTTTTATGTAGAAAATTATTTCGGAATAAGGCTGGAGAATGTTTTAGAAGTGATAAATAAACCATGGTTGAAGCACATATCTGGAGACAGTTTCTTTGGTTTCGTCGATGTAACATTAGTACCTTTCGAACCTAAATTAATTAATAAATCGTTACTCAACTCTTATCACGTTAGTTATGGTGTCTTTCTGCGAGGTGTGGCAATTAAATAACGAGACTAGTGTGACAAATGTTATTTATTGGAAATAAACTTATATTTAACTTTTATCCCCTTCAACACACTCCCCTATTTATACACCGCTGTATACGTGTCTCTTCAACAACTCTGCCGTTTTCGCTTTTGCATATTGCACAGGCTGAAAATGTGTTCCCTTCAATGCATTTTTCAATTTTGGGAACAGGTGGTCACGTGGTGCGAGGTTTGGCGCATAGTCATAGTCATTTATTTAATTTTCAGTGGACTAACAATACAATCATCTAAATTCTAAAATCTGTACACTAAAATAAGTCAAAAAAAGTAACAATGCCTTTCTAGATCTACTGTACCATTAAATAGTTGTAAAATTCCTTCAATGAGTATGGCTCTATATTGCAAAGTAATTTATACAATTCACGTTACATTGCACTGTAATTTTCCCAAGGATTTTATTTCCCTGGGCGTTAAATAATTTCGTGTAAGAGTAGTATGCTCCACATTGATATAACGACAGTCTATGGCGAGGCTATAAATATTTCAGGCCGTGCCTGGCATTGTAAGTTAATGTTACAGTGCTGGATTCAAAAATTTCTGGATGAGCCCAGACAAATTTATTACATCGATATATCAGGTTGTTACATATGAAATGTCCGATTTTGTAAGGAATAAAAAAAAGTCTAAATTTAAAAAAATATAAATATTTATTCTGCAAAATAGTCTCCATTTACATCAATAGTTTGTTGCCAACGGCCTGGAAGCTGAAAAATTCCCTTTGAAAAGAAATCTAGGTTTTGACGGCTCACATATTGCTCAAACACTGCTATTACAGACTCCCGGTCAGGGAAGTTCCTATTTTTTAAGTGATTGTCTAAACTTCGGAAAAAATGAAAATCAGTTGGCGAAAGGTCAAGTGAATAAGGTGCGTGAGATAGAATTTCGTAACCAAATTCCGAAAGTTTTTGGACTGTCTGTCGTGCAACATGAGGTCTTGCATTATCATGAAGAAGTATGGGTCCATGTCTATTGACTAGTGAGGGTTGCAAGCGACTCAATTTTCCATGCATAGTTTCCAGTTCGGCACAATAAGATGCTGCCGTGATGGTTTCACCAGGTTGCAAAAATGAATAGTGAATAATACCCTTACTGGTCCACCATACAGTCACCATAATCTTTCGCGGGTGAAGTAATGCTCGTGCATACTGTCTTGGTGCTTCACCTCGATCTAACCATTGTCCTGACCGTCTCCGATTATTATAAAGTATCCACTTTTCGTCACGCGTTACCACTCGATGAAGAAACGGTTCAACTTTCTGTCGATTAGCCAAAGAGGTAGCCACCTCTAATCGACGGAGCTTATTGGCTTCCGTTAATTGGTGCGGCACCCATCGATCGAGTTTCTTCACTTTGCCAATCGAAGAAAGGTGACGACTAATGGGGGCATTGGACACTTGAAATGTTTCTGCAAGGCTACGTACTGTTGCCGACGGATTACTTTCAACTTCTACACACAGTTCGTCGTCATTAACGGTGCTACGCGCATATCCGCGAGGCTCATTTTCCAAATCAAAATTTCCCTCGCTGAATTTTTTAAAGCTGCATTTAATCCCTTTTTAAATTGAAAGAGGTAAATTGCCCGAATATCTCTTGCCGACAGCATTTTCATAGGCGAGACAAGGACAGGTGTATTAATCTTTCCAAGAAATGGAACAGGTACACACTTCAAAATAAATACCCTTTTCTACAAATACAATAATAATTTTCACCAAAAACATACACGTCTTCACACAGGTGCGATTCAGTTTAGACTGAAGGAAAAAACGGACATTACATTTGTAACAACCTGATATATATATATATATATATATATATATATATATATATATATATATATATACAATTATACTACAATTGTTAGCATATTTTCTCGTTTGAAAGCACCCCTGCAGCTATCGCTGTGTCTCATATTATTCAGTATTCGTACTACTTGCTTTTGAACTACAAAGACAGCTTTTAAATTACTGATAAGAGCTCCCCAAAAAATGACCCATATCTAAGTTGACTATAAAAATTTAAATAATAAAATAGCTTAGCTATATCCGTATTTGTATTCTTGACTAGTGTTCTTAAACCTTAATTAGTGTTACTTAGTTTCTTGGTTAGTTTGAAGACGTGTTCAGTAAAAGTTAGCGAGTCATTGATCGTTATACCTAGGAATGGAAGTTTTATTATGTAATGTTATGTCTTGTAAAGTATGAGTATGGTAACTTTTAAAAAGAATGCATTCAGTTTTTGTTATATTTAATATGAGATTATTATCATTTAACCACTTTTCTAGTTTCTCCATTATAAAATTTCCTTTTTTTATCAATTTAGGATAATTTTCAGCTTTAAATAGTAAAGTGATGTCATCTGCATAATTAATAACACAATTATTAATTATCAGTATTAGATATGAGATCGTTTATAAATATAATAAAAAGCATATGGATGATGACGTGGATAATCAAGCACAGCAATGCGTTTGTCCGCTAAAAAGTACTTCACAGTGTGTGAGCTAGTGTGGGGTCCTAGTACAGAATCCACGAGTCGTTCTTCAACAAATTCGATCTTTTCTTCCTTACTCTTTCCCCGAGCTTAATTAGGACTTATTTGTAGTATTTCTAATTAACGGTTTGACACTCGGGCACCCAGTCAGTCATCATAACACCCTTGATATCGAAAAAAACGATTCTTTCGCGCACATGACATAACACTATCACCAAACACCACCTTTAACATTTGTACAAATTCTGTTGGAGTTTATTTAACATTAACACAGCACTACTGAATAACAGTGTCTTCTATAATTAAAGCTCGAAAGTAAACTAAAGCAGACAGATAGACCAAACTACGGGTTGCTGCTTGGGAAGTATCAAGGTCAATGACATTCCAATTACAGTCTCTCCCGATGCGGCTCCTCGATGAAAGGATCGCAGTCTCGTTATTTAATTGCCATACCTCGCATGTTAACTTTTAATTAACACACCATATTTTAAATATTTCAGATAAGATGGTTAAACAACTACAACACAAAGATTCGCGAATACGTTGGAAAGGAATTAAAAGATCGAGGTAAAGTGGAAGCATTTTATTGGATGATGAAAAGGACGGAACACATTCAGGGAAGTGGCAGCAGGATACCATGCCGACTCGTTTTGTTATTATATTCGTTGGTCTTTCATTTTATAATACAAATTGCGTAAAATACCTCACAAAGTCATGAGATTATTTGCACAACCGTCACATACATTTAAAATGTCAAATCATTGCATCCACCAAAGAAGTCGATTGAAGTAAAATTGTTTAAAATAATTGAATTGTAGTTTGATGATTTACAGTATTTATATTTTTCTATACGAAAACTATAGAAATTGTAGGACATGTAACAGATCCGTATTGATCAAGTCCGAATTGTAACGGTTATAACAAGTTGTTCAATAAGTTTTATGATTTGAAATACATTTTATTAATCAATATAGCTCCCTGATTTTCAATGCTCTTATTCCAGTGATCTTCTAATTTACGGTTTCATCCCTGAAGTGAGAATCCGGAAGACGAAATACGCTTCCGTGGCTGCTATTACTTTTTGGTTCAATGAAAATCGTTTCCACGCAGGTATTTTTTGAGATGCGAGACTAGCCAGAAGTCAGAGGAAGCTAAATCTGGCGAATAGGATGGACGTTGCAACAATTCACACTTTAATTCACTGATTTTTACCATAGTTTTTTGGGTTGCATGAAAATGTGCATTGTCTTGATGAAAATGATTTTTTTCGTCTGTAAATCAGGTCTTTTCTCATGAATTTTTACATCCAGCTTTTCCAGAAGGTTACAATAATAATCTGAATTTATTGTTTTACCAGTTCTGAGGTAATCCACAAACAAAATTCCTTTTACATCACAAAAAACTGATGCTAACACTTTTTTGCTCGATTTCTGGACCCTAACCTGCTTTGGAGCCCAAGTACCAGGTTCACAAATCTCCTTAGTCTCTTGTTTTGATTGAGGATCATGGTGGTAGATCCAAGTCTCATCCATAATGACGAAACGACGCACAAAATCATTTTTATTCTTTCTGAAACGCTTTAAATGTTGCCGAGGAAGTCGCATCCGAATGTATTTTTATTCCATTGTTAACGAATGTGGCACCCACTTTGAACACAGCTTTCTGAAACTTAAAACTTCAACCAAAATATTGCTCGTACTGCCTAATGAGATGCCTAGGTCTTTTACTAAATCTTTCTCGATTTATCGATGATCTTTCAAAACCATATCCTGTATTTTTGCTACGATTTTTAGTGTTGATGCACTTTTTGGACGTCCTTCACGTGGATCGTCTTCCAAACTTATACATCACATTTATATTCAGCAACCCATTTTTCTACTGTTCTAGTTGAAGGTGAAGAATCCTTATACACTTTGAACAATCGTTCATGAATTTATTTTGGTGCTATACCTTCCTGAAATAAGAATTCTATCACTGCACGATATTCAATTTTTCCATTGTAAAAAAATACTGCGACACGTCAACTTTGAACACCTGTAAATATACGAATGAGAAAAGTTCACACGTGTTCATAAAAAAAGTGGTACAATTTTTAGATAAATAAAACGGCGAATCTAATAGCGCCATCTCTTATCGAACGACAAAAATTATTGAACAGTCTGGTATAGCGTCAGTTGTCTTTTGCAAAGACTTTTCAAATTATGTATATTTTTTTAAATTAAATAAACACCAAAGGTGAATATAAAATGATGAATTAACTTGGGGTTGATTTTTTAAATTTAATTTAATTTAAAAAAATGGATGTCTTTGAATTTTCTACAACTTAGGTTAGAGGTTATGTTCTCTGAGAAGTATCGTCTTGAAATTCGAAACAATCAACGGCGATATTTCTGAAAGACATCTGACATATTGTAGTTAAATTTCTTTTAAATATTTTTCCAAACTTCATCAACTCGTAGTGTATTAAATACACACAATTTTTGTAAACCAAAACTGCCATGCCCATTTTATTGTACACTTTTGTATATTCAAGCATATGTGTATGTTAAAAATGTTTGATGTGTTAAAAGTAAAATCGGTGTAATTATTGAATAATAACTTAAAAATCTATTATAAATTTAGCAATTAAGAGATACGTTTTACGAACCATTCCTCTATTTCACATATAATATTATTGTAAGGCACGTTTAAATCAATTTAACGTATTTTCGTAAGTGATTAATAAATTGAAAAACAAGAAAACGACGTGAAATTATCTTAACCTATATAACACATTAAAAAATTAAAACATTAAATACCATTTAAGTAAGTATCAAACATGTAACTTATACTTAGCACTTACATATGTATTTTCCAATATTAACGCCAAATTTGTCGGAATTTCATCTTAGTATTGAAGATTTTTATTATCAAATTATAGCGTGTGTTCTAAAGGCCTAAGAATGATATGTAACTAAATTTTAAAAAGTGTGTAAGTATATTACAAACTAATCAGATGATAGTAATTTGATACAATTTACCTTTACTAATATTATTGGGTCTGGGAAAAAGTTCGTGGCGTTTTTTCAGTAAAATTCAACTGGTCCCCGCATGGCGCGTGGACGAATTCATTTAAACCGAATATGCTCCATTATTATCGACAATGTTTCGCCATTTTTTTGGTAGATCCATGATCCCATCGGTGAAAAACTTCTGTGGTTTCTGGTCGAAAAACTGAATCAAGTAGTTTTCACAGGCTTCTTTTGAAACCAACTTAATTCCATTGAGAGAGTTCTGCAGAGATCGAAACAGATGATAGTCAGAGGGTGCTATATCCGGACTGTAAGGTGGGTGCATCAAAACTTCCCAACCAAACTCTCTCAATTTTTGACGGGTCATCAAAGAAGTGTGTGGTCGGGCGTTGTCATGATGGAAGACAACACCTTTCCTATTAATCAATTCGGGCCGTTTTCTTTCAATCGCCTGGCGTAATCTCTCTAGTTGTGCACAGTAGAGTTGAGAATCAATCGTCTGACCAGTTGGAAGTCGCTCGTAGTGGACGATTCCCCTCCAGTCCCACCATACACACAGCATCACTTTTTTTGGCGTCAATGTTGGCTTAGCGAACGCTTGTGACGGCTCACCATCCTTTATCCACGATCTTTTACGCTTCCGATTATCGTACGTAATCCATTTTTCATCTCCGGTTATTAAACGTTTCAGAAACGGCTCGATTTCATTCCGTTTCAGCAGCGCATCGCAGATGTTAATTCGGTCAATCATGTTTTTCACGCTCAACTCATGAGGAACCCATACGTCAAGCTTCTTTTTGTAACCAGCTTTGTGTAAATGGTTCAAAACAGTTTTGTGGTCAATGCCTAGCTCCATGCCAATATCGACACTGCTGATATGCTTATCTTGTTGGACTTTTTCAAGAATTTCATCAGATTTTTCAGTGATTGGACGACCACAGCGTGACTCATCTTTCACATTGAAATTTCCAGAACGAAAGCGAGCGAACCATTTCCGCGCAACAGATTTCGATAAAGTACCTTCACCGTACACAGCACAAATTTTATCACAAGCCTGCGCAGCGTTCTTCCCCTTATCATAATAATATTGCAGAATATAGCGAAATTTCTCATTATTCTTCTCCATTTTCAAGTGCGAATAACTTTCCAACCACTGCACCGATTAAAATGTTTCTACGCTCAAACTAACGTTCGGAAGGTCATCTAAAAAACGAGCCCTCGGTGGTGTCGCTGTGACTTGTTGTTCTTTAGTTATCGGCAACCAATGCCATCTATCGGGAAAAACGCCACGAACTTTTTCCCAGACCCAATATATCGAGTTTTTTAATAAAGACATAACTTTGTTTATAAATAAAACACAGAATATTTGAGATATTGGGCTGAAATTTATTGTAGGTGCAGTACACACATTACATTTAACTATGGAATTCCATCTCGTTCATATGACCACCGCGAGCATGTTTGCAACGGTCAATTCTTTGAAGGCAATTTTCCACCACTCTTTCATACATATCGGCTGAAACGTTGGTAACTTCGTGTTCGCTATTGTCCCTGAGCTCCTCTAACGTTGTTGGCTTATTGGCATAAACTAACGACCTAACGTAGCCCTATAATAAAAATCCAACGTTGTTCAATCGCATGAACGAGGCGGCCATTCGACCAGATCATTTCTTGAGATTACACTGTTACCGTACTTCCCCTTCAATAGGTCAATTGTTTAACCAACTTTGTGGCATGTGGCACCATCTTGTTGGAACCACATATCACTGATGTCAAGTCCATTCAATTCTGCCCAAAAATAGTCTTCCAACACGACACGACAGCGAACTCCACTGACAGTAACATGGCGATCATTTTCATCGACGAAAAAATATGACCCAATCACACCTCTGACATGAAATCCACACCACACAGTCACTTTTGTGGTTGTAATGGTGTTCCTTGAGGCACATGTGGGTTTGTTCAATAACACATATTTTGTTTATTGACAAAGCCATTAAGCCAAAAAATGAACTTCATCGCTGTAGATGATTTTTCGATGAAATTCAGGATTTCCTTCAAACTTTATCAGAGCCCAATTGAAAAAGTTGCGGCGCTTTAAATGATAAAGGGGCTTCAGTTCTTGAGTTAATTTGATCTCGTAAGGGTGTAAGCCAAAATTCGCCATCATGTGGTTTTGAAGACTCCTAATTCTTGTAAACGGCGTGGAACCGACTGATTTAACTCATTTTGAACTAAAGCACTTACGGCTGAGGTATTTTCGGTACTTCGATCGGTGCGTTGTTTCACTGGCACAAGAACACGCAATAGTGAATATTTTGACTGAAAATTATACACTATAGCACGCACAGCCTGTCTGGTGAAACGATTATTACAATCGAAAATTGGAGTAAGTGCTCTTAAAGTTGCGACCACTGACTCAGAATTGCGGTAGTAATTTTTAATAATTTGCAAACATTGCTCGTTCGCGTTCTTGACTGACGTTTTGATGTTGACACATCATGAAAAACGTTCAAGGGTGCGTTCGGATTAAAAGACGAAATTGTTATGTCCCTATTGGAAAGTCTTACTTTCGACCACATTTATATAAAGTTACTACTTTCACTACTACAAGTCTACATACCAGATTACTACTTTTCATTGTTTGAATACCCCATTAAAATTTTCTAGGGTAAGGGAAGGATGTAAATATGCAAGTGTTTGAAAATATATATGTGATAAATGGCGGTTCAACTCAGTTTCATGGATGTTTTAATCGGTAAATAATTTTCATAAATTCGACGAATGTTTTGCAATAGCCACTCATTTAAGATCTCTGAATACACGTTATAATATTGTAGCATTAATAAAATAGTAGTAAAAACTGACTTCTTATTAATATATTGCAGTTCAAAATATGTATTTGACTGATTAAAGTAGCTTTAAGCAATCACAAACTTTTTACTGAAACAATCTCAACATCAACACCCTTCATTTACCAAAAGTTTTGACGCACAATATCAACATTTATCTATAAGATATATGAAAGAAATCAATATTTCCTAGCCAAGCTAAATACAATGTAAACAATCATATAGAGTAAGTATTCACTAAATTTAACAAATAAATTTGAATAACTTAGTTACGACACTCTCCATCTTTGCCTAACATGCGAATAAATGGATTTCTTGGTCTAGGAAACTAGCTTAAATTCTATACGTGTGTATAATGATTTATTAAATAGAATTTGACCCAAATAAAGTGCAGTTAATTCGTTTTTTTACAGCTTATCATTGTATATGTTTTCTTGGGAATATCTAAAAATTTAAATAGATTTGAATTAAGAAAATGGAATATGAATCTATTTATTCATTACAAGTGAGGATTTTAAAATTAATAAACAGACGAGGGAGCGTTTTTATATTCGCGGAATGAGCGGGTTGTAGAGGGGTGAGTAGGCGCATTGGGGCGTGGCCTGTGCAGCGACTCATGATTAGTATAAATACGAAGTTTCATTGTTATTAGACAGTTAGTCTTTGAGCTATCGTCAACCAAGTAACATAATCAGGAGTGAAAAGTGAAATATGGAAAAAATCGAATATCGTGCCGTTATAAAGTTCCTTACCAGGCAAGGAAAATCAGTCGCGACCATAGTGAATGAGATGT
Organism: Dermolepida albohirtum; assembly: GCA_031893035.1. Lineage (NCBI taxonomy): Eukaryota > Metazoa > Arthropoda > Insecta > Coleoptera > Scarabaeidae > Dermolepida > Dermolepida albohirtum. Next base: position 340,800 of record JAVIWB010002622.1, read on the forward strand.
CATTGGTTTACGGCGACTCTTGTCCAGGAAAAACCATGGTGTACAAGTGGCATAGTTTATTTAAACAAGGAAGGGAATCCCTTGAAGACGACCCGAGGCCGGACAGGAGCATTGCGGTGACCACGCCAGCACTTATCCAAAAAGTTGAACAAATTGTACTCGAAGATGCTCGACTAAAGAAGAAACAACTCGCAGAAATGGTTGGAGTATCCGATACAACAATTTTTAAAATCCTACACGATCATCTCGGCATGTCTATGGTCAGCGCAA